>JANAVB010041818.1:2576915-2701915 GCA_029216955.1 Iris pallida
AAAAAAAAAAAAAAAATATATATATATATATATATATATATATATATATATATATATATATATATATATATATATATATCTATATATTGATAGCTTGAGTATTGATAGCTTGAGTATGTACATGAGACTTCATGGGACGTACACATGCTTGTAATCAACCTCACCTAAAAATATGTAGATGATTAACTTATAGGGCTTCATAATCAAGTCATGATCATGAGGGTTTACTTAACGTATGTAAATCGTGGTTGTTGTATTTGTAGGTTTCGTGATGACACGATCGGACAGGAGGGTCCGGAGCTTTGCTTGCGCATTTCAGGCTGCAAGCAAGTATACCTTGCCTTGTATTACTGGTTTTACTCATTCATATTTGTATTATGTGCACTTGTAGAGTGAATGTAGTTTTTTGCTCGAGAGATGCCTCGGGTGCAGTCGATGATGGCATTGTCATCGAGGTTCATGTACTTGACTTAGTCCTAGGTGACCCTAAGTTATGGAATCATAGTCATTATCCCATAACCTTGACATGACGTACGACACGGCACTGAGTGAGTTCATACCAGGCACGGGCTTGCGCATCTGGCTAGCTACCAAATGCAAAGGGCTCGTGTTCTAGTATATAGAATGGTAAGTTATGTTTAGTATTATGGCCTTGCATTGAGGGACAGAATGTTCAAGTGGTGGATACGACTTGACATTTTCGAGGGCAGGGAAGACAATTAGCAGGCGTATGGGACAGATAGTTACATTATTTTATGTTAACCTCAGTGGGGGCGGGGGTAGGGGCATACGTACTTACTGGTTGTGTATATCCGGCAGCGGCCACTAGCTGCGCGCTAGGTACGGTCGGGAGGTACGCTAGTATATGTACTATTCGGTTCGTGATTTGACGTTCGGCCCGTGTTCGACGCAAATCCCTCGGCTCGTGAACCGACGTCGGCCCGTGCTTCAACGTAAATAATTATTTACCAACGCATACGAACCAAGGTTGTCTTCAAAGTGCATTCACTTAGCTGGTTAGTTCACCCTTTACAGTTATTTAGTATTTACTTTATGGCATGTTTTCTCTGTATCTTGTTATATCCCGTGAGGACCCGGTTCCTTTCTAGATTCAGACGAGCACTTACAGCTGACTGTGCATGAACTGGGAGTTGAGACAGGACTTGCTGCAGAAGACGACGAGGAGTTTCCTGAGGAGTTCCCTTGACTCAGGGTATGGCATTGTTTTGGTTATGAGCATTGTTATCTAGTTAGTCCATGCTCATGACTATTTATATTTCTGCTTTCTGTATTTTCATTCAGTGTTGTACTCCATGAGTTTGTACACACCAGACTATTCAGTTGTATTTTATTTAGACTCTATGTTATTTCCAGTTTCATATTTCAGTATTACTTTCTTTGTTCATGTGGATGAGATTTAGATGTTACCTCTTGCCTGTGTAGTATAATTACATTTACAGCGTAGTACATCAGGGATAAGTCCATTAAATTGGAAACTTATTCCAGATCGTATTAGCTGGCATCGTCATGACCTAAATTCCTAATTTTAGAATCGGGTCGTGACATGTTTTAGTGGTGGCCCATGCAGGTCTCGTTTGTTGTTTCGGTTACGTTACTATACTGATTCGAGCCTGCGATTAGGATTAGAAGTGTTAGGATCTCATCCACTTGTTGATTATTGCCCTTGAATTCCAACTCTTATTCTATTGATAATTTTCTTGCATCCTACTTTCTTCTGTCCTTTTGTAATAGAATTATGACTCTTTCAGAGAGATAAATTTGCGTAATAGACGTACAGCTTATAGCGTTGCCCCAACATCCGACATCGAGCCCAGTGACAACAGGACTCTAGCTCCACCAGTGGACCAGATCTCGGGACATGTCACAACCTTCCCGTCGACTCCACCGATTCACGTGGAACCTGCACCGCAGCCTGCACCAACTCACCAGGAGGGACAGACTTCACAGGCACCGATCCAGAAGGAGAATCCTTTGCTTCCTCCACCTTCCTTTCCACCTCAGATGTCGTATGTGCCATTTGCTTCCTAGATGGCTCAACAGGAGGGACAACCGAAGATGTTCCAGTTCTTTCAGGCGATGATGCAAGCACAGTAGAAACAGACCGATGCTTTGAGGCAGAGCATGATGACGATCCTAGGGAGGATACCTGTACCATTACCTATACCAGCACCAGTACTAGTTCAGCAGATAGGCACTGTCAAAAGATATCGCGAGATGAACCCGAAGCCTTTCAATGGTAGGGAGAGCCTAGATGAGGTCACTGAATGGATGGTCAACATACAGAAGCTTCTGGAGGCATCTCAGCTGCCTGCCAACCTGTAGTGCCCCGTCCCTACATCGTGCCCCATTTTTGTCTACGGGGTGCGTGAGAAAGGAACACTGTCGCTACCGATTCAGTCGGGACCGATAGGTCGGGATCGGTTGAATCGGTCGAACGGAAACGATTAAATTAAGATCATTTTATCGTTATGGAAAGGCTTCTTTGAAATCAAGTTCCATATTCAGCGGGTTGCGCCTCAAGGATTGGCTCTACAGATGAGTCGGGAGAGACCTCCCGTTGCTCTGGTTTTCATGCCGCGCTTGCTTTGGATTTGGCTTTGGTTTTCGTGAATGCATTTTCGTAAATATTTTTGATGGTTTTCATGGCTTACGTTTTCAAAATTCGCATTCATATCGAATCCCTTGAATAACACAGTGTTCTAATCAGTTGCTTATACGATTGCAGGTGATCGCGTAGGTGACGTCTAAGCGCAACCAACTAGTCCCTCGCCTGAAGCAAAAGACTAAGGTGAGTGGCTGACCTCCTTCACCTTGACCCTCTGTTTCAAAAATAAGAACTCGAATAACTATATTGAATTAGAATGATTTACTCGGAAAATACAAGTTCTATGCTCAAAAAGAGAAAAGATAAGGTTCTAGAAAAGAGATAGAATTATTTCAGGATATGCAAAACCAAGTAAATGAATCGATTACATAATAGTCCCAACGATACCATAAAATGTGCTTGAATAACTTGTTAACCACTACAAAAACGTGTCTTTTTGGGACGTCAAAAATTCGTCTTAAAAAGACACAAATCAGTCCTAAATTGTAATTTGGGACGAATTTTAGGACGGTAAGTGACAGTGCTATTATGGTGGCGTGGCAAAAAGTTTTAGAACGAAAAATACCGTCCTAATTTGGTTTTAGGGTCGAAAAAGCTAACCATACCAAAAGAGTTTGAATTATTATATGTTTACGACGGTTTACAAAACTGTCCCAAAATAAAAGAGTTTGTGACGAATAACATCCGTCATAAACAAATTTGCCAGCGTTACAAAAGAATGTCGTTTATATCTAGGACAATTGCATAACCGTCCCAAAAGTAATACTTATAAAATTATTGTTTGTATTTTCCAGCTATAAAATATACAATTTAAATACACATAATATATTTCATATGATCATGACTGTTGTCAAGTTTGTCCTCAGATCTATCTCCAGGTATCAGAGCTCCAATACAAAAAAGAAAGCTTAACAACATCAAGCATTCTTTACCATTAAGTAGAAGACAACAAAATTTATATATAACTATATATGTTCAATTGATAAACAACAAAAAGCTTAACATTAAGCATCCTCAACCACCATTTTCAAAATAAATCCAAAACACAATATATCACCCACACCATCAGTTACAAAATGAACCCATTGTCTCCACCATTACATACAAAATTCTGAACCTAAAACATTAAGCACTACACCATATTTTTGAACATTAGTATATCTAACACGAACCCAAAAAATTAACCCAAACTTTTTTCCATCACAAGATCGTCGCCCATCATTTTAGCTTATCCAGAATGCTTTTGAAGGACCTGCAAATGAAGATATGCCAATATATTAGCAACCTGCTAACTGTACACGAACAACCAGAAAAGAAAGACAAGTTCTTACAAACTGTACAAAGTAGTCTACATTAGTTTGTGAATGTTTAAAACAGAACAAAAGGATCAATCCATCTGTACAGACCTACTAACCGTTCTTCCAAACTGTACAGACCTGCTTACAAAAAAATTAGGGAAACAAATGTACAGAAAACAAGCTTCAACTGACAAAGGAAGCTTCAAGTGAAAAAAGAAGCTTCAAGTGAAGACGCAAAAAATTGGGAAACATTTTAAATGGGAACTACAATTATTCTAGCAAGAATTACAGTAACAAGCTAGGAAAAACCAATGTAAAAGTTAAAATCTGTACAGACAATATACAAAGTTCAGTCCAAGAATCTGTCCAGGAAAAAAAATAGAGAATTCTATTATATCACAAGAAAGTGAAATTACTTATTCCTGATAATATTAAATTATCAGGAATAAGTAAAATTATCAAGGAAGTTGTGGTCCTCCCTTGAGGTTTTGTCCCAATGTCTGATGGTTGTCATTAACCCCATGACACCCTGGACATGCATGGGAAGGAACCAAAGCAAAGACAAGCTCAAGACCTCATTTTACTTATTCCTTCATCAAATGCCAATCCACACACTAATTGGTCAAGTTAATAGAATTTAAGTAATACATATGTGACCTATAATACTGACACTTGCACGTTTTAACTAACTGCCACTAGTTGTCAATGCCTGTATGAATATCTTAGGGAAACCACATTTTCGGACTGGGCATTAAAGCATATGGCAGTGGTTGATGATAGATAACATAAGAAGTGACATGACATTTGTCACACAAAGCCCTCAATAATTTGATATCTAGCTAGGAAAATTGCAAGGTTAAAACTATTTATGCAAAAGTATATGCAAATATGTAATAAATAGAAGGAACATCATCTCTGGCAGCATCCAACTTAATCAAAAATAGCAATAGCACCAACAGTGGCACTAAAAATAGTTTGGTAGATGCATTCCTTATAGATTTCTTCACAGCGTGGTGCATGCAGTGCACATGTGCTATCAATTTTCTCATCGATCATAGCCATTATGCAACCCCTTGCAGTAGATGCATTTGCTATCATGCAACTTTTATTGAACTGTGTTGTCACAATTGCCGATCCACTGTCAGGTTAATTTACAGTTGTAGACTGAGATATATTGGCTCGATCGTGTCTTCCTATGGAAAATTCCTGATTCTTTTAGTAGATCCTGCTCTAGCATACCTCAACCTTCAACGGGAAAATAAAAGTTCACCTTTATCGTGTAATCGTTACAAATTATTCGTAGACATTCAAAGTGGCGTACCGTTTTAAGAGCTACTCTTGTTCATTTTAACCATCATTGGTCACGATTATCGTTGTTATTATTAGTACCATTACCATTGTTGTTATCGTTTTGTAGCTGGAAAATACATGCTATAATTTTTGAAAACTATGCATCATGCATGCTACAATTTTTGAAAACTCCAATCTAAGAATCTCACTTCAAATCTAAGTGCCTAAATAAAGAAACTACACATAAGGACAACATAGTGCCAAGTGAGAATCTCAGTTCAAATCAGAGATAGATGCTAAAACTATATATATGCACAATCACAGTTGAAATTTTTTTTTTGAAATCGAAACTCTTTTGTTGCAATGTGTTTTTGTACAATATTGCAACTGCTTCAATATGTAAGATTACAAATAAACTTTTTTCGCGACTGAAACTCATATGTTGAAATATGTTTTTGTACATTGCAGCTGCAATGTAAGATTACAAACAAACTCTTTTGCAACTTAAATTTTAAGTTCCGATACTGATACCGACACGAGATTATGCATAATTCAGACTATGCAAAATTCAGTCCAGAAAAGAAACCAATGTTATAAATACAAATTCCAACTTGAAAGAAAGGAAATTGAGAACCAAACATAAATTGCAGCCATGAGAGAAAAACAAACATAAGAATCACAGAAAAAAACCAATGTAATAAGTTGATAGTTGGCAAATTACCTAGACGACGTATTGGATTGTTGACAAAGAAGTTGAGCATTAAGGAAGATGGCCATAACTTCCTCTTTGAGCTCAGTCCTAAGCTCACCCTTGACCGCCTCAAGCTCTTTCTTGTGCCGGGCCTCTTGCTCCTCACGCTCTTTATGAAGAAAACTATGCCCTTTCATAAGATAAACACAAGACTCAGATGAAAGAAAGCAATGGAAGAGATCCAAACTCTCAGTCCTATTATGTCACCATTATAAGAGAATAAAAGGAAACAACAAAGAGGTAAATGCTATCACATATAAATTATAAAGCAACTAATAATACCTTAATCAACTTGGCAAAAGTTTCGCCAAATATATACAGATTCAGGATCGAAAAGGTTATACAGCGTACATACGGGATTATAAGGGAAGTTTGTAATACCTGTCCAACAACAGCTAGTCCATCGGCAAGAAGAGATGTTGCCAACCAAAGCTGCAAGCAGATCTGGAATGCAGCCATAACGATCAATACATGGTATGCAGCCAAGGATGCGGTTATGGTCATGCAAAGTGTCACAGCTACTACCCATGCCAGTAGTAGAAATCCTATATTCTAATGAAAAATTAATAATGTTCTTGTGGAAAAAATAAACTTTATTCAAATTAAAAAAAGGTGAATATATACATAGTGGCACGAGCTGCATCAGTTGAAGATGAATTTTGGGTATATATTATATTTTGTGTACCCGAAACTAGTTGAGGTATATTTTGATAACTTTTAATGGTTACTTATCCTAAAATTGTTTCGGGTCATCGGGAGGATTATAAATGACCATCATTGGCATTTGATATCTATATTCTGAATAATATGAGTGGAAGAAGAAAATGATAAGTTGTTGCCCACATTTTTATGTTTGTGATAAGTTGTTGCAAGGTTAAATTCTCTTGGTTAAGAGAGATTCAGATGAACAAAGCATGCCAAGTGGATCTTTCTCGTGTGGTGATCTATATAATGAAAGGCTAAAGTATACCAAATATATTGAAGAATGTTCAAGAATATAACACAGATGCAAGTATTGAAAGCATATATACCACATCAAAGGAGCCGGCTAAATTTGAGATCTTTGATGCTAGGGCACTTAGCAATCGAGTAGAAGGTGATGATCCATATCTAATATATATATATATATATATATATATATATATATATATATATATATATATATATATATATATATATATTTAGGATCAACTTAAAGAATTAGTTGCAGTTATGCATGTTGAAATAAACTTGATTTTGTTCCCCTCTAACATAATGATATCCAAAATAGCCACTCTTCTTCCTACTTGGCTCTTCCTCGTATTCTTCACCCACTTCTTTTTTCCCAGATTTATACTGCTCTGCCTAGTGTCACTCTTCTCCTTCCTCTACTTCTTGATTTTTCTCTTCCTCATCTTGTTACCATGTCTTCTTACTGTATAGTACTAGCTAGTGCACCAAGGTGCCTATGCACTTAGAAGAGCATATCATCTGGGTCCATTTGAATGTACATTGAAAGGGTTATAAAATAAATATTCCTTGATTAAAGCCTCAAGAGGCCTCATAGGAACAATTAGAACACAATAATACAGACTGTTGTACTCTTCTTTTACCCAACTAAGTAAAGAGCATCACAGTGGTCCTGAATATGGGAGTTTTTGATAATAAAAAAAATTAGAATATAAATATCCATGAAATCTTTAAAACTAGTAGTTTTACCAAGTTCTAAAACTTCTCTATATATTGCTACAACTAGAAAAATCCTTCAAATCTTCTTGCAGCTTTACTTTGTAAATGATTCTTACTAAAAATACAGTCTACCTGATATAGGAATATAGGAATTATTAGTTTTCACTAGGCCAATATCATATAAGTGGAAATCTTGCTTATAATATTTGGCTGTCAATGCACGGATACACAATTCATAACTCTAAGATCAAGAACATGTTAATGTTAAGACATATTATCTATTTGAAAGAGACAAGCATGTCCAAATATCTTATTTAAATTCTGCTTTGGTGGTTCTTACCAGGTTTGCAGAAAACTTTCAGCATGCTCAGTTCCACATCAAGTCTCTCAAGTTCATACATATTGTTTTTATGCATCATTATAATCAATAAACCAAATCAGACGTACATTCACATAAGCAAACAACTTTTCCAAAAAATTTGCCACAACTAAAGTATCAAAAGATAGGAATTCAGTAACTGTAGCCAATACGGTAAGCCTCAACTTTATGGCATCCTCCTCGCTTGGTGATTGCAACAGTAGTTAATATATTTGCATGGTAAGATCATTAAGATCCAGATATAAGCCAATACTTGTTAAGATAATATTTACCTCGATGTTAGAGACAGAACAAGATTATAGTTGACCAAAGCTTTTTGCAACTATGGGTCAAAACTACTTCTGTTCTCCAAATGTTTTATCCCATGTCGTAAGCGTGTCTTTAAAACAGAACATATAACACTGTGCACCTTTACTGAAACCATACCCAACTTTTCTACAAATAAATATGGTATATGACCATAGTAAGACCAGAACTATTTTCCATAGAAAATCATAAAATCAAACTGGCATGATTTTTACTTCAATATATAGACTAATGACCTAGATAATCTCCACTCAAATAAATAAAGGACTTAATTGAAATAACTCCTTAATCGAATAAATTAGAAGAACAATAAAGATTGAATAGAAGATTTTTCATCTCACGGAGAAGCCAATTATTCTAATTTTGAAAAAAACTTTAAGAAGAATCGTACACTTTTGGCGAGGTGGTCGACTTCTTTCCTGAGAGATTTGAGAAGCAGCTAGAGGTTCTGTTCAGAGTTGGGATCTCCTCCATTAATTTCTTTCAACTTTCTCTTATTCGATTCCTATATTTTTTTCACAAACTATGCCCTTTCATAAGATAAACACAAGACTCAGATGTCTCTCTACTCATCAAGCATCCAACAGGTATATGCCACCAAAGTGGCACATGTTTATCCAAGGTTTAAAGTACGGGCCGAAACCACCAATAGGCTTCAACCATTTCGGACCAGAGTCTGTGTTCGAGAATCATTCTGGAAATACACTCTGTGTCTTATTCGTGTTCGTACAAAAACATATTCCTATCCATGCAAATGTGTCCCAATTTTTCACAAAAAAATCTAAATTTTCACAAATAATCACAGTAATTCCTACATGAACGCATAATCAGAATAATTGACAAATAAAAATCTGCAAAGAACATAGCCATGTTCAAACTCATGTTCCTGTCCATGCAAATGTGTTCCAATTTTTCACAAAAATCCAATTTTTCATGAATAATTATAGTAATTCCTACATGAATGCATGTAAATTGTGTAAAATACTCAAATTTCAAGCAAATAATCTAGAACAAAATAACATGCATCCAAAAATTAGGACAAAGACTAAAAAATTTTGGTAAAAAATTCTAAAGATTCGGGAAAATATACCAAGCAGCAGCAATGGAGCACCTAGGGTTGAAAGGTCGGACAGAGAGAGAGCAATGGTCGGAGAGAGAGAGAGAGCAATAGCACTGGAGCACCTAGGTCGGAATAATGGTCGGAGAGAGAAAGAGCAGCAGTACTGGAGCACCTAGGTCGGAGAAAGAGAGAGAGAGAGAGCAGCATCACCTAGTTTTTTGATCGGAAAGAGAGAGATAGAGAAATTTTTTTTAGGTTACTTTGATATTGAGAAGTGTGTTTTCATCGACTAAGTTCTGAATGTTTTGGGATGGATGGTCTGGATTAATCCATCCGATCGAACGGTTGAGATGGAAACACGTGGAGGTAAAGTTCCCCCATAAAATTTGGCAATTAGCCGCCAAATGTGTGACATTACCACCGATCTATTTGGGACGGTAATGTGTATTATTTGGAACAAAAATTTTCATTAGTCCCAAATGGTGATCTATTTTCACAATCTGTCCCAAAAAATAAACGTTTTGTTACTAAAAATATAGCCGTCGCTAGAACTATACTTTTAGGACTTTTTAGACTAGTGTTCCTTATAATGTCGTCCCAAAAAGAAACTTTTTTGTAGTGAACCTAAGCACGGTCATGGACAACTTGCGCGCAAGGCTTTGCTTCCTCGAATGGCAACCCGAGACCACGGGCCGTTTCAGCCTAGGAGGAATGCAAGATAGCTGTGATGGATGCTAGCACGGGTCATTCGGGACTTTCAGCGGGGCTAGCTACCTATGCTGAAAGGGGCACCGACTCGACCAGGCTATACGTCCAGGATGGCTTGAATTTTTAGTGACCCACACTTGCATATAAATTATAAGCTTGTTATAAATATGACAGGGAAGGAACATGGTAAGTTACGCGGCAACGGCACGCTCTGCTGTAGGTAAGATGTATCGTAAGTTATGTTTTATTGTCTATCGAAAGCTTGCCTCTTAACATGTTAACATGCAAATCAATCATGATGGCTAGAAAGATCACAAAATAGCTAACATATTTTTATAAAACTGCTTGAACAAATGGAAGCTTGGGTTTAATTAGCCACTCGCCAATACATGTGATCGTACTAACCCTCTCCATCCGCAGGTACCACGAAACCGGAGGAACGTGCCAATTAACCAATACGACGTTCGTGTTTTGAAGCTTCGACCGCGTGTCGAAGACTCTCGCTACTCCACTTTTTGAAGACTCTCTGCATCAGTCCAAGAAACATGTCTCGGCTTCCCTCCATTCCAAGTGGCTGGAATACTTTTGTTGTAAATTGAGGGATGTATGTATGGAACGACTATCTCATCGATGTTTATTTTATAATCGAGTCATTTTGTAAAGCCTACATGGCATAATTGTAATAGAGTCTTGTAAATGATGTATATTATCAATAAAATGAAAAGTTTATCTGTCTCATTGTGTTGCTCAATTTGTGTAACGCTCCAGTCTCAAAATACGTAGGACTAGGAACGTAGACATGCCAGCTGTATACATACAAAGTATACTCCAATATATGGAAACCTCGTATGAATACATAAGCTGTAAAATACAGTAGAACTATAACTAATCTCATCCACACAAAATAAATGATAAAAGATGTCATAAAATGATAATGAATTGTCTTGATACAATATATTGGGCGGAGACAAATCCACTACCAACAAAATAAGAAAAAATATATGAAAAACGAAATGAGTTTGACGAGCGAAGCGAAGACGATCCAAGTGCAATCATCCTCGAAGAAATAGCAATGATCACGGCTAGAGCTAGAACACCTGCAAAAGAAAATAGCACACACCTGGCGAAATAACCAGGTCCTCAGAGGGACGTAACAAGACACATAATATCATGCCATATAAACTGAATAAATATTGCTCAAATAAATAAGGGATGCATGCAATAGGGTACCTAACCGTACTATAGTGAATGCAATAAGAACAAACCTTTGACGCATGGGCCGGGTCAGGAATATCAGGAATCAGGACCGTACCTCCCACTGGAGATTACCGGTTATCAGGACCGTACCTCCCATTGGAGATAACCGACAATCAGGACAGTGCATATATGACCCATACATTAAGGAACTGTTCTTCCCACCCAATGCCTATTATGTTGTATCCACAACAGAGAACCTCTATAACCGCTAAGTCAAACTAAGCTTGCAACCTCTATTAGCGGTTATTCCTATCTCACGGCTTATACGTACCGGTGGCCAGCCAGTCACGCATGTCCGAGTCCTATATGTGACTCACCACAACGTGGTATAAATGTGTCAAGGCCTATGAATGTAACACACAAAGGTGGTCCCTTAACTCTAAGTTTAATGTGTAAGAAAAATAATACATAGCAGGAAATATAACTGAACAATAAGTTCTAAAAGATTATGCCATGTATCACAGTTTATTTTGCATAAAGAAAATAATGAATAATGCATGAGATATGAGCTAAAATAAATAAACAGCAAATGGCAAGGTGTCTTGCCTGAGGTTATGTGCAAAAGAGAATAATCTAGTAGCTCGAACAGACAAATAAACGCAGCAAGAAAAGCCAAATCCCGCAGATGACTCCGGATGCTGCAACAAACATCACGAATGAGTTTGGAATAAAAGATATGCCGAGGAAACGCCTGTCCAAAAGTTAAATTCTGGAACAGTGGTAAAATCATAATTTCGGGTCAAAACGATATCCGTCGTTGGACCCGCTTTGCACCGAAATGCGTGCCAATATCTACGGTCTCTAAAGTCGTCAAACTATATGTCTACGGATTTATTTTGATGAGATGAACCCAACGGTATGTCCAATTTTTGATTCCGGTGAGCCGTGTATAAAATCGTCCGTTGAGTGGGATTGTGGACCCGCTAAAATGGTGTCCCGATCAATCTTCTCAGAATTGAACCAAACTTGGCTCACAGGACCAGAAAAATATTTCCATTCCAATGGCGCAAGTTTCGTCATGATTTAATGAGTGTACACGAAGTTGTGACTTAATTTGCAAAAGGTCGATACGGGGGTATCTCGACGGATACGTACTGATTTCGTCGCGCACATGCAACGAAATCGGATTCCGTCTGTTCGCACACGTCGACAACATCCATACGCGCCTTTCGATGCATATAGTGCACGACCACGTCACCCGGTTTGTCGGAGCGCACACCGTATCGGGTATTTTTCCACTTTTTGAAAACAGAAATTAAAATTTTTCGTAAAACTTAACAACGTGTAACTTTTTACACACTAGATGAAAAGTGAATCCAGAAGGTGCGTTACAATCTCGGTTATGTTGTTATTCTCTACCTTCAATTAGTTTCCACAAAATCTTAAAGTACAGAACAAAAATTGGCCGACAAGTTGGTATTTTACAGTAATTTTTAATATTCCAGAAAAATGGTTTTTCTCCAACTTCGTTTCGTTTTTTCGAGCAAGTTGGATGGCCATGTCGAAATCCACCTAGGGGATCTCGAAGAGGGTCTTGTTGGCTTTCTACACGAATTTACGGATCTAAAAACGGATTTAAAATGAGGGAGATATCGATTGGGGGAGTGGGATACCTTAAAGTGGAAAACTGTTGTTGTGGTTATTGTCGTCGTGACGACCGGGAGGCGGAACTGCTGTCGCTCCAGCGAGGTTGGGCATGCACACCGAGGAGAGGAAGGAGGATGGAGGAGAGAGGAGGAAGAAGGGTTTTAATTTAGTTGAAGAGGTATATATATATACATATATAATGGGAGGGGAGGGTTCGGCCATGCTTATGGCTGCTACTGCTAGCCTTATAAAGGGGGCGCACAAGCAATAGCATGCTGCTGCTATGGAACAAAGTGGACGACCACAAGCAAATTTGCTATTACTATTATTTTATTTTCTTTTTCTTTTTCTTTTCTTTTCAATCTTCAATATATATATATATATATATATATATATATATATATATATATATATATATATATATATATATATATATATATATATATATATATTTTAAATATATATATATATATATATATATATATATATATATATATATATATATATATATATATATATATATATATATATATATATATATATATATATATATATATTTTTATTTTTTTTTATTTATATATATATATATATATATATATATATATATATATATATATATATAATATATATATTTATATATATATATATATAAAATATATATATTTGATATATTTGAGCATATATATATATATAACATATATATATATATATATATATATATATATATATATATATATATATATATATATATATATATCCATAAATACACCAAAAAATCTATTAAAAATCCAAATACCATTTAAAAGTCAACTATCCAATTATTTAATATATTTGAGCATATCTACATATATATATATATATATATATATATATATATATATATATATATATATATATATATATATATATATATATATATATATAAATATATATATATAAAAAAAAACAAAAAAAAAAACAAAAAAAAAAACAAAAAGAAAAAACAAAAAAAAAAAATATAAATATATATATATATATATATATATATATATATATATATATATATATATATATATATATATATATATAAATTCAACCCTTAATAAATAAACTCAAAATAGTAATAATATTTAAATAGGAAGACATGTTTATTAAATCTTCGTAAAATAAATTTTACTAATAATAAATTAATAAAATCTTTCTAATGGGTGAATTTATATCGCACACCCTTATCCGGGTCCAAAATGTGTACAAATATTGCATGATATTATTTAATAATAAAATACCAATAATAGTACGAGTAATTAAATAATTAGAGATTGCACATAAAATTCTAAAATAATTTAGAAAATATTTGTATATACATAAAATATGCCTATATAGTCCCATTTGGTCACACTACATGCTTACATGGGCTTGGGTTTGGTCCGGGCCCAGTTCGGGCTGGTTTGGGCCAACCGGGTCATCTAAAAATTAATATAATAAATAATATTTAATTAAAATAATTTAAATGGGTCAATTCACAACTCGGCCTGGTTTTCCTAGTTCGGACTGAACTATGGCTAAGCCTTCCACGACATGGCTAATATACTGGTCAAAGCACACTGCTACATCTTTCGTGCCAAAATTCATGGTCGCCTTATGCTCAAAACACAACAATGGCTAAGGTCATTTTTAATAATTAATAAAAACCATAAATTTTATAAACTAAATTTGAAGTCTAATAAAATAATAAAAAAATAATTTAAAAAAATAGGGGTTTTACAATTTGTTTGCGCTATCTCTCTTAGATGTTGTGTTTCGGATTACCTTATGACTATGCTTGTGTGATCGCAACCTAGGTTCGCATGGCATCACGCCCGAGGGACGACTATCAATTCTTCGGAATAGGACGTGACATAATGGTATCAGAGCACAGGTTTACGTCCTTGGCCTCCAGTCTCGAGCCTCTAGTCTCGAACCGTTAACCTCGTGCCGATGAGATGAGTTGTTCCATACGGTGAACCCATAACATTTTCTGAAACTAATGAGAGTTGCTTCTATATTCTAAAAGCTGGAGAAGCTGCAGCTGTGAACGAGGAGAGTGCCTCGAGCGGCTCGAGTAGCTCAAGGCCTAAACCCTTGAATGCCCCTATGGAACGGATGTTGTATATGCTAGAGGCGCAACAACATCAGGCCGAGGCCAACTAGCTCCAGAATGAGCTCCATTGACAGCAGTCGGAGGCACGACAGACTCAGTTTGAGAACTGATTTGAGACCCAATTCAAGTTGCAGCAGAAGCAGCTTGACACTCTTCAGCAGATAGTCCAGACAGTTGTGGCCAATAACAATAATTTTATGACAACACCTACCGTGATCGAGCTTGCGGTCCGATCAATTAAAATCGAACCATAGGTTCCCGAGCGTCTACCTACAACACCAAGAAGTTCTAACTTTGAGGTATCAAAATTCATAAAAATTTGTCGCACTTTCTTCAATGGTACTGAAGATCCCTCTCTGGTGATCGACTTGTTGGAGGAGCTGGAAGACCGATTTGAACTTCTGGGTGTTGATGACTCAAAGAAAGTCGCATGTGCACAACTTCTACTCCAACTAAACTCACACGATTGGTGGTCCGTGCAAAAGCGAGCAATCCGACGCGAAGACGAGACATCGGTGCTTCTTTGGATGACATTCAGAAAGGCATTTGAAATCGAGTACCTTCCCGCAGCCGTTTGACAGGAAAAAGAAAATGAATTTATGCAGTTAAAGCAAGGAAAAATGACGGTACGACAGTACGCAGTAGAATTCAATAAATTAGCCAAATTTGCTGGAGCATTCTTGCCAACAATGGAGAGTCGCGCTCGATAGTTCGAAGTGGGTTTGCGTCCATCTATCTCTGCCCATGTATTGGTGCCTGAATACAAGACCATGGGCGAGCCTCTGAATCAAGCTCTCCATCTTGAGCGCCAATATCCTCCATGAGCTGCCGGTGCTGTGCAAACATACAACCACAAGCGCCCTAGCCATACGAGAGGAAACAATATGAACAAGCGTCCAAACAACGACAATTAGAGCGGATACCAAGGGCGGAATCCAGGAACTCGTTGCCACAAATGCAATAATTTTGGGCACCGTGTAAATGAATGTCATGTCTCTGAAGGTGGATGCTGGCACTATGGAAAGACGGGCTATCTGCGTGCAAACTGCCCGACCAGAAGGCCGAACCCAACGGTGCGTCAACATCAACAACACCATCCAGGGAATTAGGGTCCAGCACCAAGAGCCAAACAAACTGTGCCACAAAATGGCCAAGACCGCCGCCCCAATGCCCATGGGCACGTCTACGCCATGACCCGAGATAAAGTGTTCGCATCTGAAATAGTCGTGACAGGTATACTGCATTTCAATAACAAACCTGCTCGTGTACTGTTTGATTTAGGTGCTACACATAGCTTTATATCGACAGATTTTGTCGTCGAATACAAATTCCCTGTGACACCGTTAGGCCTTAATCTTAGCGTCAACATACCGTCGGGTACGTCACTACTTGCAAACTTAGCCTGCGAAGATGGAATCATATGTATAGGTGGTCAAAAGGTAGGTCTCGATATGATAGTTCTAGACATTAAGGACTATGATATCATTCTGGAAATGGATTAGCTCGATCCGTACAACGCAACCATCGACTGTGCCAAAAAGACGGTCACCTTCCGTAAACCTGGAGTGCCTGAATTCTGCTATTCGTGTGGTGAGGCATCGCCGACTTGTA
Source organism: Iris pallida (assembly GCA_029216955.1). Classification (NCBI taxonomy): domain Eukaryota; kingdom Viridiplantae; phylum Streptophyta; class Magnoliopsida; order Asparagales; family Iridaceae; genus Iris; species Iris pallida. Next base: position 2,593,576 of record JANAVB010041818.1, read on the forward strand.
TGGTGATCTCGGCAATATCAGCTCGAAGGATGCTGCATTCCGGGTGTGAAGGCTGTTTAGCGTCTATTCGAGACATGAGACAAGATGGTGCAAACGCGGGTCAGGCCGACGTTGTGGCAGAATTCCTAAACGAATTTCCAGACGAGCTGCTAACATGCCACCTGATCGAGAGATAGAGTTCACCATTAACACATTCTCCGATACCCGACCGATCTCTAAAGCACCAAACATAATGGCCCCTGCAGAGCTTAATGAACTCAAAGTACAGTTGTAAGAGTTGCTAGATAAGGAATTCATACGGCCTAGCGTCTCGCCATGGGGAGCGTCTGTGTTGTTTTTCAAGAAAAATGATGGCTCAATGCGTCTTTCTATTGATTACCGAGAGCTGAACAAAGCCACCATCCAGAAGAAATATCTATTACCCCGCATAAACGACCTGTTCGATCAGTTGCAAGGCGCTTCGGTACTTTCAAAATTGATCTTCGATCGGGCTACCATCAACTCAAGATCAAGCTAGACAATGTGTCGAAGTCAGCCTTTCGCACTCGATACGGCCATTACAAATTCCTGATAATATCGTTCGGCCTAACGAATGCCCCATTTGCTTTCATGGATTTAATGAATCGGGTGTTTCAACCCTTCCTCGACAAGTTCGTATCAGTCTTCATCGACGATATACTCGTCTACTCGAAGGACAAGCGGCAACATGTTGAGCATCTACGTACCATGCTTCAGACCTTTCGGAAAAATCAGTTGTATGCGAAGTGGAGCAAGTGTAAATTCTGGCTGCGCAGCGTTAAATTCTTCGGACACATCATTTCATCCGAAGGCATTGCAGTCGACCTAAAGAAAGTTGAAGCCGTTGTCAATTGGAAACGACCAGCATCAGTCGGTGAGATTCAAAGCTTCCTTGGCTTAGTAGGATACTACCGACACTTCGTGAAGGACTTCGTGAAGATCACGTCGCCTCTGACTCGCCTCACCCAGAAAGGAGTCGCTTTTGAATGGTTAAACGACTGTGAAGCTTCCTTCAAGGAGTTAAAGCAACGACTCATCTCGGCCTGAGTACTTGCACTTCTAAAAAGGACTGAGGGATTCCAGATCTTCAGCGATGCGTCCGGCCAAGGTTTGGGGTGTGTGCTGATGCAATGGAACAAGGTGATATCTTTTGCTTCCCGACAGCTAAAGCCGCACGAGAAGAACTATCCCACCTATGACTTGGAGTTAGCGGCGATTGTGTTTGTGTTGAAATTGTGGCGTCAATATCTTTATGGTGTGGCATGCGTGATCTATATGGATCGCAAGAGCCTCAAGTATCTATTCACGCAGAAGGAGCTGAACTTGCGGCAAAGGTGTTGGCTTGAACTGATCAAAGATTACGACTTGACTATTAACTATACGCCGGATAAGGGAAATATTATAGCAGACGATCTGAGTCGGAAGTATATTGCTTCGCTATCCATCGATCGCAGATTGCTATGCGACTTAGAAGAGATGGGCATCGACCTCCGGGTAAGATTCAGGGATGTACAGTTGGCATAGATGCAGCTAGAGCCGAGCTTATGAGAAAAGATCAAGACCGCTCAGAAGGATTATCTGTACCAGAAGAAAGTACAAGAACAAATTTCAAAAAGTATTGCGATCGACTTTGCGAAAGACGAAACCAACGTGCTTCGATTGGAGGGTAGGCCATGCGTTCCGGACGATTCAGAACTTAGAAAGGAGATAATGACGGAGGCATACTACGTGAAATATACCTTTCATCTTGGCAGCACAAAGATGTACAAGGACGTCCATACGACCTTCTGGTGGCCCGAAATGAAGAGAGATATGGCACTCTTCGTGTCGCAATGCATAACCTATAAACAGGTAAAGCTGAGCATCAGAGACCGGATGAGGAGATACAGAACCTTGCCATTCCAAAATGGAAATGGGATCATGTCACTATGGACTTTGTTGTTGGCCTGTCGAAGATACCGCGGGTAAATGATGCCATCTGGGTCATTGTTGATCGACTAACCAAGTCAGCGCACTTTATTATCATTAAAATTACTTGGAGCGTTGATCGCCTGGCTTAGATTTATCTTGACGAGATAGTACGGCTGCACGGAGTCCCTGTATCTATTGTCTCTGATCGGGATGCACGATTTCTATCGCACTTCTGGAGTAGCCTTCAGTCGGCTCTAGGTACCTGTAACGCCCTAGTCCCAAAATACATAGGACCGAGTACGTGAACATGCCAGCTGCACATATACGAAGAATACTCCAATATATGAAATCCTCGTATACGTACATAAGCTGTATATAAAATGATCACAGGCCAGAAAAATATAATAATCTAATCTCATCACAGCTCAACACAGAAGATATAAGAGTCCAAAATGAATAAAGGTATCAAAATATAGCCGGGTGGACATACCCACTCCAAACAACCATAAAAATAGTCTCACAAGATCGGAGTCCAACCTCCGCAAAATATAAAGAAAAGAGATGTAAAAATATCCACTTAATGTCTCAATAAAGAATAATCTAGAAATCAGCATGGGATGTCTCGTCATCGATATAAGATGGATCCAGTGCCACTCTGTACTTCTGTGGAAACTCGTCTAAATCTAGAGAGATAACCAAGTCCTCAGCGGAACGTAACAAGATACAAAAATACCATGTCATGTAAACTGTGATATATAATATAAAAGGAAAGGGGATGCATGCAATAGGGTTCCTGACCATTCTACTGTGAATATGCAGTTGAGAAACAATCCTTCGACGCATGAGCCCTGGCTGTAGATGGGATCGGTATAGTCCCCATATAGGGCACTAGGGGCCTACGTCCGAAGATCGTCAGAGGGCATCATGTGCAAGAGGGTACGTCCATAATGTTCTGGGAAACGTTAGAGGGCACCTGGAGCCTGCGTCTCCATGACTGATATGAATCTCTAATAACCGCCACATCTTCTAACATACAATTCTATTGGCAGTTACTCATATCCGTTGCACGCTCCATACGTATCGGTGGCCAGCCGACTACGTGGGTACGTATCCTACATGTGACTCATAACACGTGGTAAAGCAAGTGTCAAGTCCTTATGAGATATACTAATACCTCATCAACAATGGGTGGTCACTAGACTAAGTCAATGCAAGAGAAATAAATAAAAGCAAGAAAACGAATGATAGGGTCACTTGCACCCAAGTGTGACTTGAACGCACAGTTTTATAATAATAATAACAATAAAAATGCTGAAAATAAATAACTGAAAATAAGAATATGTAATCACAGAGTAAGGTGGCAAGGTATCTTGCGTGGTGGTGCGAAGGTGGCAAGTCCAAGAATCACAATGTCAGAAACAGAAATGTCACAATCTCCAAACAACTCCGAATGCTAAAATAAACATCAAGAACGTACTCGGATTAAGTGATATACCTAGAAAACACCTGTCCAAAAGTCAAATTCTGGAACAGAGGTAAAATCGTAATTTCAGGTCAAAATGATATACCCCGTTGAACCCGTTTTGCACCGAAATGTGTGCCAATGTTTATGGTCTCTAAAGTCGTCAAACTACATGTCTACGAATCCGGTTTCAGAAGACAAACTCAACAGTATGTCCAATTTTGGATTCCGATGAGCTGTGCACAATATTGACCGTTAGATCGGGTCGCGGGCCCGTACAATAGGCGTTTCGGTCGACCTTCTCAGAATCGGACCAAACTTGGCACACAGGACCAGAATTTTGATACAGTCCTATTGGTGCAAGTTTTGTCTCGATGCGATAAATGTATATGAAGTTAGGGCCAAGTTTGCAAAAGGTCGATACGTGGTATCTCGACGGATACGTACTGATTTCGTCGCGCAACGAAATCGAGTTCCGTTAGTTCCCATACATCGACAATATCCATATGCGTCTTTCGATGCATATAGTGTGCGATCATGTCACCCGATTTGTCGGGACGCACACCGTATCGGGAAATTTTCTAACGTTTTCAGTTATTTACGACCAAATTTTCCTCTAACTTCGACAACTAATAACTTCATGCATAATAATCGAAATCTAGATCTAACAAGGTGCATTTCAATCTTGTTTATTTTGACTTCGACTGTTTTTAACTAGTTTATCAAAAAATCTAATATTTTGTCCGTAAATTGGCTTCCAATTTGGTTTTTGAAACTGGTTTAATATACTGTTTTACGGCAATTTTCACTCGAATTGGCGTCGAGTTTACGGCCGATTCCATGGGACGATATCGAATTCCCTTTGAAGGGGCTCGAAGAGGGTTACACAGGCTATCTAGACGAACTTGTGGATCAAAATTTGATCGAGAATAGATAGAGATTGGAAGATCAAAACGTGGGTACCTGGCTGCGTTACGAACACATGGGACCCTGTTTTGTCGTCGGTTTGAGCTGTATGGTGAATTTTTGATGAAGCACGGAGGCTGCAGACGGCTAGGGCTGTGCACGAGGCTGTCGGTGTTCGTCCGGGGCCGCTGCTCGAGCTGTCGGTTGGATCTATCTAGGGTTTTTCTGCAGTCCTCTATCGAATGGGTTATATACTCGACCTTTTCCTTTATCCGAGTAGAACTTGGATTTGGATACGGTTTTGGTTGGTATTCTTGGTCCTAGTTGAGGAGAATCATGTACAGATTATGGGGAACAAATTTTAAAAGATTTGAGTTGAATTCGGTAGAGATTTGAATTCCCAACTAATATCGCTATATTCTCCCTTTCAGCGGCAAACAAAAGGGGGTTCGAGTTTTTACGAGTACTGTAGCTTCGGCTACAGTACCTGATGTTTTTTTCCTATATATACTCTTATATTCACTCTTTAAAAAAACAAGTAAAGTAGCTTATAGAAAATTCTAAAAACTATATACAAAATATCTAAAATTTTCAAATTATAATGTACACTATATTTGATAGCGTAATGTACCAGCATAACTACCTATACATTACTAACAAAAACTAATGACTTAATACTAAATTATATATAACAAAATTTAAATAAAAAAAATAGACTGATTCTACGCACCTATGTAGACTCTCCTGGCGAGTGATGCTTCCATGCCATGCGAACCAATGGTATAGACTGATTCCGCAACACCTTCACTCGGTGATCAAGGATGCCTACTGGTTGCTTCTGGTATGACAGACTCGGTCCAACAGTGATCTCGGAGTGATCGAGCACGTGACTGCTGTCTGCCATGTATCACCTCAGCTGCGACACATCAAATACATCATGTACTTCCTCTAATGACGGTGGCAATGCCATTCTTTAGGTAACTTCTCCAACACGTTCCAAGACATCAAAAGGGCCGATGTATCTTGGACTCAATTTGCTACGTCCTTCAAATCGAATCGTGCCTCTAGTGGGGGATATCTTCAAGAACATATGGTTTCCTTCTTTGAACTCCAAAGGTCGACGACGATTATCTGCCCACTGCTTCTGACGATCTTGCGCTGCTCGCAGGTGGTCCTGTCTTCTTAACCTTCTCCACTGTACTCAAAACCAGATCGGGACCCAATATCTGTCGCTCTCCGATGTCGCTCCAACAGACAGGAGATCGACACTTCCTACCATACAATGCTTCAAACGGAGCCATCTGAATGCTCACTTGATAGCTATTGTTGTAAGAAAACTCTACAAGATGAAGGTGGACCTCCCATGATCCGCTAAAGTCAAGCATATACGATCTCAACATGTCCTCTAACGTTTGAATAGTTTGCTCTGACGGAATCTCGAGAGCTGCGGCTGTGGCAGATTGCCCATATGAGTGAGCTGGCCTCCTTGTGTTGGTGGGGTCATGTTTGTGAAAAAGCCTCTTGCAGTCGGTGGAGTGTTCAGGAAAGCGTTATTCCTGTCTTGAGAGTCCATCTTAACTGTAACAAAGAAAACATTTTAGCCGTTGAATAATTTCAAACTGGATGCAAGTCGAGGATTTAATGAATAATCAAGGATAGAGATCAACAAGGAGTCAAGACACGTGGATGAGATCCTATGAGTCTAATCCTATTTGCAGGCTCACGACGGTACGGTGATGTAATCGAAGTGATTAACATAGACCTGCATGGGCCACCAAAAAAAAACTTATCACGACCCGTACCCACATTTGGATACGAAGCGTGTCCAAGCCCAGACTACGCCGCAGTGTCGGCGGTAGAACGATGTCTAATATACACAAGTCACGATAATATATTTCTCATCCACAGAATAATAAGGAATCAACTTAGACCAATGAATGTCAATAAAACTGAACAATAAAGAATATAAACTGAATGTTTCCAGAATCAAGTCACGTCCGGTGGACACAAATCTACTACCAATAGACGGAGGAAAAAGAAATACATGAAATAAACTAACTGAGTACAAACTGCTAATCGAGACAACCTCAACTGTAGGTCACCGTGGTCTGATGCTGACTCACAACTGCTCGTCTGCTCCTGGCTCAAACTCGGCTAAACCTGAAGAGATCATCAGGTCCTCAGAGGACTAGCAAGATAGATATAAACATGCCTATCTAACAATTTTATCATGCGTAAGAAATAAGCCAGAAAGACAGAAACACGACAAGTGGCTATGAAACGAACACTAGAACAACTACGAATAAATGAACTGTCAGATGAACAATGAACACGAGATCAATGGAAAACCAAACCCTCATCCCGAGTGTGGACTCAAGGGTTTGAACTAATCACTAACCCTTGTCCCGAGTGTGGACTCTCTGGTTAGTTCAAGGCAAACACCCTCGTCCCGAGTGTGGACTCTCTGGTGCCAATGAACACGACAAACACCCTCGTCCCGAGTGTGGACTCTCTGGTGCACTGGTCAACCCTCGTCCCGAGCATGGACTCTCTGGTTGAGAAAAATGATAATCAAGAATTTAGCAGTTCAACTACACGTACTCGTTCTATGACACGACTCAAGCAATGTACTGGTGAGAACAACTCGATATGTGAACTACACAGCCAAACATGAACACGACATATACCAATAAAATGACTCGACAGTATATAATATGAAGAGCACATGTTAATAACAATCAAACTGTATAATGGAATGTAAAGCATGTAAATAAAACAGTAGAGGGAGGCAAGGTATACTTGCCTTAGGTCCTGAGCTGCTGGTAAGGTTCTGATGCAAATCTCGAGTCCCAACAACCTATTTTATAAGTTTACAATGTCAATAAATAATTTGAAGATAAAAATAACTATTTTCTAAGTTACTAGATTTCTAGGTCAATTCTGTCCCAATTCTGGGTTTTTACTATATAGGTTGTAATTGTGTTCTCCCCTCCTACTCTGCATCAGCTTTATGGCTTACCCTACATATAGACTTCCCATATCTTAACTTCATCCTATTTGCCACCCAAATATGATTACCTGCACCTATATATATTATGGTAGGCATAGGTTGTATTCCAAGAATCACATTCTTAATTCTTGACACTTCCTAACTTTACTTGACATTCCTATAGGGAAGCATGCAATGTTTGCCCCTTCCTGTTCATCCGCACCAGTTTTGATGCATACAATAGTTCACCTCAACTGTTACTTATAGTTCTAATGTCATGAGGTAAATCTTATCTCTGTCCTACTTTACCATCAGATTCACTCTTGTGTACCAACACACACATAACCTGAATATGGAATACACACATTTGCATCCGTACTTATTTGAGCGTTGGTCATACATATGTGCCTTAGCTGCTAACACCCAATTTCCTATTTGAATCCATACTTAAACATGTGCACACGCCCCATATGAAATGATACATGTCAACCCAAGGAATTTCTATATACTACTACTGCTTGCACATTAACTTCCTCCTATATGCCTATTCTAACATCTCTGATGCCCGCACCCACATGTTCTGCTACTGAAAGATGGAATAGAAGATCGACAATATAAAAGAGTCTCTCCAAATATCTGATACACATGTAACAAGTTTGTACACATCTTCATTTGTTCTGACTACATGTACACACCTGGGTCTAAGTCTCGATTTAACCTATCTACAAATGCCTCCACCAGGCAAACAGAATTCTCATTATCTACAATAACGAGCAACTATTAGTTCATGTGTACAATGAATCATCCGTAGTACAACTTGATACCACATCATATTGATTTGCCCTTGGACTTGATAGCCTATCAAATGATACTACTAACCTATCCAACCCAGGATGATGCTCCTCCTGTGTGGTTGTACCTATCCCAGACTAGTGTATGAGGCTAACACAACTGTTGGTATTCTTTTCCTGTGTTCGGTTTCCCCATATAAGTCCTAAACTGAACCATGATTTGATACCCTTATGACACACAAGTAACTGTTAGCAAATTCCTTATATTGGTATCTACACTAGCAGTTAGGTAGTCACATGGTCCATGTATATGTCTCTAATCCTTGCCTGCAATCCTATGGGCTTAAACTCCAAATAAGACTGAGCATACGAAGGTAAATGGGACAACTACTGACCTGACATGGGAACTTATAATGCTACTGGCCTACCTCAATTATTATAGGCACAAGCCTAATTACTGGTATACTATTCCACATGCTCATGCTTCCCATAATCTGCTGTTGTCTAGTACCCAACTGTTCTTCCGACTCTCCAACTCTGATACTCGAGTATCAAGTCTAATACTTGGTATTCGTGTCACGACCCACACCCAGTGTTAGGGCACGAAAAGTTGTTACGTCCAGCCTACGCCGCAGTGTCGACGGTAAAATACTGTCCTAGGTCACATACATCTAACTGTTATAAGGTACCTGTACCGTTTATACACTCCAAATGTAGGTGACATAATAAGTACAACTCAATCACGACTAAGGAAGAAAGTACAATACGATAGAATAGATGAAACACCGAATCCACAGATGATAGATACAAGATAGAGATAGCTGAAAGTCTAAGATAACAACTCCATAAATCCAGAATACAGACTCCAAATAAATACAAGTATACCTGACAAGACATAAAGATAAATAGAACTAGCCTAGCTAACTAGCCTAGTCTACAGGGGTAGTATCATCAGCAAGTGCTGGGTCCTCCTGAGAGTCCAGCTCGCATGTGTCGTCTAAGCCTGCTCCGTAATAGGTGGGACATGGCTCCTCAAAATCATCTGTAATATTTCAACAGGTCCAGTCAGGACTGGAGCGAGCACAGTACATCTCACGCAGTTCATATTATGACAGGAATATAATATAGGCAATAGAGTAAGATACATGAAACGTTGAAGAGTATACATGAGTAAAAGAGAAGACTGTAATAAAATATCTACTATAAGTAAAGAGCTACAGTGAACTAGTGATTTAGAGTACAAGCTAGACATGTGAACGGCTTGATAATAAACATAAAAGTTTGCACATGACTACGCTACTTTGGAATTGTTCACATGACCAATTATACTCCCCCATACCCTAATCAATACACAAGGATCCAGACAGGTTATGTTATTACATATGATATCATATGGGGGCCATAAATGGGTGCACTTGAATATAAACATGGGGGCTCCGTGAATATGAGAGTACATGAATCACGAGAGTGCACATGAATGGTGAAAGCACAAGAATACATGATGAAAGTGAAACACACATGACATGATGTAACCGATGCTCCCGAGGGGGATAGCATCTCATGAAAGGATCCATATAGTACCAATCCGTGTTTCCATCGTATTAGCATCAAGTAAAATAATCTAGAGCAAGAAAATAATCCTAGCAAGTATGAAACGGTCAGAGAATGTACTCGCCTAATATCCTGAATGTCTGAAAGAAATACTGCCTCAGGAGTGGTGTCTGGCTCCTAATCAGAACAGTACAAGTCACAACATATCCAACTAATAAAGTAAGCTACTATGATGCATTCTACATGATGTTGGGTTAATTCTAGACTAAAGTCAACCCTGGTCAACTTCAGTCAACTAACTAGTCAATACTAGGTCAACTAGGTCAACCTAGACCCAATCAAGTCTCACTAGGCCTAACCTTGTCTACCCTAGCATTCACATACCATACCCAAGTCTATATGACTCTACTCATGTGCATATTCCATATACACAAGACCACACAAGGATACCATATACTAGGCTACCTAGACTATATGCCATATACCCTTATAGGCAATACACATACAATCCATATATTTATATACACACTATTCATATAGGTAATACCTATATTGTATTACAATTATCACATTAGGTTATATAATATATATATATATATATATATATATATATATATATATATATATATATATATATATATATATATATATGCACATAGAGAGTTAGAAAGGAAAGAGCATATGAATATGTGAGTGTGTGTCTTGTGTGTGGGCAAGTGTGTAAACATGTGTGTGTATGTGTCATTAGAGCATAGGCACGTGGCATCTATATTCTCAGAATTCAGTGAGTGCAATAGTGTGTACATTTGTGTAATAGTCAATGTGTCACTGTGTATAGCTACATAAGAAACAGTGTAATGGCCTTCATGTTCTCAGATTTTGCAAGGTGAGATATGTATGTGGGTAACAGTTAAGGTGTACATATGTGGGTAAACATATGTGTGTGTATATTTATGTATCATTCCCAGATTTCCAGTTCCTAGTGTTTCCAGATTTAAAAAACAGTAAAATGTAGGTATGGATATTAAGTTCTCAGATTTTGAAATGAACCAATGTCCTATGTGTGTGTGCCACACATGAGAGTGCATGAGAAGCAATGGGTTATACTGTGTATAACTGGCAGGAAGCAGTATTCATAAGAATCAACAACATGACAGTTCAAAATGGTTTGGACATTTGTTCTCAGGTTTTCAAGCAAAGTGACAGTGTAATATGGGAACATTGTTCTCAGTTGTGTGTGTGTCTCTAAACATAAAAGTGTATAGAAACAGTGGGTTAATCCCAGGCCTAACAGTGTGTGCATACATGTGCCTATAATTCCCAGTTCCCTGTTCAATTTTAGTTCACAAACAGGCTATATGTCTTCAGGAATCCTATGTTCTTTTGACAGTTCATACATAGCAGTTCCAACCCAAATTTTGAAATCCTAATGTGAATCCCACATGTCAACATATATAAACATATTAACTAAAACTGATATATATATCTAGACATTATCCTACTCAATAAATCATGATTTAACATTTAAAAACAATGAAGAACTGATAAGGACATAAACTGTCATTGCCAACCCAATACCAAAGTTCAACCCATTTGCTCGAAATTGAAATATCATCTAACTATCATCCCCAAGTAACACAGAGGCAAAACCCCATCATAGCTCACATGTATACACCTATACAATCATTAATGACCATTACTTGACAAGTTAAACTAAATCAACTCAGAAAACGCATATGTTAGCTCTGGTATCAGAACAGGAAAGGATGAGGGTTTAGACAAATTCAAACTTGAAAGGAAAACAACTAAATGGTTAATTTAATAGGTTAGTACTTAGTGATGCATATGTGATAGTGTCAAACAGGCCATAATGTGTCCAAAATCTGGACACAAACGTGTCCAAGAACCACACGAACACAGAACACAAGATTGGACACAAACAGTACAATCCGTGCACGAGTCCTAGCTCATTCGACACGAATCTATTGGATACGAGGCTTTGGGGGTGTCGTGTCAGATACTGTCCCTACCTTCGTGTCCAAGGACACATGTCCAAGTGCCCTAAATCATACGCACGAATACACGAGCAGCAGGGCACTGCTGACCGCACGCGTGTGGCCGTGTCCACGACTCAAAAACAACACAAACATGACTCGAATCCAGCTCAGTCGAAGAGAAAGTGGTAAGCCACTTCAAAACACAATTTCCTATTCAAAAATAATTCAAAAACAGTGATGAAAAGCCCACTGTGGTATTTTATCGAACACAACAGCACGTTGGCTGATACGTGTCCGATACAGACACAAAAAGGACACCACTCAACACGAAATCTATACCTATAGCTTGAGGACACCTAGGGCTATACAAATATGCAAAGAAAACAAAAAACTAATGGGTTTAGAAGAATGTTACCTATAGGTTGTTCTTCCTCAAGAAAAAACGAAAATGAGAATCCCTCCTTGCTAGCTCAATGCTCCTATGCAAGCCAAAACTGAGATTCACATCCACCAATAGTAAGAGAACAATAATCAGGTTGTAATGCAAGAGATTTGAATGAAAAAGGATGAAGAATGATCAAAATAGGAAGGGTTGAGGGAAGAACCAAACCTTTGCTCTTGAAAATGGAAGAATATGCAAAAGAGGCAAGAAACTTTGAGAGACATTAAATAAGGGGATGGATCCCTAGGTGGCCGGCCCAAATTTCTAGGGTTAGGGTTTTGGAGATCATCAATGGCTCTCCTATCATCTAGTCAAATCAAGGGTCCTAATATTTCTAGGTTTTCACACTAGTCTAACTTGCATCCTAGTTAGCTCTAACTAACCATGACTAACTAAGACTAATCATGACTAATTAAGACTAATCTAGGCTAGGTCCAATCTAGGTTAGGGCTAATCACAATACATGGCAACTAATTAAATCAATATTAAAACCACATAAAATCCTAATAAATATATTAATTTCAAATAAATTCAAAATGACAAAAATACCCACAAACTAGAAATATAGTAGTGACAAATCTACCCTCCTTAAAAGAATTTTGTCCTCTCGAAATTGAAAGGCGAAACTAACTGATGAGAAGGATAGACAATCATACCTCAAGGTCCAAAAAGATAAGGGTATCGCTCGCGTATCTCATCCTCCCGCTCCCAGGTAGACTCTCCTGGAGAATGATGCCTCCATGCGACACAAACCAAGGGTATCACCTGGTTTCTCAGTACCTTCTCTCGGCGATCCAGAATCTCCACTGGCTGCTCTGGATAACTGAGAGTAGGTCCCACCTCAATCTCCGAGTGATCGAGTACATGGCTAGGGTCAGCCACGTACCGTCTCAACTGTGATACGTGGAATACGTTGTGGACACCCACTAGTGCAGGTGGTAAGTCTAGCCTGTATGCCACGTCACCGACTCTTCCGCTGATCACGAAAGATCCGATGAAGCGCGGGCTAAGCTTTCCACGAGTCGGAGATATCCGCAGAAAAACCTATGTCTCCGACCTAAACACAAACAAGGTCTCATATTGCTAAGTAATCAAACATGATCAACAAACAAACAATCAACCTACTTCTAATCCGGTCTCCAGTCAACTAAGTCAAACATAGTCAATGGTCAACTACCGGTCAACAACTAGTCAATTTGTCAACATCCAAGTACTTGGTCAAAACTGGTCAACTAAGTCAACTTGGACTATTGGGTCAATAGCTAATCTAGGGTTAGACCTAAATAGTCTATAGTGTTAAAAAATATCAAGACCAACTGAATCGTAAGTTTAAACATACACATGTATACTCTACATTAAACTAGACTCATAACTTCTAACCCTTAACCATAACACATACTCTAAAATACCTGACATAATCCCATATATCTTACCTTCTAATACCCATATATCTCTAATGTAACCCATAGAACCCATACTATTCTAAGTGTATCATCTATGCATACATTTAGACTAACCATCTCATATGCCTAATCTATATAATATATACAGAACCCCTTACCCCATATTACTTATCACATATATCCCTATAATATATACACAATGCATAGCATTAGCCTAACATGGAGGTTTACTAGCACAAGCAGCAATTTAACCAAAACAAGGGGCAGGACATACAATGTGGTTAACCCTGGAAGCAGAACAATGCCTAAGTGGCTAAACTGGAACTAATACTCAACTAATGTCCTGTTGTGAGACAAAATCAGAGTGAATGCAGTGATGCAATGAATAAAGCTTGATAGTATAGTATGATGATTCATGCAATCACTGTATGCAGTGGAGAATGCAAGTCATATAAGACATCCAATACAGGTATGAAAGGTGGTGAAAGTATGTGAAGTACAGGAATGAATGAGTGCATATAAATCATGGATATGCAAGGAATGTTATGTGAAGTGCAGGGTCTGTGCTAAGGTACAGTGTCAATTTGTATAGACACTTCAGGTATACAGGATACTAAGGTAGTGCAGTAGTTCATCTATATGCAGGACATGATCAAATTTGTAGGTTATATGCCTAAGTAGCTAGGGAATGAAGTGTCAATTGCAATAGAGTGAAGTGTGAATTGTGAAACTGAGTCTAACGTGTTAGAAAAGTCGTATGATATTGATGAAGCACAAGATGGCGTGTCCAAGTAGGACACGAAGGTCATGGGTGCCTTACTGGAAAGGGTAAGGGAAAATAATAATAAATTATCAAGGCTGTAAGACATACTAACATCCTATATAGAAATTGGTTGGTCAGGGGAATCATCTACAATGGGTTATTATCTAATACCAATGCTAACTACCATCTCTAGGGTACAGATACCCTACAAGTCGTCATATCATTACACTATGAAAGAACTACATATGAATTAGTTCTACAAAACTAAAATATCCCTACTCCTAAGTTATTTGACGATGGAATACAATTTTATAACAACAGAAGGGTATGATAGTGATGATATATTTAAAAACCTTCTCAAGATATAATCTGATAATCATATACGTCTGTCCAAAATTATGTTACTCAGAGTTTTCGTCTTGCTAGTGAGTAAGGCTACGATAATCACAGAGTCCTTGACTAAGGTACATATCTCTAGAATCATGGTATTTAAAATTTTTGCATCGTCGCAAGCTTGACAGCGAAAACCTTAAATTCCTATACCCGAGAAATACGTCCAAAATCTGACTATATGTCCTCACTATGCCAGCTAACATGACTATCGAAGATTCTAGATCCCATAACTGAGGTGACATAGCCCATATGATTTATCTTGGCAGAAAAATTAAATCGACAATGAATACCAAGAATCAGATTTATCTACGAACAAGAACGATAAGCAAGATCTATTGGAATTGAATTTCGAGATGGTTAAAATATGGCAAGAAACGGAATTGAGATGAACAGAACCTGCGATAAGCTCTCCTACTGCCTGTCTACCCTCAGCTGCCATAGCGTAAGCTCGTCCCTGCTGGCCTCCTCCAGTCTGATGCTGTACGAATCTCTGCTGCTGAGTCTGAAAGGGTAGTCCCTTCTGCTGGCTCAACGGAGCCCTCGCTCCTACTCTCTGAGCTGTCCGTCCAGGAATCTTGGGACACTCTCTTAACTGGTGATATGATGCTCCACAAAGTAGGCACTTGCCTAACCTCATCCGACATTTACCCTAATCGTGCCTCGGTTTCCTACAGAAGGGGCAATCGATAACATGCTGCTGTCTAGGGGTCTGCTGTATCTGTAACGGTGGTCCCCTCGGCTGCTCTGTCGGAGCCCTAGCTCCTGCTGCTACCTGAGTCATTATTGTCTGGCTCTTGGGACACTCCCTACACCGATGGTCCGCTGAACCACAAAGTAAACACCTGCCAAGCCTCATCCTGCAGTCGTTCCACCCATGGCCTGCCTTCTTGCAGAAGTTGTACCTAGTGTCCTGCTGCTGTCTGGATGCCTGGTGGAAATATGCACGTCCCTGACCCTGAAGGTGCTGCTGAACAGGTCTCTGCTGATACTGATACTGAATCTGTACGTGAGGCCTCTTGGCCTGACCTCCACTGCTACTGGCCCCATGCAAGTCACGTCCCCTGTCACGACCCGCACCCTAGAGTAAGGGCACGAGACGTGGGTACGTCCAGCCTACGCCGCAGTGTCGGCGGTAGAACGCTGTCCTAGGTCACAACATCTAACAATAAGGGTAATATACAATTATACTCCCCGAATGGGGGTGACATAACACAATATAACTCAACCACATCTAGGATAGAACATGAATGAGATAGAAAGATAAAGATAGATAACAACCAGGAATGTAACATCACAGAGATACAAATCCAGAATTCTAAGTGTCTAAAATAATACATCTCAGAATATCTCAAAGTCTAATACAGAAATCCCAGAATAGTAAGACAATCCTAAACTAATGGAAGTATCATCCACTGCTAGCAGGTCCAAGTCACTAATGATGTCTAATGCTGCACCAAGAGGGATAGACACCAGAGCCTCATCATTCACTGTAAAATTTTCAACAGGTCCAATCAGGACGGGAACGAGCACATATCTCTCAAAACAGTTCATAGCAAGTTAGGAGTATAAATCATGCAATAGAGTAAAATACAGGAAGTGCTGAAAAGGAAGTACGAGTAAACATGAGATATTTTGTAACTGAAAGTAAATACATGATAGTAGAGACTGTAAGTGGCTACGTGATTTAGAGCATAATGGTTATGTAAATGGCTTGGGGGCACATGAATACAAATAAGGAGGCACATTTATACAGCTACTGAGGATAGTGTTCACATAACCAATTCTACTCACCCCGCCCCAACCAGTACACAAGGATCTATTCAAGTTACGTTATAAGCACATGAATACAACTAAGATACGTGAACTCATGTAATGAGTAGTACATGAGGCACGTGAAAGCACATGAGAACATGTAAAAACATGAACTAGTACGAGTACAAGGAGTACCTGATGCACATGATAAAGTACATGAACATGAAATACCCGATGCACCCGTAAAGGGATAACATCTCAGGAAGGGATCCATATAGTACTAATCCGTGAAGATACGTGTCAGCATCATGTAGAGTAATCTAGAGCAAGAATATAATCCAGGTAAGTATGAAAAGATCAGAGAATGTACTGGCCTGTAACCGATGAATCTGAGAGAATATAGGCTGTCCGAGGAGTGGTGTCTGTCTCCTATTAGAACAGCACAAGTCACAACAAGTCCAGAATGGTAAATAATATGCACTACAATGCGTTCTACATGAATCTAGGTCAATCTAGGCCAAAGTCAACTCTTGGTCAACTCTGGTCAACCCTAGAATCAAACTGAGTCTCACTAACCCATTCTAGGTTCTAACAAGTCTACTCTAGGTTGTACTATGGCTAATAGCCTATTAGGACCCCTATCTCACTCTATAACCCATATCACATATCAAGACACTACACACACTATATATACAATATATATATATATAGATCACACATACTCATGTATAGGAAAACCTCTATATATAAGTATATCTATAATGCCTATTCAACATAAAGTACCATTCACTTATATTACATCTAATATATGCATATATAGGAGACTATATCACCACAATCATGTATTGTTATATATAGGTATACAAGAGAAACATACAAGGGTTGTGTGTGCATTGATACAAGTGTGTGTGGAATAGGGGTATGCAGTCACAAAACAGGGCAAAAACTATACTGTGCATGGCAGGAAGAAAAGGAAAAGAACTCAATTTGCAAGTGACAACAGTTCAATAAGATTTATTTCCAGGTAACAAGGAAAACTGGAACACAAAGTCCCCCATAGCAGTTTTAATCCATTGAACTTAACATTTTCAGGTTTAGCATTATGTAGGAACAAGGAATGAAAATTGGCATAGTTATTCTCAGGTTGCTTAACAGTTAACACAATCAAAATAGTCAAAAAGGGTGGCAACCAATCTACTTGACAGTTCAAAGATTGGAAAGAAAACTGGAATACTTAATACTCAGTTCAGTGCAAGAAATTTCCAGGTTTGGAAACAGAACACCAAATCCTTCCCAGGTTAAAACAGAACCCATTGCATTCCCAGGTTCAATGAAAAGAGAATTTGAGACACTCTCTATTCAGTTTAACCCAACTAATTCCAGGTTTACTTTAACAGTTAACATATTTCAAAAACAATCAAAGAGAGAGGGCAACCAATACTTGACAGTTCAAAAGAGTGAGAAGAAAACTGGAAACTTAACATCATGAGATGGGTTAACAGTGAACATACAAATCAAACTCAGTTTAATAGGTAATGACAGTTTCAACTTGAACTTAACATTCAGTTTACAGTGAATATATATATCAGTCTCAATGGTTACACAAGGAAACACTAATTTATAACATGAATTCTTAACTAACTCAAATTAGTCTAACACAGGAATCCTTATTTAGTTCAGTGGTTCACAAGGAACTCATCCCAGGTTTTCCACAGAACATCATATTGACTTCCAGGTTCAAATGAAATGGAAGAAAACTGAAATCAGTTTGAAAGAGTAAAACTGGAACACAACTAAAGCCCACACTCATCAATTAGCAGGTTTACATAATCTCATAGCACACCAAACTCAAAATCGAATGTGAAAGCCTAGCTAACATTGGATGTAATTCTCAGGAAATGCATATAGTTAAATGAAGAACATTAAATCACAGGTTTAAATGGAGGGAATCAGTTCACATTAAACAGGAAAATCAGCTTTAAAGGAATGACAGTGAACACATTGAAGAATCAACCCAACTATCCAATTTCTATATACACAAACCCAAGCCAAAATTCGAATGCCCAAGCTAGGCTAACATATATTATGACATGTAGGTTCAAATTAACTTGAGAAATCATAACAGGAAAGGGGTGTTAAATTGTTTGGAAACTGGAAGAACCCAGTGTCAGTGTTGGTATCAGAACACACACTGTCCACACAACAAATCGAACCAAACACCATATAAACCCAAACAAATTAATTAGCACAGTGTACAGAGATTTAACTACTCATTTAGGATCTAATATTCATTAAAACATAATTTAGAAACATTAAAATCGATTAACAATCAGAACACAACACACAGCCCACGCACGCACACAGCTATTCCCCGTGCACACCCAAGAACGTGTCCGACACGACATGAGGACTCGTGAAACTTGACGAGCCTCGTGTCAGTCATTGCCACTAACCTCTGGCCAAGTTTCTCGTGTCGGCGTCGCGTGTCCAGCGCGCAGTAGCTCCCGAGTAGCAGGGGAGCTACAGTGCCATGCGCGCACGCCCGCACACGCGTGTCCCGTGTTCCCCACGACACGACACGATGCACAAACCATCACAGGACACTTGAAAACCCTAGACGACACTTAGATCTAACTTTCCATTCAAATAGAATAGGAAAACTCGATCGAACAGTCCTTTGGGACATTTCGTCGAGCACCTAATACACAGCTCTGATACGTGTCCAATACGGACACGAAATGAGCTCAAAACCTAGGGTTGGCTGTCCCTACAGTTGGGTGAGGGCTAGGGGACCCTAAAAATGATTTTTACAGGATTTAAGGGGCATTAATAGAGATTATACCTATAGTTGTCCAAAGCTCCAAAAAGCTCCAAAGAAGAGGATCCTTCAAAACACCAAAAACTCCCCAAATTGTTTGCTCCCTGTCAAAACTCAATCCCAACAGCAAGAGCACAATATTTAGAGCCTATAGGAAATTTGTTTGAAGGAAAAAGGACCTAATTTGGATTTACTATGAATTTGTAAAGATGGAACTTACCCCTTTTCTAAAACTTGATGAACCCTAATGAAAGGAGGCTAGCCCTAAAATTTGGGAGGATATAAATAGAGGGGGGGCTGTCTCTTGGCTGGCCATAGGGCCTAGGACTAGGGTTTTGGCTAGTTGGTTGAGTCCTAATTGATTTAAGTCATGATAATGACTTGTGACTTCACAAGCCATTCTTAGACCAAACTAATTCCTAATTTCACCAAATTTATCCCAATGAGTTTATCCTAATGAACTTAAGTCATCCTAGGTTTTCAAATCCTAATCATAAAATCAAGACCTAGGTTAGCCACTAGGTTAGTCTACAAGGTCAACTTAAGTCAAAGTCTCTCAAACACCAAAAACAATTATTCTAAAAATCACTCAAAAATCACAATAATTATAAATAATAATAATAATTCAATTTAAATTCTAAAATTTTAAAAATGACCAAAATACCCTCATTTGGAAAACTGGGTGTTACATCCCCTCTTGAATAACTGTTGCCATTGAGTTTCCACTATTTGCTAGAAGAAGGAGATCAAACGTGCCACGTCCTCTGATCCTGATGGCGGCTGCTGCTGAAGAACGTTCGGGATGACAAGGGACAGTCTCGGAGTTGGAAGAGGTGCACTCCCATAAGCTGAAGATATCCCAGCCTGGGCTGGCATAAAAGGAGCCGCAGTCTCGGGGTCCTGCTGATCAGGACGAGAAGTGGCAGTCCTCTCAGTGGTGTCTTTCCGATCGAGATGATGAGTTCGTGTCTCCATAACCACCCTGAAGACAAATCAAACGAGAGGGAAATCACTGAGAATGAAGCGATAACATCAAGGGAGGACGGTTTATTTTCAAGGAAAGATAATAATGCAGCTATTTTAGGTAACATGAATCTGATTAAGAGTTTTTCCTAATGTGATTGAGTACCTTCAAAAAATATATATATCCTAATCCTACTGCAGGCTGTAGTGATACACTAGTTCGAATACCACTACATAAACTCGACCTGCATGGGCCACCACTAAAAACGTGTCACGACCCGCACCCAGTGCAAGGGCACGAGAAGTGGTTATGTCCAGCCTATGCCGCAGTGTCGGCGGTAGAACGCTGTCCTAGATCACATACATCTAATAATTATAAGGTACCTGCACAGTTTATACACTCCGAATGGAGGTAACATAATAAGTACAACTCAATCACGACTAAGGAAGAAAGTACGATACGATAGAATAAATGAAACACCGAATCCACAGATGATAAATACAAGATAGAGATAGCTGAAAGTCTAAGATAACAACTCCACAAATCCAGAATATAGACTCCAAATAAATACAAGTGTATCTGACAAGACATGAAGATAAATAGAACTATCCTAGCTAACTAGCCCAGTCTATAGGGGTAGTATCATCAGCAAGTGCTGGGTCCTCCTGAGGATCCAACTCGCATGTGTCGTCTAAGCCTGCTCCGTAATAGGTAGGACACGGCTCCTCAAAATCATCTGTAATATTTTAACAGGTCTAGTCAGGACTGGAGCGAGCATAGTACATCTCACGCAGTTCATATCATGACAGGAATATAATACAGGCAATAGAGTAAGATACAAGAAACGCTGAAGAGTATACATGAGTAAAAGAGAAGACTGTAATAAAATATCTACTATAAGTAAAGAGCTACAGTGAACTAGTGATTTAGAGTACAAGCTAGACATATGAACAGCTTGATAAAAAATATGAAAGTTTGCACATGACTACGCTACTATGGAATTGTTTCACATGACCATTTATACTCCCCCGAACCCCAATCAATACACAAGGATCCAGACAGGTTATGTTATTGCACATGATATCACATGGGGGACCATAAATGGGTGCACATGAATGTAAACATGGAGGCTCCGTAAACATGAGATTACATGAATCACGAGAGTGCACATGAATGGTGAAAGCACAGGAATACATGATGAAAGTGAAACACACATGACATGATGTAACCGATGCTTCCGAAGGGGATAACATCTCATAAAAGGATCCATATAGTACCAATCCGTGTTTCTATCGTGTCAGCATCAAGTAAAATAATCTAGAGCAAGAAAATAATCCTAGCAAGTATGAAACGGTCAGAGAATGTACTCGTTTGATATCCTGAATGTCTAAAAGAAATACTGCCTCAGGAGTGGTGTCTGGCTCCTAATCAGAACAGTACAAGTCACAACATATCCAACTAATAAAGTAAGCTACTATGATGCATTCTACAGTGCAGTACAAGTCACAACCCTGATCAACTTCAGTCAACTAACTAGTCAATACTAGGTCAACTAGGTCAACCTAGACCCAATCAAGTCTCACTAGGCCTAACCTTGTCTACCCTAGCATTCACATACCATACACAAGTCTATATGACTCTACTCATGCGCATATTCCATATACACAAGACCACACAAGGATACCATAGACTAGGCTACCTAGACTATATGCCGTATACCCTTATAGGCAATACACATACAATCCATATATTTATATACACACCATTCATATAGGTAATACCTATATTGTATTACAATTATCACATTAGGTTATATAATATATATATATATATATATATAAAAAAAAAAAAAAATATATATATATATATATATATATATATATATATATATATATGCACATAGAGAGTTAGAAAGGGAAGAGCATATGAATATGTGAGTGTGTGTCTTATGTGTGGGCAAGTGTGTAAACATATGTGTATATGTGTCATTAGAGCATAGGCATGTGGCATCTATATTCTCAGAATTCAGTGAGTGCAACAGTGTGTACATTTGTGTAATAGTCAATGTGTCACTGTGTATAGCTACATAAGAAACAGTGTAATGGCCTTCATGTTCTCAGATTTTGCAAGGTGAGATATATATATGTGGGTAACAATTAAGGTGTACATATATGGGTAAACATGTGTGTGTTTATATTTATGTATCTTTCCCAGATTTCCAGTTCCTAGTGTTTCCAGATTTACAAAACAGTAAAATGTAGGTATGGATATTAAGTTCTCAGATTTTGAAATAAACCAATATCCTGTGTGTGTGTGCTATACATGAGAGTGCATGAAAAGCAATGGGTTATACTGTGTATAACTGGCAGGAAGCAATATTCATAAGAATCAACAACATGACAGTTCAAAATAGTTTGGACATTTGTTCTCAGGTTTTCAAACAAAGTGACAGTGTAATATGGGAACATTGTTCTCAGTTGTGTGTGTGTCTCTAAACATGAAAGTGTATAGAAACAGTGGGTTAATCCCAGGCCTAACAGTGTGTGCATACATGTGCATATAATTCCCAGTTCCCTGTTCAATTTCAGTTCACAAACAACCTATATGTCTTCAGGAATCCCATGTTCTTTTGACAGTTCATACATAGCAGTTCCAACCCAAAATTTGAAATCCCAATGTGAATCCCACATGTCAACATATATAAACATATTAACTAAAACTGATATATATCTAGACATGATCCTACTCAATAAATCATGATTTAACATTTACAAACAATAAAGAACTGATAAGGACATAAACTGTCATTGCCAACCCGATACCAAAGATCAACCCATTTGCTCGAAATTAAAATATCATCTAACTATCATCCCCAAGTAACACAGAGGCAAAACCCCATCATAGCTTACATGTATACACCTATACAATCATTAATGACCATTACTTGACAAGTTAAACTAAATTAACTCAAAAAATGCATATGTTAGCTCTGGTATCAGAACAGGGAAGGATGGGGGTTTAGACAAATTCAAACTTAAAAGGAAAACAACTAAATGGTTAATTTAATAGGTCAGTACTTAGTGATGCATATGTGATAGTGTCAAACAGGCCATAATGTGCCCAAAATCTGGACACAAACGTGTCCAAAAACCATACGAACACAGAACACAAGATTGGACACAGACAGTGCAACCCGTGCACAAGTCCTAGCTCATTCAACACAAATCTATTGGACACAAGGCTTTAAGGGTGTCGTGTCAGACACTGCCCCTACCTTCGTGTCCAAGGACACGTGTCCAAGTGCCCTAAATCACACGCACGAATACACGAGCAGCAGGGCACTGCTGACCGCACGCGCGTGGCCGTGTCTACGACTCAAAAACGACACAAACAAGACTCGAATCCAGCTCAGTCGAAGAGAAAGTGGTAAGCCACTTCAAAACACAATTTCCTATTCAAAAACAATTCAAAAACAGTGATAAAAAGCCCACTGTGGCATTTTATCGAACACAACAGCACGTAGGCTGATACGCGTCCGATACGGACATAAAAAGGACACGCTCAACATGAAATCTATACCTACAGCTAGAGGACACCTAGGGCTATGCAAATATGTAAAGAAAACAGAAACTAATGGGTTTAGAAGAATGTTACCTATTGGTTGTTCTTCCTCAAGAAAAACCCAAAATGAGAATCCCTCCTTGCTAGCTTAATGCTCCTATGGAAGCCAAAACTGAGATTTTCCTCCACCAACAGTAAGAGAACAATAATCAGGTTGTAATGCAAGAGATTTGAATGAAAAAGGATGAGGAATGATCAAAATAGGAAGGGTTGAGGGAAGAACCAAACCTTTGCTCTTAAAAATGGAAGAATATGCAAAAGAGGCAAGAAACTTTGAGAGACATTAAATATGGGGGTGGATCCCTAGGTGGCCGGCCCAAATTTCTAGGGTTAGGGTTTTGGAGATCATCAATGGCCCTCCTATCATCTAGTCAAATCAAGGGTCCTAATAATTTCTAGGTTTTCACACTAGTCTAACTTGCATCCTAGTTAGCTCTAACTAACCATGACTAACTAAAACTAATCATGACTAACTAAGACTAATCTAAGCTAGGTCCAATCTAGGTTAGGGCTAATCACAACACATGGCAATTAATTAAATCAATATTAAAACCACACAAAATTCCAATAAATATATTAATTTCAAATAAATTCAAAATAAAAAATACCCTCAAACTAGAAATATGGTAGTGACAATTCAAGTGTCATCTGTGCTAACTATTATCCTCTGTTCCTCGAACCCGTAGTAGCAGCAACTGCTACTGTTGTACCAATAACTTTACTGATACATGAGATGTCTGTGATTTCCATGCTCGTTTGATATTAGAAGTTGGTGTTTGATGTTAACCATCAAACTGATACTTAGGTCAATAGGCTTGGTATCATGGTTCAAAACATGATACCAGATATATCATCCAATATAAGGGTCGAAGTGTGAGGTCAAGTGTCAGATCTGATTTGAGGGGGAATTATGTCGAGTATCAACCTGATACTCAAATCGAATGGTGTATCCAGTACCAAGTCTGGTGTGAGAGGTTGGGTAGGATATCAACATAAGTCCGGATACCAGGGTATACTGCCCGATCGAATTATGATGTCTAGTGTTAGATCTGATTCACATATCCAAAATGTGTACTCGAATATAAAACCATTGTCCATCGAGGAATCTGTTTCCAGTGTCGAGTATGACACCAGTATCGAACGGATACTAAGATGTAATACCTGACACTAAGGTATAGATATGATACCAAGTATCCTAATATGTCACCAAGCGGCCTCAACCCTCCACACATTGACACTTGTATTGTCTGGTAGTGGTACCACCCTTACTGATAGTTACGTATCGTGTCAGTGTATGCTCTATTTCTAATGTCTGACCTATCCTCTGTTCTGCCATTGCCATACGACCTAAGCAATAAATCATGGTATCCCCTACCCGAGATTCTTTAAGGAATTAAACAAGTTGCCTGCCCCTATTGGATTAATAAGAAAACTGATCTTGCTTGAAGGACTAATTTAATATGATTACCTGATGAAGAATTGGATGCTCCTTCCTGGTGACCCCTTTCTCGAACACGCAAGTCCTCTCCAACTTCTGGGAACGCAAGGGAAGATTAGGGTTTAAAGGGAGGAAGGTGGTCAGTTTCTCACTTTTCTTATATATATATATATATATATATATATATATATATATATATATATATATATATATATTTTCAAACCACAGCTTTATTGAGGATTAAACGGAAAATACAACCATCAGTACAAAAATTACTGCAAAACTGCAGGAAGAGTAGTAATATGTCGACACCTAGATAGAGCTTTCTTTACTTGTCTCCTAACTTCAAATAAAATCTGATCTTGATTATATATGTACGATTCGTAGCGCCACTTGTTTCTGTTCTTCCATGCTACCCAGCAGACTGCTCCAAGTGTAACTTCTTTGATATGCAAGTTTCTGCGAGTCCACCATAATTTGAAATAAGTAAGAAGAGATCGTCTACGTCCATGAATACCAAAGCCAGCTTCTAACAATGACCATACATCTGCAATGAGATCCCCTTCTTTGAAAAGATGAAGCAAGGATTCTTGTTCAGGTTCTCGACAGCAATGGCACTTCGATGCCAAGTGGAAACCGATCTTTCGAATATTGTCATCAGTAGGTAATTTGTCTAGAAGTATCCGCCAAAGCAAAATTGACCACTTTAGCGGAATGCAAGTTCCCCATATGTGCTTATAATGCGATTGTTGCATAGCCGGGATCCTAGTATTGGTCCAAGCAGATGATATACTGAAAGTACCTGTTGGAGAAGGAGACCAACGCCAAGTAAGATTACCCGCAAGTTGGGAAGATTGAATAAGATGATTGCTGAGTTCTCATCCTTGTATTAACCTCTTCCACAGTCTAGATGATTGAGGGGTAGAGATAACTGAATCAATCTGATGTCTCGAGCAATATTTGGCTCGAAAAAATCTCACCCATAACAAATCCTGCATCTTAAATTTCCACCACAATTTAGTAGTAAATGCATTCATAATCTCAATTAGACTACGAACCCCCAATCCAGCTTCTTTATGTGGTCGAGCAATAGTTTTCCATCCTACCCATGTATGCTTGTCAACTCCATCCTTCGCACCCCAAAAGAAGCGAGCAAATAAAGACTCAAGCTGATTGATGACACTAATAGGAGGATTACAAGCCGCCATTGTATAAATAGGAATCGACGTCAACACGGACTTCAGCAGAACAAGTTTGCCACCATACGAAAGAAGTCGCTGCTGCCAACCTTCAAGCCTCTGCCGAACCTTCATTATAAGTTCTTCATACATACGAGCATTGTGTTTACCCGCCATTAATGGTCACCCCAGGTAAGTAAGCGGGGGATATGCAATTTGAAAACCTGTGATATCATGAAGGTTTTCTGCTCTCTCGAGTGGAAAAGTGTCAGGAAAATAAATTGATGATTTGGCATGATTAATCTTCTGCCCAGAAACTAATTCATACCGATTAAGCACCCTGATGATATGTTGAATTGAAGTAGAATCCCCAGATGAGAAAAGGATTACATCGTCCGTATACGCTAAGTGAGTAATCGGACGACACCCACTTGGTACATAATAATTGTTGAAAGAGGGCTTCGTCAGTAGGATATTGAGATTGCGAGAGAGTGCCTCAGCTGCTATAACAAACAAAGCTGGTGACAGTGGATCTCCCTGTCGAACTCCCCTAGATGACTTGAAAAAACCCGAAGATGCACCATTGATGATGGTAGAAAACCAAACATTGTTCAACAATCTGAAGATAATATAAATCCATGTTTCATTGAACCCAAATTTCCTCATAACTGCTATGAGAAAACTCCAATTAACACGATCATATGCTTTCATCATGTCGAGCTTTATAACAATATTACCCCCTCTAGACTTCTTCTTCATTTTACTCATCATCTCTTGAGCCAAGATAACATTGTCAACAATTTCACGGCCCTTCACGAAACCACTTTGTTCTTCCGAAATTATTTTGGATAAGATCGGAGCTAAGCGTCTAGAGAGCAATTTAGAAATGATCTTGTTCATTACTGAACAAATACTAATAGGCCGGAAGCCTTCATAACTGTTGGATGTTTAGACTTCGGAATGAGGACAATTGAAGTCGAGGTGATCGATTTAGTGAGATGGAACCCCGACATAAATAATGATATGGCAAGAAGAACATCCTGCAAAATAATATCCCAACATGATAAAAAGAAAAGAGAAGTATACCCGTCTGGTCCAGCAGCACTCTGTGGATCAAGGCTACGAATAATTACGAAAACTTCCTCCATCGTAGGCTGAGTTGTGAGATCATCATTGTCCTGTTGCGTAACCAGCTGGGGAATGCAGTTCAAAAACTCATCATCTTGCATAATGTTCTCTGCTTGAAATAAAGATGCACAATAATCATTGGCCAAATCTTGAATGTCCGCTAATGACTCCTTCTGCACACCATCTTCTCCAATTAGAGAATGAATCCGAAGTTTGCGATGCTTTGTATTGACACATTCGTGGAAATAGGCAGTGTTCTTGTCCCCATCCAAATCCCAGCGAAGACGAGCTTTTTGACGCCAATACTCTTCTTCAATGCTCACTCGACGTTTAAGATTGGCCACTGCACGATGAAGGGAGACTCTGTTTTCCAGAGAGGCGTCAGTCTCAAATTGCAGCTCTGCAGCCAGAACATTGTCTTCTGCCTTCTTCACCTCTTGGAAAATATTACCAAAAGTATGATGGCTCCAAGTGGATAAAGCCTTTCGACATGCAGTCATCTTCATCCCTAAACTTATCAGTCCATCAGGATGGTTAACTGATGTCCATGCAGATTGAACAACAGATTTAAACTCCTCATGCTTAGTCCAGAAAGACTGGAATCTAAAATGTTTCTGGCCCCTAGCTTGAGAATTACGAAGGGATAGTAATAAAGGAGCATGATCGAATTCAGTACGATTGAGATGTTCGACAATCGATGATGGAGCAATTCGAAGCCAATCACTATCCATAATGACTCTATCCAGTCTAGAAGCCTGTCTGTCCCCTTCCGAAGATTTTAGCCATGTGAAAGTACTACCCTTAAAAGGGATGTCAGACAGTCCTGCAGAACATTAAAAATTTAGAAACTCCTGCATTGATACTGTGCATGGAGGCAAGCCCCCAAACTTCTCTTCAGAATGACAGACAGCATTAAAATCGCCTCCAACTGCCCAAGGCATTTTATATAACCTCTGAACACCAAGAAGCCTACTCCATAATAAACGTCTGCCCTCCTTCTTGCCATGACCATGAACCAACGAGAACAGAACTTCCGTTGGGAACAAAGCATGGGTAATAGAAATTGTTATAGCCTAATCGAACGAGTCCCGCAAAGTCATGGTACAAGCAGGTTTAGAGAAGACCCAAATATTACCACGATCATTCACGAAAGCAGCACCAAATCCTAACTTCAATTGATAATTGAGCAATTGAGAATTATCAACCTTCGGTTCAATCAGAACTAGGAGTTGAATTTTATGAAGTCGGCAAAGACTTTTAATTCTTTTGAAAGTAGGTTTTGCAGCAGCCCCCCGAATATTCCATAATAATGCGTTAAACATTAAGGGAGGTGGAAGAGGTACCAGTGACAGTGAGTTTTCCTGATGATCTCGTGCATCTGTCTGTAGGTTCAGGAGCTTTCTTTTTCCTAGTCTTTTTTGTTGTTGGAACTCCATTTGCAGTATCCACTTCGTCAGCCCAGGAAAGGGCAGTCTGTTGTATCTCACCCTCTTCCAATTGGTCCGGCTCCTCCCCTTGACTAGGGTCACCGTCATTTGTCCCCTCACCATCCTCCTGGACTTCGACAGTCGCCACTTGATTAACTGGAACCTGCACTTGAGTTTGCAGAGAGTCATTGTCAGGAGACTGCGCTTGGACAGGCTCAGTTAATTCCTGATTAGCCGTCACTGGCTCATTTAAAGCTTCTTGTGCCACCGCAGGGTTCATTGGAGGGAGTGCTTCATTAATGCTGGTTGGGGGGATTTCAATATCCGTCGGGTTTGAAGCCTGTCCCCAATTCTCGGGGACTAAAGTAGATGGTTGGCCATCATTAATGGTGGCTGAGTCTTTTCTTAAATTAGGCTCATTGATGATGAGAGGCTCCTTACCACGGATATTTTTCTGCTTCACCTGTTTGCAAGATTCTGCTACATGTCCCTGATGTTTACAGTGGGAGCAGTATATTGGAGAGGACTCATAATCGACTGCTTGCCAAAAACTTCTGCCTCGAGGCAAGTTTATTCGAATCCGTTGCTGTAAATGTTTGGATGCATCAACTTCAACAAAAATTCGTGCCATGCTAGGTCGTGATAGATCCGATGTCGCTTTGTCAATTTTCAAAGGAGTACCTATCGAAGAAGTGATAGCAAACAAAGCCTCTTTGTTGAACAGATGATGCGGAAGGTTTGGAAGAGATACCCAAGTGGGCATGATTGAAGATTCACATGATGGAGAGAAATCTGGGTCCCATTTGAACAATCGTATCGGAGCCCTGGCAATATACCAAGTATCTTTGGATCGAAGACGTAAATAATCTTCAACATTTGAAGGACGAATAAGAATATGTTTCCCATCAATAAGTCCTGCTTTAATGGATCCAGTGAAATCAAATCCCGATAACGCTTTTCGAATTAAATCGATAGGCGGTCGAGAGTGTGAGAATTTCCCAACTAGTGCATACTTTAAAGGATCAATCAGAGACTGCTCTTCCTCCTCCGAAAAGGAAATCGTCGGGGCTCCTTTAAAAGTGGAAATAATTCTTGGGGGGAAGGCGTTGGCGGTCGAAACCTGGCCCCCAACAACCTCCGCGAACGACTTTGCCATGAAACCCTAACACAAAAGAAGGAAACAACCGGGACAGGCGACGACCAACTGGTCCATCACCTGCAGAGGAGAACCCGGCCTGGCCTAGGGCCACGTCGGTGTCGGTGGAGAATGGAAGAATATTAGGGTTTCACAATCGCTCCGAGCCGTCTCTCATCCTATATATATATATATATATATATATATATATATATATATATATATATATATATATATATATATATATATATATATATATATATATATGTGTGTGTGTGTGTGTGTGTGTGTGTGTGTGTGTGTGTGTGTGTGTGTGTGTAAGGATTGGATCGATTCTAATTTTAAAGGAATTAGAAGAGATCGAGTTATCTAGGTTTGAATCATATCTGAATGCAGGGGTGGGTAGTCGGTTAAATGAGAGAATTTATATTTGAAATTTGAACACAAAGGTGTGCTATGTACAGGGTTTGGATTAGATCAAAGGGAAACAGATAGGGAGATCATATTTTGAATCAGTCCTGGTTTGATCCCTAAGGATTTGAGACTATCTCCTATTTGACTTGGAGATTTGAACATAGAAAAGGAATCGGCTATAACAGGGTTTGAATCACAGAAGGATAAGGAAGAGGAATTCGAATCCATACTCGATTCTCTCTACTATCTAGGCTGTTGGGAAAGTTTGAATTCAAAATTTTTAATTATGCCCCTCTAACAATCTGAATTTACAAACTCCCCTCCTTATAATAAACTCTTTTGATATTTATTTGAAATATCTACAAATCCAAAAAGTCACTATCTTGGGTCAATTAGTTACTAATAAATAAATAAATAAATTACTAAAAAAATTCAGGACAGGGGTTTACACCCTACCCACCTTAAAATAATTTCGTCCTCGAAATTTACATAAAGCCAAGCTCTACTAGCATGAATAGTCTAGAATAAACTGTTATAAAAGTAATTCAATCTCTCTTAAATCAAAGTTTAATATAGGCCTATCTATACAACTGCCAATATCTACTGGAAATTTTTGCCAGCTACTCCTTGTGGTGTTGTCGCATCCTCCGTGATCATGGCATAAGCTTGTCCTCTCTGTGCGGCTGGTGGTGGTGCATTCGCGCTTCTCTTCAGGCAGTCTCGAGATAGATGTTGATTGGATCCATAAGTATAACACAACCTTAACCATCTACGGTAGTCTTCTTGGACGTGACCTCTTTTCTTACAATACTGGTAGGTGGGAACATCTTGAACTTGTTGTGGGGCTGCTCGTGGTTGCTGTTGATTCTGTGTTGAGGTCTTCCCTGAAATGTTGGGGCATTTTGCCGGTATTGATTGATTGTTGCCTCCTCCGAATGCGTCTCGATTCCTCTTCGGCTTGTGACTCAGCTCTTCTTCTACAGCTTAGCGACCTCTAGAATCTTCTCGTAAGTGGTGTCTCTACTGGTGGCGATGGCTAGACGAATCTCGTGAGATAGTCCATTCCTAAATCGTCATGCCTTGTCTTCAGGGGTGCTGACCAAGCTCTCTGCGAAGAGGCTGAGGCAAGAAAACTCTGATGTGTACTCGTCGACGGTGTGGTTGTCCTGCTCTAGGTGCTCGAACTGACTCACTAACGCCTCTCATGCTACATATGGATAGAATTTCTTCTTGAATAGTTGCTTAAATTCCTGCCAAATTACGTCTGGAGTCAAAAATCGGGGTTCGCCTTGGTACCACGTCCGCGCGATGTCGAAAAGTTGTCCACTAGCTGACTCGATCTTCAGATCTTCTGGGACTCAGGCCATCTTTAGGTATCGCTCCACATTCTCTAACCACTCATCAGCATAGAGGATCCCCTCTTTCCCATGAAACTCCCGGGGCCGGAGGTTCATGAAGTTCTTGGAAGTTCCAGGGCACTATCGGGGAGCATCTTTAATCTGAAGAGCCTCTCTCAAAGTGTCGCAGAACATGTTGGCTTGCTGATGGAAGATCCCCAAGAGTGTGACATTGTCTAATGCTGGTGGCAGAGGCAGAACAGGTGCTGGATACATCGTAGGTACTGGAAGCATCATAGGAGCTGGTTACATTATTGGTGCTGGGTGCTTGGCTGGTACTGAATGTGGAACACGTGCTGGATGCGGGACTTGTGCTGGCACTGGGACAGATGTTGGTGGCAGAACGGGTGCTGGTGGTGGAGTCTGCGGAGGAAACTATGGAGGTGGTGGAATGTCGTCTCTGCAGAATCTCGAGAGCTGCGGCTGTGGCAGATTGCCCATATGATTGAGCTGGCCTCCTTGTGTTGGTGGGGTCATGTATGTGAAAAAGCCTTTTGCAGTCGATGGAGTGTTCAGGGAAGCGTCGTTCCTGTCTTGAGAGTACATCTTAACTGTAACAAAGAAAATATTTTAGCCGTTGAATAATTTCAAGCTGGATGCAAGTCGAGGATTTAATGAATAATCAAGGATAGAGATCAACAAGGAGTCAAGACACGTGGATGAGATCCTATGAGTCTAATCCTATTTGCAGGCTCACGACGGTACAGTAATGTAACCGAAGTGATTAATGTAGTCCTGCATGGGCTACCAAAAAAACTTGTCACGACCCGCACCCGTATTTCAGATACGAAGCGTGTCCAAGCCCAGCCTACGCCGCAGTATCGGCGGTAGAATGCTGTCTAATATACACAAGTCACGACAATCTATTTCTCATATACAGAATAATAAAGAATCAACTAAGACCAATGAATGTCAATAAAACTGAATAATAAAGAATATAAACTGAATGTTTCCATAATCAAGTCACGTCCGGTGGACACAAATCTACTACCAATAGACGGAGGAAAGAGAAATACATGAAATAAACTAACTGAGTACAACCTGTTAATCGAGACAACCTCAACTGCAGGTCACTGTGGTCTGAAGCTGACTCACAACTGTTCGTCTGCTCCTGGCTCAAACTCTGCTAAACCTGAAAAGATCATCAGGTCCTCAAAGGACTAGCAAGATACATATAAACATGCCTATCTAACAGTTTTATCATACGTAAGAAATAAGCCAGAAAGACAGAAATACGACAAGTGGCTATGAAATGAATACTAGAACAACTACGTATTAATGAACTGCCGGATGAACAATGAATACGAGATCAATGGAAAACCAAACCCTCATCTCGAGTATGGACTCACGGGTTTGAACTAATCACTAACCCTCGTCCCGAGTGTGGACTCTCTGGTTAGTTCAAGGCAAACACCCTCATCCCGAGTGTGGACTCTTTGGTGCCAATGAACACGACTAACACCCTTGTCCCGAGTGTGGACTCTCTGGTGCACTGGTCAACCCTCGTCCCGAGCGTGGACTCTCTGGTTAAGAAAAGTGATAATCAATAATTTAGTAGTTTAACTAGACGCACTCGTTCTATGACACGATTCAAGCAAGGTACTGGTGAGAACAACTCCAAATGTGAACTACACAGCCAAACATGAACACATCATATACCAATGAAATGACTCGACAGTATTTAATATGAAGAGCACATGTCAATAACAATTAAACTGGATAATAGAATATAAAGCATGTAAATAAAACTGTAGAGGGAGGCAATGTATACTTGCCTTAGGTCCTGAGCTGCTGGTAAGGTTCTGATGCAAATCTCGAGTCCCAACAACCTATTTTATAAGTTTACAATGTCAATAAATAATTTGAAGTTAAAAATAACTATTTTATAAGTTATTAGATTTCTAGGTCAATTCTGTCCCAATTCTGGGTTTTCACTATATAGGTTGCAATTGGGTTCTTCCCTCCTACTCTGCATCAACTTTATGGCTTACCCTACATATAGACTTCCCATATCTTAACTTAATCCTATTTACCACCCAAATATGATTACCTACACCTATATATATTATGGTAGGCATAGGTTGTATTCCAGGAATCACATTCTTAATTCTTGACACTATTCCTAACTTTACTTGACATTCCTATAGGGAAGCATGCAATGCTCGCCCCTTCCTGTGCATCCGTACAAGTTTTGATGCATAAAATAGTTCACCTTAACTGTTACTTATAGTTTTAATGTCATGAGGTAAATCTTATCTCTGCCCTACTTTACTATCAGATTCACTCTTGTGTACCAATGTAGGCCTTTAAAAATGACAGTCACGCTGAGTTGATCAGAACATGTCCAACAGTCACGCTCAGTTGATCAAGACAATAGTTAAAAAATCATGCTGGAAGACAGCTCATCATTTGTCAGAGAGTCATTATGACTGACAGCACGACAGTCGAAGAATGTCTCCTCGTATGCCACGTATGCACGGAACTCGAGAGATCACAGCCGACTATTGCGTGACTTTCGAAATCTTCTTCAGCAAGACTCAGCCTTCATCAAGTTGGCGTACCAAAAGAGCTTCTTGTCATTTAATGCGACTGACAAAGCAATCACCGTCAGAGATTTTTGTGTCAGTCGAGGCACGCTGAATTAAGACAGCTGGCAGTCCTATCTCAAGTCTGCGTGTATTTTTGAGTTCTTTATCTCAAACCTGCGTGGATTCTGAAGTTTTCTTCCTCAAGTCTGCGTGGATTTTGAAGCTTTTTGCCCCAAGTCTGCGTGGATTCTGAAGCTTCTTGCCCCAAGTTTGCGTGGATTTTGAAGCTTTCTACACCGAGTCTGCATGGATTTCGTCTTCAACAAGTCTGTGTGGATTTCATCAAATTGGAGTACGTGGCAGCCATGCCACTGATCTCTCACCCGCGTGTCCTGTAACTTGCACACGACTCATGCATAATTGCCATTTGTCCAACAGTTACAGGCCACGTCCAGTAACTGCTCACAACCTTGCGTATGTTAAATCCTGCGTGATTTTCAACTAGGCACAGGCTGTGAAGTTAGTTATCTTTTCAGTTATTTTTGACTCTATAAATAGAGTTCTTTTTCTCATTCATTGTGCAGATACATAGTTATCTAAATACTGTCAAAATTTTGAGAGCTTTTCTTCTTCGCATAGTCCAAGGGATAAAGCGATCGTCTTCTAGATCGGATTCCTAAAGTTGTAATTTTTCCAGAAACACAATAAATAAAGTGAATTTATTTATGGAAAACAACCAACACACACATAACCTGAATATGGTATACACACATTTGCATCCGTACTTATCTGAGCGTTGGTCATACATACGTGCCTTAGCTTCTTACACCCAATTGCCTATTTGAATCCATACTTAAACATGTGCACACGCCCCATATGAAATGATACATGTCAACCCAAGGAATTTATATATACTACTACTGCTTGCAC
Organism: Iris pallida; assembly: GCA_029216955.1. Lineage (NCBI taxonomy): Eukaryota > Viridiplantae > Streptophyta > Magnoliopsida > Asparagales > Iridaceae > Iris > Iris pallida. The sequence goes on from JANAVB010041818.1 coordinate 2,628,932, forward strand.
ATTAACTCCCTGCTATATGTCTATTCTAACATCTCTGATGCCCGCACCCACGTGTTCTGCTACTGAAAGATGGAATGGAAGATGGACAATGTAAAAGAGTCTTTCCAAATATCTGATACACATGTAACCAGTTTGTACACATCCCCATTTGTCCTGACTACATGTACACACCTGGGTCCAAGTCTCGATTTAACCTATATATACATGCCTCCACCAGTCAAACAGAATTCTCATTATCTACAATAACGAGCAACCGTTTGTTCATGTGTACAATGAATCATCCGCAGTACAACTTGATACCACATCATATTGATTTGCCCTTGGACTTGATAGCCTATCAATTGATACTACTAACATGTCCAACCCAGGATGATGCTCCTCCTGTGTGGTTGTACCTATCCAGGACTGATATATGAGGCTAACACCACTGTTGGTATTCTCTTCCTGTGTTCAGTTTCCCCATATAAGTCCTAAACTGAACCATGAATTGATACCCTTATAACACACAAGTAACTGTTAGCAAATTCCTTATATTGGTATCTACACTAGCAGTTAGGTAGTCACATGGTCCAGGTATATGTCTCTAATCCTTTCCTACAATCCTATGGGTTTAAACTCCAAATGAGACTGAGCATATGAAGGTAAATGGGACAACTACTGATCTGACATGGTCCAGGTATATGTCTCTAATCCTAAGATACTAAGATATGATACTAACTATCTACAGGTTCCCAACATCTAGACACTAGTTAATACTAACATATCATAGGTATCTAACATATCAAAATCTAACCAATACCTCAACTAACAACATTCTAACATATAACTTCTAACCATCTATTCTAACTTAGAAACCTAACACAACTAACATCCACAAACTAATATCTAACCATAACATATATGTATATATCCATCTCTAACTCTAACCAACTAACATATGTCATCTCTAACTAACAATAACATAGACTAACATAACTAACTTATATAAGATATCACTATCTAACTTCTAAGATACCTTTAACCTCTACAAAGATTCTAACATAACCACTAACATACTAACATATCCATACATACAACATCTAAATTCCTCTCCACTCCAATACTAACACATATACCAAATCCATCCCCCTCTCTTCTAACACACCCACACACATCTATATACGAACACAAAACCACTCAACCAAAACACAATCACTCAACAAACCACACTAGCCTCAAGTCAAATAGGATGGCATGATCCTCCCAACTCTCTCACCTTCTCAACACACACACACTACACTACCATCTATACAATATCAAATATACACTAGCACATATCCTCTATCAATCTCACTTCTCTCCACTAACCACACACATCCTTATCTCATTCAAACACACACACACACTATACTAACATATATTACATAACAATAATATATATATATATATATATATATATATATATATATATATATATATATATACATATTCTTGACAACCTATGATACCTATATTCGCATGATATCCATACTACATAGGTAATAGGTTACACAAAATGTCTATGTCATATAGTCACTCTTCTACTTAAAATCAATACTGTACCAATTGGGCCTTCACTAAATTCTAGGATTAAAGTATGTTGTAGACCTTCGTATTAGCTTTCCGAAACTTCAAACGGATCGCATTTTTGTGTCCGGAAGCTCCCGGAATCGCGAAAACACCGAAATGCGTTCGTCTTTCGTACAGCTGACACTCAAACAATTATACAGAAAGTTCTAGAACGAATTTGGATTATTAAAATATATATTTGGAAAGCTAACTTCGATATGGTTCTTTAAAAAAAAGTGAGAGATAAATCAAAGTTTTAAGCTAAAAGTTATGCCATTTCTAAGTTGCTTTGGTTAATAAAAACGTAGATGAATATTATGACGAATTTGAGTTGTTTTGGACAAAAAAATACATGTAGGCCAAGATACTTGGATAGCAACATAGGTATCCAAATGAAACTCATTCTAACCTAACTAAGATCAATCCACTCTCTAACCATTCCAAAACCAAATTTAAATATCTATTTAAACTATTATCATACATACATACACATGGGGTATCCTAATTTGGGATCTATCAAGTAGGACACAATACACATATCTAAAATTCTCAAGAGAGCTCCAAATGGCCTCAAATTTGAATCTAAATGGGGTACATGCATGGGGGTAGATCCTATGGAAAAACTAACTAATATGTATAGGAAATCAATTTAGAGGGTTGGTTTTACCTATTGGGAGTAGAATCCCAATGAGACTCCCAAGGACACGACTCCGACACGAAGATCTTCCAAAATGGACACTTCTCCTTGCACTTTGCTCCAAATCTTTGCTAGCACCCTCCCTTGATAGTATGAGAAGGTTGGATAGAAGTTTTGGTGGAGGGATGTAAGGATTTGGAGATCAAATCAAAGAGGGAAGCTCTCTAATTTGGGAAAGAATACTTAGGGTTCTATGTAGAGGTAAAAAGAGGCAAGGGTTTTCTTAAGGATTCTTAATAGGAAGGGGGACACTTGATGGCTGGTCATTAGATGAATTAGGGTTTGTTTTACATGTAGATGAGTGGCTAGGGCTTGTCCACCCAATTCCAAGCCTTCTTATTGGTCCAATTAATCCTAAGGCCTTCTTTTTCACAAATATCCTAAGAGGTAAATATCCTACTTAGAAATATCTAGATATTACTAACCTTGGCACTTAGTAGGAATGTTCTAACCATGATTATAACCTCAAGACAAATCTTGATTAGGTTAAGCTTCTAGGTTAGACTCTAACAATTCAATTAGCACAATATTAATTAATCAAAATTTATTTTCATTAATAAGCCAAAAATGACCAAAATACCCTTAGGCTAAAAAGTAGTAATTAGTCATCCTAATCACATGAATAGGCTCCCTTGGTCATGGTTAGTCTCTAGTCTTAGCAAGACTAGGGTTTAACTAGTTAACCATCAAAATCATAATTCAATATTTTAACTAGTTTTAAATTGATTAAAAATTATCAAAAATTATAATATGATTTAAATATCATTATTAAATGATTATAATTATAAATTTCAAAATTACCTTTATTTGGAAAACTGGGTGTTACAAGTCTACCCCCTTAGAATAATTTCGTCCTCGAAATTAAGATGATCGTACTCCTCCTAGGTCAAACCCCAATCAAACAAGGTCAATAGATAACATGCAATCATAGTCCTACTAGTCGTGATTCCACAGTCTTGAACAGGGTAACTATGCTATCTAGCATATCACAAGCATATCCTGACAGGTACTAATGGAAATCACACATGAAGGTGGGGAAGAAGAACACGAAGGACAAACCTGCTAACCCGTCATCCGTAGCGTCGGTCTACTCGACTATCAGCGCAAAAGTCCTTCCCCTCTGGGGTATATCCCTCTGATGGTGCAGGGCACGGTACTACGCTACAGGTGGCTTAGCTCCCTCTATCGAATCCATGATACTCAAGTAACATCCACACTGATATTCTATTCCATCATACTAGGGCACCATCTATATGGTATCTATTCTGAAATCTGATAATCATACCCGTCTATCCAGAACCATGTTACCAGAATCCTCGTTATGCTAGTAAGTACAACAGCAATAATCCATAGAGTCTGCAATAAAAGTACATACCTCTAGAATTATGGTATTTAAAATTTTTGCATTGTCGCTAGCTTGGCTGCAAAAACTTTAAATTCCCACACCCGAAAAATACATCCAAAATTAGACTCTATCTCATCACCAAACCAGCTAATATGGCTGTAGAAGACTCTAGATTCCATGACTGAGGCAACCTAGCCCATAATGTTCATCTTGGTAGAAAATCAAGTCAATAATGGGTACCAAGAATCAAATTTAACAACGAATAAGGAAAATAGACAGATACTGTCAGAATCAAATTTTGAGATAGTTTATAATGAGATTCTCAAGGGTCATCCCAGGAATCTTCTCAAGTAGTCCTAACTGTGATTGAGTACTCTCTCAACTAAAGCCTATTTCTTATCTCTTACCGCAGGCGCGCAGTAGTACAACTAATCGTCGCACTACCACGACTTCGTACAAATACGAATCTCGACCTACATGAGCCACCACTAAAAATGTGTCACGATCTGCACCCAGTGTAGGGATACGAGAAGTGGGTACGTCCAGCCTACGCCACAGTGTCGGCGGTAGAACGCAGTCCTAGGTTACTATCTAATCAACAACTCACACAATTATATAATGTACTTGTCAAATCTTAACTCCGAACGGAGGACAAGTATAGATATAATGAAATCTCAATCACAGTCTAAGAACGATAAGATAACACAGAAGTTTATAACTAAAGACTAAACAATAACAAATAAAAACTACTAAATAATAATATCTCAAACAAACTCAAATACAAACTCATATCTCAAGTTATTACAATTCAAGTTCTAAAACATGAAAACTAAACCAAGCCTACTAGCTAGTCTCCCGATCACTCCTGAGTGTCGGGGCCAAAGGTAGCTAAGCCATCTCCTGCTCCAAGGTAAGTAGGGCAAATTTTTCAGGCAATTATCTGTAATATTTTCAACATGTCCAGTCAGGACAGGAATGAGTACAAAATCTCAAACAACAGTTCTAGTTATACAATATTAAAAATGTAGCAGTAGATAGAGAGAATATACTAGGTAAAGTAAAGCGTACATGCATCCTGACAGGGTAGATTAAAACTGTAATGAGATAAGGCAAGAGAACAGTGTATAACATGTACGAAAATCCAGAACTGCTATCTATGTGAGTTTAGTACTAGTTTCAACATGTGATCGACTTAGAACTTGATACAATATTTGGCCTGGCTAATCATACGTGAGTGTATGATTAACACTATACAATGAGGATACAATAGTGATACAATGATGATACAATCTGGTACTGTGGGGTATTGATCACATATCTACGCTAACACCTCCATCCCTGACTAATATAGTAGATCCAGTCATGACACGTCATGACACGCATTCTCTGTGAAGTAGCTCTCCTTCACATGAATCGTATCTATACAATGAACAAGGAACAAGGAAGACTTGCACAAGGCATACCATATATAAGAGGAATAACATCTTATGACGGAATCCAGACAAATACCAATATGTGTGAACAATGTGTCAAGAGAACAAAGATATCTACACTAAATACTAGAAACAAAAACGATATCATAAAATAGAAATATTATCAGAGAATATACTCGTCTGATACCCTGTGCAACTGATAAAAATAGATATATGAACTTCAGTCACAAAGTCTTAAATAAAGCAATACTGGTTATGATGTGTTCATATGTAATAAAGGAAGTTTATAATACAACTATATGATTCTAAGTCAATATAGGTCAAACTCAGTCAAACTAAGTCAAACTAAGTCACACTAGGTCAAACTAAGCCAATCTAGGTCCAACTAGATTATACAAAGTCAATCTAAGTCATATTAGGCCTAACAAAGTCAAACTGGGTCAAGACAAGTCAACCAAAGTCAAACTAGGTCGATTTAAGTCAAAGGTTGACTTACAGTTGACTTTTGGTCAAATGGTCAACTCTGGTCAACCCTGGTCAACTCATAGACTACTCTAGGTCAACTAGGTCAATGGTTGACTCATAGTTGACTTTTGGCCAACTGGTCAACTCTGGTCAAGTTTGGTCAATTTTAGGCTAAAGTTGACTTTTGGTTGACTTTTAGTCAAAATGGTCAACTATGGTCAAACGGGGTCAACTCTAAGTCATTTACCCTATTCCTAACCATTACCAACCAAGCTATACTAATTCTAACCATATCTTAAACATGTTAAACTCATATCTTAGTTATAGGTATTATCTTAACTCTTATCCCATTACCCTACCAAGGTAAACTCGTTACCTTAGCCTCTAACACATACCCTTGCCTACATTACCCTCACCCTACTTATCCTTCAATACCCTACTAAGGTGTTCTAACACTCTACCCTCGTATCTCGATACCATATTTTGGTATCTTGATACCTTACCTTGGTTATAAAGTAAACTCATTTACCTTGAAGGTAAAGGTAAATCTCATTTACCTTGAGATACTAACTTGAGTATCCTACGATACCCACTATTCTAAGACCCAATCTTAGTATCCTAAGATACTAAGATAGGATACTAACTATCTATAGATTTCCAACATCTAGGCACTAGTTAATACTAACATATCATAGGTATCTAACATATCAAAATCTAACCAATACCTCAACTAACAACATTCTAACATATAACTTCTAACCATCTATTGTTACTTAGAAACCTAACACAACTAATATCCACTAACTAATATCTAACCATAACATATATGTATATATATCTATCTCTAACTCTAACCAACTAACATATGTCATCTCTAACTAACAATAACATAGACTAACACAACTAACTTATATAAGATATCACTATCTAACTTCTAAGATACCTCTAACCTCTACATAGATTCTAACATAACCACTAACATACTAACATATCCATACATACAACATCTAAATTCTTTTCCACTCCAATACTAACACATATACCAAATCCACCCCCCTCTCTTCTAACACACCCACATACATCTATATACAAAAATAATATCACTCAACCAAAACACAATCACTCAACAAACCACACTAGCCTCAAGTCAAATAGGATGGCATGATCCTCCCAACTCTCTCACCTTCACAACACACACTACACTACCATCTATACAACATCAAATACACACTAGCACATCCTCTATCAATCTCACTTCTCTCTACTAACCACACACATCCTTATCTCATTCAAACACACACACACAATACTAACATATATTACATAACAATAATATATATATATATATATATATATATATATATATATATATATATATATATATATATATACACTATATCATACATATTCTTGACAACCTATGATACCTATATTCGCATGATATCCATACTACATAGGTAATAGGTTACATAAAATGCCTATGTCGTATAGTCACTCTTCTACTTAAAACTAATATTGTACCAATTGGGCCTTCACTAAATTCTAGTATTAAAGTATATTGTAGCCCTTTGTATTAGCTTTCCAAAACTTCAAACGGATCACATTTTCGTGTCCGGAAGCTCCCGAAATCGTGAAAGCACCGAAACGCGTTCGTCTTTCATACAGCTGACACTCAAACAATTATACAGAAAGTTCTAGAACGAATTTGGCTTATTAAAATATATATTTGGAAAGCTAACTTCGATATGGTTCTTTTAAAAAAACGGGAGATAAATCAAAGTTCTAAGCTAAAAGTTATGACATTTCTAAGTTGCTTTGGTTAATAAAAACGTGGATGAACATTATGACGAATTTGAGTTGTTTTGGACAAAAGAAACACATGTAGGCCAAGATACTTGGATACCAACATAGGTATCCAAATAAAACTCATTCTAACCATCCTAACTAATATCAATCCACTCTCTAACCATTCTAAAACCGAATTTAAATATCTATTTAAACTATTATCATACATACATATACATGGGGTGTCCTAATTTGGGATCTATCAAGTAGGACACAAGACACATATCTAAAATCCTCAAGAGAGCTCCAAATGGTCTCAATTTTGAATCTAAATGGGGTACATGCATGGGGGTGGATCCTATGAATTCAAAACTAACTAATATGTATAGAAAATCAATTTAGAGGGTTGGTTTTACCTATTGGGAGTGGAATCCCAATGATACTCCCAAGGACACGGCTCCGACACGAAGATCTTCCAAAAAGGACACTCCTCCTTGCACTTTGCTCCAAATGTTTGCTAGCACCCTCCTTTGGTAGTATGAGAAGGTTGGATAGAAGTTTTGGTGGAGGAATGTAAGGATTTGGAGATCAAATCAAAGAGGGAAGCTCTCTAATTTGGAGAAGAACACTTAGGGTTCTATGTAGAGGTAAAAAAAGGCAAGAGTTTTCTTAAGGATTTTTTATAGGAAGGGGGGCACTTGATGGCTGGTCATTAGATGAATTAGGGTTAGATTTATATGTAGATGAGTGGCTAGGGTTTTTCCACCCAATTCCAAGCCTTCCTATTGGTTCAATTAGTCCTAAGTCCTTCTTTTTCACAAATATCCTAAGAGATAAATATTCTACTTAGGAATATCTAGATATTACTAACCTTGGCACTTAGTAGGAATGTTCTAACCATGATTCTAACCTCAAGACTAATCTAGTTTAGGTTAAGCTTCTAGGTTAGTCTCTAACAATTCAATTAGCACAATATTAATTAATCAAAATTTATTTTCATTAATAAGGCAAAAATAACCAAAATACCCTTAGGCTAAAAAGTAGTAATTAGTCATCCTAATCACATGACTAGGCTCCCTTGGTCATGGTTAGTCTCTAGGCTTAGAAAAACTAGGGTTTAACTAGTTAACCATCAAAATCACAATTCAAAATTTTAACTAGTTTTAAATTGATTAAAAATCACCAAAAATCACAATATAATTTAAATATCATTATTAAATAATTATAATTACAAATTTTAAAATTACCCTCATTTGAAAAACTGGTGTTACAGTTGGTGTTTGATGTTAACCATCAAACTGATACTTAGGTCTATAGGTGTCACTCCAGTTTCCCGTTATACGTATTTTGGTATGCGTATACGAGATCTCTGACGTTTGTCAGGTGACCCGTAGTTAGTTTTGTCTTGCTTAGCCTAGTTTTCGTTTGAACTTGACTTGGTTTATTTGATTGGTTTGGTTCAATTTGACTTGGTTTGACTTAGCTTGGTTTGGCTTGGCTTGAGGTGGAGAGGGTTGATATATAACCCAACTCCTCTCTCTCTCTCTCTCTCTCTTCTCATTCACTTCTCCATTTACTTCTTCATCTTCTTCATTTACTCCTCCCACCTACCAAGTCCTAGGTAAGTGTAACTTGCTTCATGATGGATCTTCCATTTTATTGTTCTATCTTCTTCTCTACATGATTCTAAGCATCTTTAGGACTTGGAGTTTTCGGTTTGGACGGATGGATTTTTGTAGATCTAAGTTTGTAGTTTTTTGTTTTTCCAGGGTTTTGATCTACTAAACTTCATTATTTTCAAGTTTTGATTATTCTATGTTGTAGAGAATTTAATTTTACCCAAAATGGACCTTTGAAAAGTTAGATTTTGATTTGTTTTGAGGAAGTTATGGCCAAAATAAGATTTGAACATTTTTTAGTTCATCTGTCCTGATTCTGACAGGGACGATAAATAGTGCCGCATAGTACAGCCTGTCGCATAGTGCATCCTGCCACATAGTACCGCATAAGGCTGCATAGTACCGCCGAAGGCTGTATAGTATCGCAGAATGTCGCATAGTGCATATTTTGACTATTTTTGGCTATTTTATGTCCTATTTGGCTGAATTATGGCAGAATTTCTCCCAACTTACAACATGAAAGTTGTAGATCTTTTTCTTGGCTTCAAAAATATGTTACTAGCTATTTTACGCAAGTTTTTCTCATTCATGATAATGTAAGGATAGAACACGACAGTGGCCTGTTAAGGCGCACTCTTAACAAGTAACAAGTAACATAACATTATAATAGCCCGCCGTGGCGCACTCTTGACGAGCAACATTGGCATGATAATAGTGGCCCGTCGTGGCGCACTCTTGATAAGTAAACCTAACATGATAATCTTGATATGCTGTTGTGACAGCTATCTTGACTTGCTAAGTAACTCTTGTCTTGACACCGTGGGTGTTTGTGCTTGTATAAGCTACATGTCTCATCTTGCATCATGTCTAGGACATAAATTTCTGGTTACCACGGTCGGGGATTCATACTGAATCTGACTAGGATAATGAATAGATTGATCAAGTAGTCCATGAAGAGATTTTCCAGCTACAGGCAGTCCCGTTATCTGGGCACTTTAATTGGACTTGTAGCCTGCCGTCTAGTAGGGCACATTTTCAGAACACTATCATGTGTTGCACCTCTAAGTCACCTAATCCAACTCTCTCAACTTGTGATCGGATAACCTGGATTTAGACTGCAGGGCTTGTGGTTGTTGGAACATCTCGATGCATCTTGTTAGTAACTAAGCTTGTGATAACCCTATTTAGTTAAAGTATCAAGCCGTACTCATTGTTTGGCCGTGATTGATGGATGTAGACCCATCTAGTCTTGCCTAGGCAAGACTAGTACATGATTATTTCAGCACATTACTGTTATGCTTTACTCTTGTCGATAATTGGTTGGAGACTAAGCTCTATTCAGGTAAAGGATTACAACCCCGTCCTTGTTTGGTTTACGGGTTATAATTTGGCTACCGGAATAGTCCCTTAGTTGTCTTATCATTTATCACCTTGTTTTCTCTAACTCATATCTTTCGTTATCCTTTATGCATCATGTGCTAATATGCTGGTTTTAGTTCTTAAGTGAATCCTCCCTTGTGGCACTTGCTCTTTCTGGGGTCTGATCCAGCTGGTTTTGTATAGCCAGATTTCGGAGTAGCACCCGAGGATCTTCCAGCCTTCTAGCCAGATGGTGAACACTAGGCGCAACCCTGGCAACGAGTGAGTTTTATTTTGCTCTCTCACTCTAATTATAAAATTATTCTTTTGAGGTGTTTAGCCGCCGAGCAAGTGTTAGCTCGTGTTGAATTTACATTCATGTTTGCCTAAGGGCTGTAGCATGATTGATAAATCCTAGGGTTGATCATATATGACTTAAACTCTTGCTAGTCTTCGTATTTTGTATGACTAGCTTCATGATCATCTGAATATGTAATGTATGGGACGCCTTACTTTGTATGTCTGATGATCTACCATCTTGATACATTTACTTGCTTGCTTGAGATTGAGACACTACGTGACTGTTGGATTGTAGTAAAACCCTCATGCATCTAGACAGCCGTGACCATACATCGAGGTGGGTTACACTTTAATGTACGTAGCTGGCTGTGTCTGTCCCTCGCTCTCCAGTATTCTGGTTCTGGGGCGTGACACGATTTAAGTGGTGGCCCATACAGGTCTTGTAAATCAAGATGTGTGAGGGTTTCACTGAATAGATGTCTTAATTAGCACTCGTCCTGGATCTCTATTCGTGTCTTCTAATCTTTCGAAATCTTGACATGATCACATGTTTATATCCTCGATCTATCATGGTCCTTCCTTATTGTTCCCCATGTCGTTTCTTTAGCGGTATTATTCCTGGTCCTACCGATCAGCAAGGTAGAGCACCTCCAGCGGACCAGCAGCAACCTGGAGACCAAGCCCAGTACTCTGGAGCGGCCTTCCGAGTCATACATTCCGGGGATCCAGAGCCCCCAGTTCAGCCAGTCCAGCTTGCAGAGCCTGACAATGGAACCCTGGTGGGTCTCATCAGGGAATTGTTTGCATCTCAAGATCGTCGGGGCGATGCCTTACACCAGACAGTACAAGATGCCATGGGCAGAGTTGGTTACCAAGGGAACAATACGGCCAACAGCTTCAAGCATCTGAACCCTCCTTTCTTGGACGGCACTGAAGATGCTATTGCTGCTGATGCATGGCTTCAGGACACAGAGGTTATCCTGGAAGCAACTAGGATTCCTGAGTAAGAGAAGGTGGTCGTTGTGCGTCTGCATTTATTGGACTTAGCCCGCAGCTGGTGGGCGATGCTAGCAGTTGGATTACCGACGCCTGTCTCATGGGTGGTGTTCAGCAACAAGTTCCAAACCAAGTACTTTGACGCAGTAGCTCGGTATGATCTGCAGAAGAGATTCACCAATCTTAAGCAGATGGAGAGGACGGTCGATGGATATACGACCGAGTTTTCTAGACTTAGTCGGTTTGCTCCCACCTTGGTGGCAACCGAATTGGATCGAGCCCAGCGATTCCAACAGGGGCTCCACCTAGAGATTATTATATCAGTGGAGCAGTTTGAGCACCAGACGTTTGATGCCGTCTTCCATGCAGCGAAGAGGCATGAGTATACTTCGCAGAGGATTATAGATAGAAGTGGAGGACGGAAGAGGTCTCATGAACAGATGTCCCAGTCTTCAGCACCAGTCCCGACAGCTAGGGCTTTGACTATTGGAGCTCCTAGGAGGGCGACCATAGTTTCGTCGGTTCAGCACTCGACTCGGCGTATCCTCAGCAACAGAAACAGAAGCAGTCTTCCGCAATGGGCTGCACTCATTGTGGGAAGCTAGGACATGTAGTATCAGAGTGTCACAGAGCACAGGGATTGTGCTTGGCTTGTGGGGCACCAGATCACAAGATGGGGTCATGTCCGAATAGAGCCAGTTTATCGTCATCAAACCTAACTAGTCCATCGGTTAGGGGTCCAACACCAGTGCAGCAGCAGTACCAGCCTCCGAAGCTATTGCCGCCTCAGGCTCAGCAGTATGCCCAAGCTCAGATTCAGAACCAGCAGAGAGGTCACCAGCAGAGGGGACCAATACCAAGAGGTCAAGGTCAGGCTATGGCCCTGACCGTAGAGGAAGAGTTAGCTTCAGGTGAGGTGGTGGCAGGCACCATTCTCGTCGACTCTTTTCCAGCATCAGTATTATTTGATTCGGGTGCATCACATTTATTTATGTCTATACGATTCGCTACACGGATAGGACTGGAGCCCGAGTCATTATCACTAAGGCTCAATATACTTACTGCTAACGATCTTGTGGGAGTATATAGAGTATTTTTCTCGTGTCGAATCGTAGTTAGCGATAGAGAGTTTCCCGCTAGGTTGATAGAATTCCCGATGGCCGATTATGATATGGTCCTAGGAATGGACTGGTTGAAGGAGCAATACGCAAGAATAGACTGCCATATTGGCAGGATTATTTTTGGTATTCCCGACGAAGAAGAGTTTTCATTTTTCAGAGACGAAGTAGAACCTTTTCCACCAGTAATACGGATGGCAGTAGCAGTGGCATTTCAGTTTTCCAGAGTAGTGGAAGAGTTTCCTGATATATTTCCCGAAGGGCTTCCCGGCATGCCCCCAAAAAGAGAGATAGAGTTCACCATATATTTGCTTCCAGGGACGGCACCAGTGTCAGAGAGAGTCTACAGGATGGCACCTTCAGAGTTAGAGATCTTGTACAAGATGATTGAAGAACTCAGAACCAAGGGATTCATTCGTGCTAGTGGATCACCTTGGGGAGCCCCGATACTTCTTATAAAAAAGAAGGATGGTACGTCAAGATTATGTGTTGATTATCGTACCTTGAACTCTGTAACAGTCAAGAACAGATATCTTCTACCAAGGATAGATAATTTATTTGATCAACTCATAGGAGCGGCAGTATTCTCGAAGATTGACTTACGGTCAGGATACTATCAGATTAGAGTTAGAGAACAAGACATCCCGAAGACAGCATTCAGATCCAGATATGGGCATTGGGAGTTCCTTGTTATGCCATTTGGAGCGACCAATGCGCCAGCCGTATTCATGGACCTCATGAATCGTATCTTCATGCCTTATTTGGATCAGTTTGTGATAGTGTTTATAGACGACATCTTAGTCTATAGCAAGAATGAGGCAGAGAATGAGTAGCATCTTCGTGTAGTTCTTCAGATTCTCAGAGAGCACCAGTTGTATGCGAAGTTCAGTAAGTGCGAGTTTTGGCTGGATCGTATCTTGTACTTAGGTCACATCATCACCAGAGGTGGAGTGGAAGTGGACCCCCAGAAGATAGTAGCTATAGAGACATGGCAGTTCCCAGTACCGTCGCAGAAGTTCGGAGTTTCCTAGGATTGGCTGGCTATTACCGGCAATTTTTATCAGACTTCGTTCGGATTTCAGCACCACTGACTTGGTTGACCCGCAAGGATGTGCAGTTTGCTTGGACAGCAGAGTGTCAGAGTTCATTTGAGAAGTTGAAGCAAGGATTGATGACGGCACCCATTCTCACGCTTCCAGATGGGACTGGAGGATTTTCAGTCTATTGTGACGCTTCTGGCAAGGGATTGGGATGCATCTTGATACAGCATGGTAAGGTAGTAGCTTATGCGTTACGTCAGCTTCGTAATCATGAGAGAAATTACCCAACCTACGACTTGGAGTTAGCAGCGGTGGTTTTTGCACTTAAGCTTTGGAGGCATTATTTATATAGAGATCCGGTGGAGATTTTCACTGACCACAAGAGTCTTAAGTATATGTTTACCCAGAAGGATCTTCATATGCGTCAGAGAAGATGGCTAGAGCTACTTGTGGATTATGACATCAACATGCAGTATCATCCTAGGAAGGCCAACGTTGTTGCAGATGCATTGAGGAGAAGAGCCGAAGTTTATTTTTTAACAGCACAACCAGAATTGTTAGCAGACCTTCAGAAGATGGAGATAAAGATAGTTCTCCCTACCACTGTGGCATTGATGGCCAGCATGCAAGTTCAGTCCAGCATAGTTGAGAGGATCAAGATGGCACAATTAACATATTCCAAGCTACAACGGCTCAGGACAGAATGTGAAGCAGGACTGAGAGCAGAGTTATGCCTTCACGAAGATGGTACACTCCGTTATTGAAGGTATTTTTGTGTACCCAGTGGTGATATCAGACATGAGATCATAGCAGAGGCTCACAGTTCTCAGTACTCAATTTATCCCGGTGGCACGAAGATGTATCGTGATATCGTCAATATTTCTGGTAGAATGGCATGAAAAAGGAGATATCCCAGTTTGTCTCTCGTTGTTTAGTTTGCCAACATGTTAAGGCTGAACATCAGAGACCAGCTGGACTTCTTCAACCTTTACCGATCCCAGAATAGAAATGGGAGCACATTACCATAGATTTTGTAACTGGTTTACCTAAATCCCCAGCTGGAAGAGATGTTATCTGGGTTATAGTTGACAGACTCACCAAGGTAGCTCATTTTATCCCTTTCAGAATTGGTCAGTCGACGGATCATCTTGTAGAGATGTACCTCAGACAGATTGTCAGATTGCATGGAGTATCGGTTAGTATCATATCAGAAAGTGATTCAAGATTCATATCGCACTTTTGGCAGTCTTTAAGAGAGCTTGGGGACTCGTCTCAAGTTCAGTTCAGCTTATCATCCGCAGACAGATGGTCAGTCAGAACGCACGATCCAGACTCTTGAAGTTATGTTACGGTCCTGTACACTCGACTTCGGTGGTTCGTGGGAAGATCACTTGCATGTCGTCGAGTTCTCCTATAACAACAGTTTCGAGGCCAGTATCCGGATGACACCCTTTGAAGCATTGTATGGCAGAAAGTGCAGATCCCCGTTAGCATGGAATAATATCGGCGAGAGATAGATGCTTGGTACCGAGATGATTACGCAGACAATCGAGGTGGTCAGGCAAGTCAGAGATCATCTTCGAGTTTTCCAAGATCGCCAACGCCATTAGGCCGATTCTTATCGGCGTCCTGTTGAGTTTTCAGTCGGCGACCATGTATTCCTTAGGATCTTGCCTACCCGTAGCATAATTCGTTTTGGCGTACGGGGAAAGCTTAGTTCTAGGTATATAGGGTCGTTTGATATTCTGGAGCGAGTAGGTGATGTGTCCTATCGTCTCGTTCTTCTGTCGTCGTTAAGTGAGGTACATGATATTTTCCATGTATCCCAATTGCGAGGGTATATCACGAATCCGAGCCATATCCTTAATCATTCAGAATTGGTTGTTGGTACAAACCTTTCGTATAAGGAAAGGCTCGTATCCATATTGGACTGAAGAGAAAAGGTACTCAAGAACAAGACTATTAGTTTAGTCCGTATTGCTTGGGGTCACCACTCTTTGGGTAAGTCAACGTGGGAGCGTGAGGATGATATCCGCTCACGATATCCACACCTATTTGACTCATAAGGTATAATATCTTCCTTATGCCTTCTGCTTTTAATTCTATGCTTGCATGAATGATTGCTTGATTGACTGCTAGTCGTAGCTTGCTTATGATTAATACAGCTTGCCCTGACATCTCTAGCCTATTGATTAAATTTCGAGGATAAAATTCTTTTAAGGTGGGTAGAGTTGTTACTCCCGTCTCCCGTTATATGTATTTTCGTATGCGTATACGAGATCTCTGACGTTTGTCAGATGACCCGTAGATAGACTTGTCTTGCTTAGCCTAGTCTTGGTTTGATCTTGACTTGGTTTATTTGATTGGTTTGGTTCAATTTGACTTGGTTTGGCTTGGCTTGAGATGGAGAGGTTTGATATATAACCCAACTCCTTCTCTCTCTCTCTCCTTATTCACTTCTTCAATTACTTCTTCATCTCATTCATTTACTCCTCCCACCTACCAAGTCCTAGGCAAGTGCAACTTGCTTCATGATGGATCTTCCATTTTATTATTCTATCTTCTTCTCTACATGATTCTAAGCATCTTTAGGACTTGGAGTTTTCGGTTTGGACGGATGGATTTTTGTATATCTAAGTTTGTAGTTTTTTTGATTTTCTTAATCTACAAAAATTTATTATTTTCAAGTTTTGATTGTTTTATGTTGTAAAGAATTCAATTTTACTCAAAATGGACCTTTGAAAAGTTAGATTTTGACTTGTTTTGAGCAAGTTATGGCCAAAATAAGATTTGGACATTTCTTAGTTCATCTGTCCTGATTCTGGCAGGGACGATGAATAGTGCCGCATAGTGCAGCCTGTCGCATAGTGCAGCCTGCTGCATAGTGTCGCATGGTGATGCAGCCTACCGCATAGTGTAGCCTGCCGTATAGTGAAGCCTGCCGTATAGTGCCGCAGAAGGCTGCATAATGCCGCAGAAGGCTGCATAATGCCGCATAGTGCCTATTTTGGCTGTTTTTGGCTGTTTTATGTCCTATTTAGCTGAATTGTGGCCAAAATTTCTCTCAACTCCCAACATGAAAGTTGTAGATCTTTTCATTGGCTTCAAAAATATGTTACTAGCTATTTCATGGAAGTTTTTCTCATTCAAGATAATGTAAGGATATAACACGATAGTGGCCTGTTAAGACGCACTCTTAACAAGTAACAAGTAACATGACTTGATAGTGTCCCGCTGTGGCGTACTCTTGACGAGCAACATTGGTTTGATAATAGTGGCCTGTAGTGGCGCACTCTTGATAAGTAAACCTAAAATGATAATCTTGATATGCTGTTGTGACGACTATCTTGACTTGCTAAGTAACTCTTGTCTTGACACCGTGGGTGTTTGTGCATGTATAAGCTACATGTCTCGTCTTGCATCATGTCTAGGACATAAATTCCTGGTTACCACGGTCAAGGATTCATACTGAATCTGACTAGGATAATGACTAGATTAATCAAGTAGTTCGTGAAGAGATTTTTCAGCTACATGCAGTTCCGTATCTGGGAGCTTTAATTGGACTTGTAGCCTGCTATCGAGTAGGGCACATTTTTAGCACACTGTCATGTGTTGCACCTCTAAGTCACCTAATCGAACTCTCTCAACTTGTGACCGGATAACCTGGATTAAGACTGCAGGGCTTGTGGCTGTTGGAACATCTCGATGCATCTTGTTAGTCACTAAGCTTGTGATAACCCTAGTTAGTTAAACTATCAAGCCGTACTCATTGCTTAGTCGTGATTGATGGATGGAGACCCATCTAGTCTTGCCTAGGCAAGACCAGTACATGGTTATTTCATCATATTACTGTTATGCTTTACTCTTGTCGATAATTGGTTGGAGACTAAGCTCTGTTCAGGTGAAGGGATACAACCCCGGTCCTTATTTGGTTTACGGGTTGTAACTTGGCTACCGGAATAGTCCCTTAGTTGTCTTATCGTTTATCACCTTGTTTTCTCTAACTCATGTCTTTCGTTATCCTTTATGTATCATGTGCTAATATGCTGGTTTTAGTTCTTAAGTGAATCCTCCCTTGTGGCACTTGCTCTTTCTGGGGTCTGACCCAGCTGGTTTTGTATGGCCAAATTTCGGAGTAGCACATGAGGATCTTCCAGCCTTCCAGCCAGATGGTGAACACTAGGCGCAACCTTGGCAACGAGTGGGTTTTATTTTGCTTTCCTACTCTAATTGTAAAATTATTCTTTTGAAGCGTTTAGCCGTCGAGCAAGAGTTAGCTCATATTGAATTTACATTCCTGTCTGCCTAAGGGCTGTAGCATGATTGACAAATCCTAGGGTTGATCATGTATGACTTAAACTCTTGCTAGTCTTCGTATTTTGTATGACTAGCTTCATGATCATCTGAATATGTAATGTATAGGACGCTTTACTTTGTATGTCTGATGATCTACCCTCTTGTCACGACCCGCACCCACTTTTTGGATGCGAGAGCGTGAGCAAGCCCAGCTACGCATCGAACGGACTCCAGCCCATCTCGAATACATAAACGCTGTCAAGGCTATGGTTTACTGCCAAATCATGGCAATGCAATCTATATCTCAATCCACAATAAGAATATGAAACATGAATGAATACTATGGGTCATGGTCTGCAGCCCAATAGCATAAATGTCTAATAAGACACTAAGGAATATAACAAGAGTCTACAACTGAAACAAGGAACCTGATATCTCATGATAAGAAATGAAAAGCACGAACAGATAATAAACACAATAATGGTACCTGAATCCCGCAAGGACCGCAAATCCTCCGCCATCCAGAACTACTAGCTAACTCCATGCAATCGCTAAACCTAAGGAGATCATCAGGTCCTCAGAGGACATAGCAAGATACATAATATACATGCATATCTAACAGTTTTATCATGCGCAAGGAAATAAACAAGAAAGAACAAGGACAAGACAAATGACTACGAACACAAACACGAACACGAATACGAACACTAGAACAACTACGTATAAATGAACTGCTGGATGAACGATAATCACGAGATCAATGGAAGAAACCAAACCCTTATCCCGAGTGTGGATAAATACGATTAATCATGAATTTTTAGTTATTATTAAATTCTCACTTTAATTTTTTATCATCATATGCATCTTGACGTGACTTTTAATTTAGAAGCACAAGACTAGTTATTTTCTCAAAAACAACTTCACATGCATGATCTAGTCGAGACACTCTACGCCCATTACCTTTGTGTCCCACTCAAACACACTTCTTGTGCTTCATTTTTATTGTATAACTTTTTTGACACAAGACCCGATCTTGATTCATACCAAGGAGATTCATACCACGGAGTCACATTTACTTCTAACTTGATTTTGAGACACAATTCCAACCAAAACTTCTCAACCCAGAATATGGACATGGCCCATATTAAGTCTTCTACACTCATGCCACTTGTATCTCATTCATTTGAGTCCCTACATGCTATTTATTTATCCATGTGTAAGCCCCCTCATTTTTGGATCTTATTTTAATTATTTTATATAGATGTTTTAATTTATTAAAGTCAATAATGACTATGTTAGTAGTTTACTGTAGCTTTGATTTTGGAAGCACAACAAATATTGTTTTCTCAAATCCAGTTCCATGTTTGAATTCTAGACTCGTCCACCTTGAATTTGATATATCATGTCCCACCCAATTTTGTTTTTCAACATTCCTTTGACTTTGCGCAATTTCGGGCCAACTTAGGCCAATTTGAGCCATTGGCATAATTTTAAGCCAACTTCCAATTTAATTTTTGGACTTGACATAGATCGAAACCGTATGACCCAATATATGATTTTAATCCATTTTGAGTCTACAATGCACATGCCTAGGGTGTACTATCTAATCGAGTTCTCATGTGCTACTTATTTGCAAATGGCACACGAGACTCATTAAATGGATTTTTTTGGGGTCTAATTTGGATAGTAATGCTACTCGGACCCTAACCTATTCAACCCTACTAGTTAGAGCCTAACGGGACGAAACTCCGTCGAATCGAAATCTGAAACATCACAGCCGGTTAGTCGACTTGTAGATGATGTTTCATCTACTTTTTCTCGTCCGTTTCTCCTCAAACCAAATCTGAGAGTTACCTTTGTATGTCTACTCCAACCTCTGATCTTCGAATCTCCTAGTTCTAAGCGGTTTGCCCGTGGCGTTGATTCTACGACAGGGTATCCAGAACTGACAAATTCTGTTATGGGCCACTTTTTGCCTATCTAAGTTCAGTTTCTAACCTTTTAATATTTTTATTCAGAATATAGACGTCGATACCTTTCCGACGCATATCTGAAAGTTAGGTTTTGCATCCGTTTGCTATTTTTAAAAATTTATGACATTTGTCGTATCGCCGAACTCCGAAATTTTTTGTTTTTCTTGTGTCCAAAAGTGTCAAAACTCCATGAGTCCATATTAAATTTTATGTTGTGTAAGGTTTAACATTATAAATACTATTTTAACTAATTTTTGGGATTTTTACAGAATTTAGTAATTTTATTTTTTGTTTCGGGTCTAAATTAATGTGTCGAATTGAGGAAGTCATATGTGGCATTGACATAAGACCTCTTGTAAAAGGGTTCCCCTATTGAAAATATAATTATAGAAATATATAAGTATTTATAGATAAATTTTAAATTTCAAATATATTATTTTATTATAATTGTAAAGTATTTACGAGAGGTTTTGTTACCTATATGTACTTATATAATAGATGCAGTGTCGTAACAACGTTATGACAACTAGGAGGCGTAGATAGTCATATAATTTATATATGGTATATTGATATAGAATATTAAATATAATTTATTATTATCGGTGAGCCTGGAAGGATCGACAAGGACACCGGAGTTGGTCAGGCCTATCCGTAGACAGCAGTTACAGGCAAGCGTGCCTTGCCTTCATTACAGATTATTCTTTTCTATTTTTTTGTTATTTTTTATTAGCATTGCATAACGTAGGACATTGATACTTAGTGTCCGTTTATAGACGGGTGCCGATGTCATGATAGTGACATCGAATATTAACATTAGGCACAACGTACATACTGATGTGTCCATTGACACAATTGACCACATGACACCGACACATTCATGATACGAGGTTTACATGACTATTCGTGGTATTGACCTCGTGTTAGAATTCCAAATTTCTTTATCAGTATTGCTTTTACTTTCGAGATGACTGTACAGACTTGACATTGCTAGATTCTAGACATGGGGATTGGGGAGAACTTGACTACAATATCAGACCTATTATTGTGTGGCCCGTTGTTTAGTGACCTTTATCTCTGTAGCAGAGTAAGAGATTATCATTGTCGAGAATTAATTATTCTTGGTGCCACGACACAGGTACTGGGGACAATACCCTGCTGAGGTGCTAGTGAGCCTTAGTGGAAGGGGTCTGGTATTCTAGAAAAGTATCGCACTTGCATAGCACATAAACGGATACAGTAGATTGCCTTAGTTCATATTTTTATTTCTGTACATTGGCATGTATATTATGCACCTTGCTAGTCCTCTGAGGACCTGGCTACTTCCCAGGCTTACACAAAGCTGAAGACTGTCCAGAGGTTTACGGTTCGGGAGCTGAGACCGGAGGCGTACCGGCACAGGAGGACGAGATAGTGCCAGAGGATTTTTTGTGATCATGTTATAATCATATTTATTCTTGCTACATTATTTCTTTTTCTTTTCATCAGACTTGTAGTTAATTTGTACTTTCTTTCTATTTCTGTGATTTCGGGATGTTTTACCCACACAGACTTCATTACTTTTATTGCTGGATATTTGAGACATTTCCTTATTTATTCTTAATCTCTTTGTGGACTCTGTGGATGTGATTAGATGTATATACCTGTGGACTGTGTTATATTTCTTGGTGTTATCATGATTTATAGCTTGGCCCATTGGTGAAGTGCTGCTGGCATGCATTCGTATACCTAATCCCACGTATTTTGGGACTAGGGCGTTACATGTTTTTGTGGTTGCCCATGCAGGCCTACGTTAATCACTTCGGTAATGTTACTGTACCGAAGTGAGCCTGCAATTAGAATAGGAAAGACCTATAGGATCACATCCACATGCTTGATACCTTCCTTGACTTCGTTTCGAACTCTCACTTGACTTCTTAATTTGCATCCAATTTGATTATGTTCTACCGTAGTCCTTATTTATTCATGCTAGCAAAACAAATCTTCATAATGGATGTATCTTCCCTTACTATCACATCAGAAAAGCAGAGGCATAGACACTAGAAGTCATATGTGCAGGTAGAGACTTCGTGAATTTTGCGAAGTCGTAGTGATACCTAGGATAATCGTACTACTATGAGCCAACAACCAATTAAGGAATAGGACTTGAGGATACATCCACAAACAAGATTATAGACTTTTTTGAGACTCTTCAGCATGATTGCTTTCATGTTATCTTATTTCTTAATATGATTGCTTTTGTGTTCTTCCTTACTCGAGATTTGACTAAACCCTTCCCTATTGACTTCTTGAGTAAATCTTCTCGTTCATTTTCACTAATTTGTTGGAAACTGCCTTATGGATTGGTCCAAGGAAAAGTTTGAGAAATTATATTTACCTTGTATTACGGAATCAAAGTTTTTGCACCCTGAGAAATACTGGCGAGGCAGGACTTTAGATAACGGCATCATGGCTACATATGTTTCTCAAATTCTACTTGAACCATATCCTATGCATGTTGACATTTTTCCTGTATTTTTGTAAAAATTTAATTCAAAAGTATTTCATGGATTTGGCTAAGATAAGCTCAAGAATCTGTATTACTGGCATAGCAGATGTGCACTGCAGTCATCCGTCGTATTATGGAACGAGAAAGTTATTTGCAGCCAGATACACACTGGCGTGACAGTAACTTCATGTGACATAATCACGGAGATATATGGTTCTCGAGCCTTACTTAGACTACGTCCTGTGCATCTTGTTTGGCCTCATACCGTTCTTGGAAATAATTTGACAAACCTTCCTGCTTTGCTTGACCATACCGTTGTTTGAAATTGATATATAGGTTTGTTTGTTTGATGCGGCCTTAGGTTTTTGTTACCTTCTACTTATCAAATTACTAAAATAGACAAACCTTATAGTTATATTATAGAATATAATTAAGCTAGATTATTGGTGTGATTGTGATGTTGGGTAGCTAGAAACGGATAAGTTTCTTAGAGATGGATCTTAGTAAGATTATGAGTCGAATATGAGTGTCTGGATATCGAATGCGTAGAGCCTATTAGGAGAAATTGCTAGGAGTGAACTGACGAGTATCATTGAATAGGTTATAATACTATACCTACGATAAAATGGTACGACTAGTGTAACCCCCGTTATCGTATTTTTGAAATTTTACTTATTTTGACTTAATTTAAAATATTGCATTATGAAGATATATTTTAAGTTAAATAGTACGAAGGAAATCCTTATATTTTGAATGACAAAATTGGTTGTCAAAAAATATTTTAAAATGGTTTATGAAAATATTTTTTAAAAAAAAAAAAGATAAAGGGAGGAGAGATTTGCAAAATTTTAGAAGAGATTTTATTCTAGGATTATTGGAATTACTATTTTATCAAGAGTTATATTAAATTCAAATCACTACTATATTATTTTAGAAGATATTGTATTTATGGAAAATATACAGCTATAAGTATCTGAATTGTTCTTAACAATATTTTGATAATTGATTTTATTGCATAGATTATTTAAAGTAATAGGTATTATTTTAGATAATATTTTTGTGATTGATTTGGGGTATGATTGGGTCAAATTCCTAGTTCCCAAGACCCCCAACCATCCAAATCCCTATCTCTATTTCCCAAAATCAATTCCACTTCCCTAACCCTAGGTTCCTTTCTCCGAAGTTTCAAAAAAAATTCACTCATTTATTTATTCATATATTTTATTGTCGGAGAAGAAGGCAGATTTCGTCAATACTTTGTTTATGATTATTTTCCTTTGCAAACTTGTTTCAAAATTAAAGTTGAGAGCATTTTAGGGCTTTTAGAGTTTCAAACACTTTCTTCCTATTTTATTTATTTTATTTGATCAATTTCTTTTATCATAAATTTCTACTACCTTTCACCAATCTACCAAGTCTGCCTACCCTAGTAGTCCTTAAATTCGAGGACGAATTTATTTCTGAGGTGGGTAGATTTGTAACGCCTGTTATCATATTTTTGAAATTTTACTTGTTTTGACTTAATTTAAAATATTACATTATGAAGATATATTTTAAGTTAAATAGTACGAAGGAAATCCATATATTTTGAATGACAAAATTGGTTGTCAAAATATATTTTTAAATGGTTTATGAAAATATTTTGATGACTAGTTAATATTTTAAATTTATGGTGAGATAATATTAGAACTATAGTTGATTCTTGTTTTCACAAATAAATCTATCGATATATAATTTGTAATTATAATAAACGTTTTAATAGCATTAGATAAACCTTATTGTCATCCATTATTGATTTAGATTTTCAATCGAGTATTAAATAGATAATTGGTCAACTTACGGATAAGGATATGATCGATCTAATATAATAATTTTACGAAAATAGATGTTAATTAGATTCTTATATATATATATATATATATATATATATATATATAAAATACTGTTTAATTTGTTTCATAAAATTAACTATAAATTAAATCATATTTTGTTATCAAATACACAATTGGATTGATTAATTGGTTTTCGAATACTTTTGATCTTATGGTTACAAAAATATAGTGTTTACGATAATATCGAGTATTATGATTATCAAAATATTTAGATTTCATTAATAACTTTTAAATTTATTTATGATAGCATAAGATGTGATCTCTTCATATCTATTGGATTTATATATATATATATTTATATATATATATATATAAATCTTTAACCCATAGGATCTTCTTCCAAATTCAGCTCTCTCTCTATATAAAGAACACCCTCCCTAAGCCTCAACATCACCACGCCATCACCGTTCAACTTCCCCTGACCACGTCAACGTAGCCACCATAGGTAACACCAGTATCATCGCCACCGCGACCACTTTCACCACCCTTCTGGACAAACCACACCATCGCCACCATCAAACACCACCGAAGCCAGCCGACGCCTCCACCACAAAACACCTTACTACCACCAGCAACCAGCCAACAACCAATACACAGAAACTGTACCGTGTCAGCCTATCCGACCTCAGGTCAGACCCCGGGTGTTCGTGCTCGTGTCCACATCCATTCTGTTATCTTTGTGCGTTTAGTATAATACAATCCCACGGTAATACACTCTCGTGTCCGACATCCCAAACTAGAAGAAGAAGTAGAAGAAGAAAAAGAAGAACAAATGGAAAGAACCTAACCCAGCTTCGAGTCCGTGCTCGTCGTGTTTCATTGAACCTGGACCCCGCTTTCGGGATGAACGCCTTGGCCGACGACTCTGTCCGGTGAGTGTTCCACAACTGGCCGCCCTAGCCGGGTCCGCCAGCACCACGGTCACTGCTTCTCCCGGCGACCTGCGACCGACCGATGCTGACCTGCTCCAGCCCTCGAGTGTCGCGTGCCTTCGTGTTGGCACAGCTGACCGCCGATTCTTCACCCGTGCTCGAACCCGGCAGCCCACGCCGTCCTCGTCAGTCGCCAGCGACACCAGTCCTCAGCCGCATGTCCCCTTTTCGGAGTCGTCCACTGACTTCGTCCCCACCGTGCTCCTCCTCGAACTCAGTCGCCCCGTATCCGGCCATCTTCCCAGACGAGAGTCCGCTTTGCCGTACTCCCTCCGCGTCACCGAGCGCTCAGTCTCCGCGAGTGCCGGCACCGCCGCCTTGACTCTGCAATAGAGTCATCGCGTCCTCGCAAGCGACCACCGCTGCATCAGTGGAGACGCCATCCGGATGGCCAGGAGTCGTACGACCAGAGACCTGTGTTGAGCTCCGGTGGAGCCCCTCTCCGTCGCGTCAGGGTTAGCGGCCGCCGTCCACACTAGATCCGCTCGATCCTCCTCCGCCCAAGGCCCTCCGGATAGATCCCAAACCCTTCCCTCTCTCCCGTTGAGCTCTCTCCTTCCATCATCTCTCTCAATTTCTGTAATCATTCTCTGTGCAAGCATTTAATAGGGACTGAAGAGAGATGGGGTTAGTGAAGGGAATACATTTAATTTATTATTATTCATTTAACTAAAGTATACTTCTGTCAATATACATGTATATATATCAATTATTAATAAAAGAAAGTATTGTTAAAATTATTATCATTGTATTATTATTATTACTATTGCCATTAGTTTTATTATTTACTATTAATATTGTTAACAAATATATAATTAATATTTCCAAAATTCATATTGTAACAAAATTATGGTATTGGGCTTTGAAGCCTAAATATTTTATTATTTTATGATATTTTAGATATAGCTTTTGATCTAAAATATTATCATTGTATTTTATCTAGTTAAAATTATAGCTTTGCACCAAAAGCATGACTTTCTATATTTTAATTGGTTACATACAATATTTAACTAATAAAATATAGTTTTTTAGTAATATAAATGTATTTTCTAAAATAGTTATATATTATTTTTGTTACGATTTTTCTATGATTATCATCTTGATAATGACTAATCGTGATTCCCCTTCTTTGCGATTTTGAAATTCCTTAGATCGCCTCTAGCCAATCAGACTATTCTAGCCAATTGGACTATTCCAAACGCGATTGTATTACCGGTTTCAGCAGCTAAGGACCTCAGGCAAGTGCACTTTCTGATTGCTTTTTGATTCATAGTAGTTTTTACGTTTCATGTTTATACGTATGTCTTGCTGCTTGTTGACACGCTCGTCACACGGAGATTAGTATCCTGGATTTATTGTATCTGTTGACTGTCATTTACATGATTACCATGCTTGCGACTTGATTCCATGAGTACTAGATGGGTGGGAAAATATCTTAATAGACATGTGGACTACCCAGAAACATCCCCAAAATGTCTATTCTTGACTGATAGCTGCTGCACACGACACGTGCAGGGTGCCGGATATACCTCATAATCGTTCACATGTCGAACAAGATATTTTAAAATACATAGATAGTTGTCTTTTACTTGTTTTCCTTGTTTTCTTTACCGTTTGCCATGATATCAGTTACTTTCTAGTTTTTATCTCACATATGTTATTTTCATGTCTTGTGAATTCTATTGTGTCTTTGCATTGCCGTCGGTTTGTGTGCTTGTTCCATTCTTGACTAGAAACCAATATTTTTTAGGTTAGCCGTGGCTTCTTTAGCATTGGAAGATTCGGGTGTATTTGCAGGCCAAACCTAGAGATTATATAGCTATGTTGTAGTCATTTCAAATATGTAAGAACATTGTATTTTCTTCGAACATAATTCTCGTAAATGTTGTAATTTATTAGAACTGTGAATGAGCAATAAAGTTTATTTTGAGCATTTATTTATTGCGGGCTTGACAGCGTTCTACCACCGACTCTGCGACGTAGGCTAGCTTGGACACGTCTCGTATCCAAAAAGCGGGTGCGGATCGTGACAACTAGTGGTATTGGAATTCTTCTGCAGTATACTTTAATCCTTTTTTCCCTAGCTTATTTTCGAGAAGCATCTTAGAGTTGTGTTGGGAGTATTAAGGAAGGAGAGATTGTATGCTAAGCTTAGTAAGTATGATTTTTGCCTTGATAGAGTTCCTTTCCCAGGATACATTATCTCGGAAGAAGGACTTTCAGTTGATCAGGAAAAGATAGCTACCGTAGAGTCTTGGCCGACACCAACATCGGTTGCAGAAGTTAGGAGTTTTCTCGGACTTGCAAGGTATTACCGTAGGTTCGTAGGGAATTTCTCACGGATTGCAGAGCCGATGACACGGTTGACCCGTAAGGATCAGGAGTTCCAGTGGATAGAAGATTGTCAGAAGGCTTTTGAAGAGTTGAAGAAGAGGTTGACCTCAACACCTATTTTGACGCTTCCTTCTGGATCGGGAGGATTTGTTGTATACAGTGATGCATCGGGTAGTGGACTTGGACGGGTTTTGATGCAACACGGAAGGTCATAGCCTATGCATCGAGGCAACTAAGGGCACATGAAAAGAATAACCCTACTTATGATTTGGAGTTAGTAGTTATGATCTTTGCAGTGAAGATATTGAGTCATTATTTGTACGGAGAGCGTATGGAGATATTTATGGATCATAAGAGCTTGAAGTATGTCTGCACGCAAAAGGAGTTGAATATGAGACAGAAGCGGTAGTTGGATCTCATGACAGACTATGCCATAGATTTGTAGTACCATCCTAGCAAGGCAAACGTAGTAGCGGCCGCTTTAAGTAGGAAGTCTACTGCATATTTCTTGACAGCTCAACCACAGTTATTAGAGGATCTTCAGGAGCTTGGAATAGAAGTCATTATGCTGGGACAACAATGAGTACTTGCCAATCTTGAAGTACAGTCTTCACTGGTGGATAGAATCAAGACAACGTTACCTACAGATGCAAGATTTTGAAGACTTCGCGAGAGGACAGAGGGGAAAGTGACAAATACTTAGACCAGAGCTTGTGACGTAGACAGTCGAGAAAGTGAAGCGGATTCAGAGTCATCTTTAAAGACCGGCAGATGCATTAGGCCGATACGCATCGTCGAAAACTAGAATCCAAGGAGGGAGAGCATGTATTTCTGAGGCGACTCGGGGCACTATTAGATTCGGAAGTAGTAGAAAGTTGAGACCAAGGTATATTGGACTGTTCGATATTATTGAGCGTGTAGGAGAGATGGCATATCATCTTGCATTACCCCCATCACTAGAGAGAGTGCATGATGTGTTCCATGTCTCACAGTTGAGGAGGTATGTAATTGATCCCAGTCATGTGGTAGATCATTCTGAGATCACGGTGGGACCCAGTTTATCATACGAGGAGCAGTCGGTAGGAATCTTGGATACGAGTGAGAAGACGCTTAGAGGGAAGAAGATTAGACTGGTTCGAGTTGTATGGAGGCACCATTCTCCGGAAGAATCAACTTGAGAGCGTGAAGGTTCTATTCGTGAGTGTTATCCCCACTTATTCGAAGATGCCGGTAAATCTTAGCTTAATTATTCTTATGATAAGTTTTCTTTTTATAATTGTGTTATTTTTAATTTCGAGGACGAAATTTTCTAAGGTGGGTAGGTTGTAAGCCACCTCATTTTTTGATCTTATTTTTAATTATTTTATATAGATATTTTAATTTATTAAAGTCAAATGACTATGTTAGTAGTTTACTGTAGCTTTGATTTTGGAAGCACAACAAATATTGTTTTCTCAAATCCAGTTCCATATTTGAATTCTAGACTCGTCCACCTTGAGTTTGATATATCATGTTCCATCCAATTTTACTTTTCAATATTCCTTTGATTTTGCACAATTTCGGGCCAATTTAGACCAATTTGAGCCATTGGCGTAAATTTAAGCCAACTTCCAAATTAATTTTTGGACTTGACATAGATCGAAACCGTATGACCCAATATATGGTTTTAATCCATTTTGAGTCTACAATGCACATGCCTAGGGTGTACTATCTAATCGAGTTCTCATGTGCTACTTATTTACAAATGGCACATGAGACTCATTAAATTGATTTTTTTGGGTCCAATTTGACTAGTAATGCTACTCAGACCCTAACCTAGTCAACCCTACTAGTTATAGCCTAACTAGGAGTACCAAAACCAAGTATACATATATTTAAGAGAATTTTAGAGGTTTAATTGCAGCAATATGTAATATTCTCTTATATATTTGGCTTGGTCAAACATCTAACAAAAATAGGAAACCTATTAATAATAGTATGATTTGGAGAACCAAATCCTATCCAAATTAGATCAAACCAAAGCCCATGCACTATATATATATATATATATATATATATATATATATATATATATATACCTATCAAACCTTAACCATTCTCCTCTCTCATAACCACCCACTACTCCATAAATTCCCCTAAACCTAGCGGCCACCACTCCAAACCCGAAACCCTAGCCGACCCCCCCTTTCTTCACAAAATATAATTTCTTCTCGATTTTTGTGCAAACCACCACCACTTGGATGTCCCTCTCAACATACCCTTCCAACCTAGCGACTGTAGGAACAACCTTGCGGCCGTTAGAGAGGTGCAGAATGCGTTACTTGGGCCGAAATTCCGTCGAATCGAAGTCTGAAACGTCACAGCAGGTTAGTCGACTTGTATATGATGTTTCATCCAATTTTTCTCATCCGTTTCTCCTCAAACCAAATCTGAGAGTTACCTTTCTA
The DNA here is from genome assembly GCA_029216955.1 of Iris pallida. Lineage (NCBI taxonomy): Eukaryota > Viridiplantae > Streptophyta > Magnoliopsida > Asparagales > Iridaceae > Iris > Iris pallida. The sequence goes on from JANAVB010041818.1 coordinate 2,659,035, forward strand.
TGTCTACTCCAACTTTGATCGCTGGATCTCCTAGTTCCAAGCGGTTTGCTCGTGGCATTGATTCTACGACAGGATATCCAGAACTGACAAATTCTGTTGCGGGCCACTTTTTGCCTATCTAAGTTCAGTTTCTAACATTTTAATATTTTTATTCAGAATCTAGACGTCGATACATTTCCGACACATATCTGAAATTTAGGTTTCGCATCCGTTTACTATTTTTAAAAATTCATGACATTTGTCGTGTCACCAAACTCCGAAAAATTATGTTTTTCTTATGTCCAAAAGTGTCAAAACTCCATGAATGCATATTAAACTTTATTTTGTGCAAGGTTTAAAATTATAAATACTATTTTAACTAATTTCTAGGATTTTTATGGAATTTAGTAATTTATTTTTAATCGTTGTTTCAGGACTAAATTAATGTGTCAAATTGAGGAAGTCATATGTGGCATTGACATAAGACCTCTTATGAAAGGGTTCCCCTATTGAAAATATAATTATAGCAATATATAATTATTTATAGATAAATTTCAGAATTTAAATATATTATTTTATTATAATTGTAAAGTATTTACGAGAGATTTTGTTACCTATATGTACTTATATAATAGATGCAGTGTCGTAACAACGTTATGGCAACTAGGAGGCGTAGATACTCATATAATTTATATATGGTATGTTGATATAGAATATTAAATATAATATATTATTATAGGTAAGCTTGGAAGGATCGACAAGGACACCGGAGTTGGTCAGGCCTACCCGCAGACAGCAGTTACAGGCAAGCGTGCCTTGCCTTCGTTACAGATTATTTTTTTCTATTTTTTTGTTATTTTTGATTAGCATTGCATAACCTAGGACGTTGATACTTAGTGTCCTTTTATAGACGGATGCGGATGTCATGATAGTGACATCGTGTATTGACATTAGGTATTACGTACATACTGATGTGTCCATTGACACAATTGACCACATGACACCGACACATTCATGATGCGAGGTTTACATGACTATTCGTGGTATTGACCTCATGTTAGCATTCCAGATTTCTTTATTAGTATTGCTTTTACTTTCGAGATGACTGTACAGACTTGATATTGCTAGATTCTAGACATAGGGATTGGAGAGAACTTGACTACAATATCAGACTTATTGTCGTGTGGCCCGTTGTTTAGTGACCTTTATCTCTGTAGCAGTGTAAGGGATTATCACTGTCGAGAATTGATTGTCCTTGGTGCCATGACACAGGTACTAGGGACAATACCCTGCTGAGGTGATAGTGAGCCTTAGTGAAAGGGGTCTGGTATTCTAGAAAAGTATCTCACTTGTATAGCACATAGACGAATACAGTAGATTGCCTTAGTTCATATTTTTATTTCTGTACCTTGGCATGTATATTATGCACCTTGCTAGTCATCTGAGGACCTGGCTATTTCCCAGGCTTAGACGAAGCTGAAGACTATCCAGAGGTTTACGGTTCGGGAGCTGAGACCGGAGGCGTACCGGCACAGGAGGACGAGATAGTGCCAGAGGATTTTTTGTGATCATGTTATAATCATATTTAGTCTTGCTACATTATTTCATTTTCTTTTCATCAGACTTGTAGTTGATTTTTACTTTCTTTCTATTTCTATGATTTCGGGATATTTTACCCGCACGGACTTTATTACTTTTATTGCTGGATATTTGAGACACTTCCTTATTTATTCTTGATCTCTTTGTGGACTCTGTGGATGTGATTAGATGTATATACCTGTGGACTGTGTTGTATTTCTTGGTGTTATCATAATTTACAGCTTAAGTATTTCGCTAATGGGCTTGTTATATAGTTTGGCCCATTGGTGAAGTACTGCTAGCATGTATTCGTATACCTGGTCCCACGTATTTTGGGACTAGGGCGTTACACCATGATCATCGATTACTTAAATTAGAGTCATGGTGACACTAAACCCAACTTGACCCAATCTAAACCAAATCAACCTAACCCAATTGCAAATGACCACTCTCATGACAAACCCTACATACACAACACCATTCTCCCTCTCTACAACACGCCAAACACCAATTTTCCCTCATCCAAACCACTCCTAAACCTAATGAACAACTCATTAACCATGAAGATTAGAAAGTAATTCCTATTTAAATCCATTCAAACCCTCACCATCTAATTATCCTATTTTGGCCAAGATAAGAGATGCCTTGGAAAGCCATCTATGACACACCCTCTCTCTTGTCCAATCACATATCAACAACACACTGCTTTTTGGAGAGATTTAAAACACACACTCTCTCTCTCTCTCTATTACCTACTCACAGCCACCTTTTCTCCTTTAACGCATCAACTCATCATCCCCTCCTCTTTATATCAAACCAACAGCCCACTTCACCTTCTCCCCCTAGCCGACCACATTTTCATCTTCTTTATCTCCTTCTCCATGGCCGAACTTATCTTCCCCTAACTCCTTCATCAATTCATCTCCTTCCTCCACCCTCTTTTTCTAGCCAAACCTCCATTCTCCTCATCCTCATCTTCTTCTTCACATCTCCACCATGGCCGACCCCTCATAACATCAGCCATCAGCAACTTCATCTTCTCTATCCCTTCTCCTAGCTGACAGCTCCTCCTAACTCCTTCATCACTTCTTTACCTCCTTCTCCTTCCTCATCATTTTCTTCCTCACAACTCCACCATGGCCGAACCACCCTCACCTTCACCATAGCCTCCTTCTTTGCCAACTCCTTCTTCCCAAGCTTCCCTCATCTTCTTCTCCTTCCTTCCTACCTTATTTCCTCTGGCAGCAGCCATTACTGCTGCTCGAGCTACTACTGCACAGCCGCGCCTTAGCCATTGCAGTCGTGACTTAAGCTGATGCTGTTGTTGGTTCTTGTTGTTGTGGTCATTGCCACCACTTGGGCCGACTACAACAGGCATTCCCCCATCCAGGGCGGCCACCAGACGGGGCCGCCAACGAGCGAACAGTAGCCGCCACTTGCGGTTGTTGCTGTTGCAACTATTATCGCTGTTGTCGCATCTTCTTTGCTGCCGTCGAGGCACCTCCGCCGTCCGTAGGCTCGTCCACCCTCCTCCTCGCGAGACCGTGGAACCCCCATGACAGCGAGGTATAATCCACTCCTCCTCCTCTTTCGATATCTATGTTTGTGTCGCTCATTGGTTGAACTAGAACTCTTATATGAACTGAAGTTACGTGTAGGCAACTCTAGAGGAGGGTGAATAGAGTTTATGTCGATAATAACCAATTAAAAATGAAACTCTATATCACCTCAAGAAAACAACTATCAAGAGAGTAAGTAATCAGAGAGAAATACGAAAATAAATAGAGATCAGAAAAGCATATGCAAACACATCAATTTTAACCTGGTTTTCCTCGTGAAGGACTAGTCTAGGCTTAAGAACTCTAGCTCCGGATTAGAATCAACTATTTGCGAAATAGCGTACAACCACATGCCTTTACTCAGAAGAGCATGCCAACTTCTTACAGATTTACAGATGGCAAAACTTGGAATTGTCCAAGTGACTTCTTTTGAAAAATCTTGCACACAAACTTCTAGCTGACTCGCACTGAGCACCTTTGGGGCTTCGAAAGTTTTGTGGCTAGTAGATGAGAAGAGTAAGCTCTAGAATATATAGGCTATAGAAGAGAAGAATTGATTTAATATGAGAGAATTCAAGCTCTATTTATAATACTTTTGGGAGGCAGAGTTCGGCCCGAATTCTGTCCCAAGAATTCAAATTTTGAACGTTGGATAGCTTGTATCAAGCAGGCCCTAAAAATTAGGGTGCTAAAAATCAGGGGGCAGATTTTGTCCCGAACTCTGTCTCCCTTGGGACAGAAGTTCTCAATGGGCTATGGTGGTTTGGTTTGGTTCAGGAGTTGGTCTGTTTGTATGGTAGAGCTTGGAGAGATATGTCTAGGGGTTGAGATGACACAATGCGACTCAATGTACACATTCTTCTAGACTCAATAAATTGAAGATTACAGACTTGGAATAAATAGAAAAACCAAGAGCCCTTTGATGACGCTTTTCTTCTGATTTTGAGCAGACATGAAAACGTCTTTTTTCTTGATAGCAGTCATCCAAAGATAAACAGATCTAAAAATCTGAAGACCTTTCGGGGGCTTCGCCCCCGAACCCCCACGGACGGCACTGCCCCTCGACCCCTTGCCGCTGACCGGGCAGCGGAACTCCCGATGCGAGGCCCCAGATAGGTCGCTAGGTGGCTCAGAGAAATCTTCTTGTATGACGTCGTCTTTGGCTCATCATTCATTCTTCATTGCATATGTCCTGCTTCGATCATGTTTGATCATACTTACTGCATGTCTACAAATACATGTTAGGTAAGCAAAACAATATTTGCAGCACGATACAAGCATGACAATATGATATAGAACAATTAGGACAATGCTAAGTTTAAGTAGCAACATGATAGTGAGGAGTATATGAATATTAGTGACATCTTTTGGTTAAACTTAATTTAATAGCCATATTCAAAATACATTGTAATCATTGGGCTAACAATCTTCCCATTTTTGATTATGCCAAATCGGTTAAGTTTAAGACAGATACGATAGATGCATGTATCACTAATAAACACATATTGTGTGCTAACTTAAACGTATTTTTTTCCCCTTTGACATGATCAAAAATATAAGCTCCCCGTAATAAGAGATAAAATGAACTCAAGCATAAGTAAAGGAGGAAGGCATAGACAATCATGATCAAGATATACTAAATGAAGAATAATGGAAGAAGTGTGTAAAGACAAGTATAGAAACTACATACCAAATGTAGAGTGCCAAAAATAAAAAATAACTTGTCAAAACATAAATAGTTGGTAAAACTAAAAGAATTTGAAAATAATCAATAGATAGTTTACCAACATGAAATCCAAGAAAGACATCCAAAAACATAGTATGATATGAAATATTGCTCTAGTTTTGGAAGATAATTATGAAATAAAGGATTTCAGTCAAAATCCATGGGGATTAGATAATTGTAAATAATAGATATCAAAGAAGAAAGATACCAATTGAGATATTGAAATATATAAACTTGATATCAATTGAAATATATAAAATTGAAACATTGATCAATAAAACTATGATAGTCACAATTGTCCACAGATAAATAGTGGAACAAAATAAAGAAATAATCTCATTATTTGCAACATTGAAACATTTGATCTTATTATTTGCAAATCTATTTGCTTATCCAAAAATTTATGCATTTGAACTCAATTACCTTATCATGTTATATAAATACCCTTTAGATAAACATGAAGGTAACGGAGAAAAAAATACTTGAGAAGGTGAAATTCAGTCGACTTGAATGCTCCCCCTTAAAGTAGTACCAATCTTGATAAAAATCATGAATTTTGAGTAAGTCCTAAAAAAACCAAATCAATGAAAGCACAATAGTCATCAAGTTAAGATATGAAAGTTAATATTAACATGATGACCTAGTTACCCGTGTAAGAGAAAGATAAAATAATAAAGACAATTGCATACACTCTCATAAACCCTTCAAAATAAAAAATATCATAACCTCAATGAGATATAAAAATTGACGAGAATATGGGTCCATGATAAACTAGGTATACGACATATTAAGGGGTATAAATGAATTGAACCAATTTATTTGCTCTCCTATGGATTTCTTCCCCTTGCTCAATTCATATAAGGCTATAAAATCATCATAAAACGAATAATGTCATCTTTAGTCAAGAAGAGATATCCACTTAATAGCTACTAAAGATAAGAAATCAAAAGAATATTTCATTTTAGCACATGTAATCAAAAGATGATATACACTAACCTATATAGAAGAATCTCATATTGAAATATGATAGATCAATGCATGTTACCTTTTGAGAAAAATGTCATCATGAAAATGAAGAAAGTCAATTAAATCAATCATGATGAATGTCAAAATATAGCTCAAGAATACAAAAAAAAAAAACTCAAATATCATGTCCATGATTATCTAATTAAGAAATGATCAACCAATTTATTGCTTTGCATGGACTATGTATATTTTACCACATATGTACCCATCAACGGGTAATAATCCAACCTTACTAATACTAAAAGAGAAACCAATGAAGTTCAAATAGCAAAGAGCATATGTGATAATCCATGAGTCGTCAAAGTAGAGTAATAAATTAACTTGATAACCACATAATTAGATAATATAGGACTACTCAACCATTAGGATCATTTATCAATAAAAGTAAACATGATCCAACGAATCTCATCAAGAGAAAATCCTAAATCCATATTTATAATAAAACCTTACAAATCGATGGAAAATATGGGAAAAGGGTTAATCTCATTTAAATTATTACAGATTTAATTTAAAGAGATGTAATATGATAATACGATAAAATTATGACTCAAAGATGAGAAAAAAGTTAAGAGATGCTTACCAATGACTAGTATGGAAGGAAGTTAAAGCGATAAATCACAAACCTCAATGGAAACAAGATTAAATAAAAAAATTGTCAAAGTAATTTTAGAGACCAAACAAATGTATCTAAAATAGAATACAAACCTCATCAAGAAAATTTATAAATCTTGTTTTTGTAAACTAGTATATCACATATAGATTGAAATTCAAGAAGATAGCTAGATGAGTGAAAGTGAACAAAAATTATGTAGCTTAACAATACATCACAAATAAGCAAGCTACATAACTAATTAAGATTAATGAGGTATGTCATTAACAGGATAAATGTGCTCATTAAATCTTAAGTCACTAATACTAAAAATACATGCTTAAGCATAGAGTTCACAATAAAGGTAATACATTTGGAATGATCAAAAAGATTTATATACTCTTTACTAAGCAAGGATAAGAGCAAGATGATAACTTAAATAAAAGAATTATGCTCTACTCAAAATGAGGCTGAAAAGATATTCATGGAAAAGAATAAAGAAAGATCCATGTGGCCAAGGAGCCCCATGCAGCTCAGAGAGTTCATGCGGCTCAAGGATCCACGCGGATCAAGGATCTATGCGGCTCAAACAAGTTCTATGCGGCTCGGAGAGGAGCCACGTGGCCTGCAAACAGCTCTTCCGTTTGTCCTTTACTGCATTAAATGCTTTGACGGCTGATAGCTCTGACATATGACAGCCCTGACACAAAAATACAATTATGACTCCGTCATAATGGCAGACTCCTAGGGAAACGAAGAAAATCTCTGACACGATCCCCCGAAATCCAGAAACTGTCATGCGGCCTTGACATGTGGACAGTCGCATGCGGCTCAAGTAGAGACCCCCCATGCGGCTCAGGCCGAAGCTGTCGCATGCGGCTCACGATCGAAGACTAGCCCCATGCGGCTCACGAAGACTAGCCCCATGCGGCTCACGAAGACTAGCCCCATGCGGCTCAAGCGGAGGATGCCCTATGCGGCTCACGAAGACTATCTCCATGCGGTTCACGAAGAAGGCACCCATCATGCGGTCACCTACACTCATGCGGTTCAGATCATCACCATACGGTTCAAATGTTCAGGGGGCCACTCTCAAGCAGCCTTGACATATGGCCAGCCTTATGTGGATCAATGAGGAGCAACCTTCCTGCAGCTCAGATTTCTGCAATAGCTCGCGGTTAAGACACGTGGCATGATAGCAGGGCACGTGACATCAAATTGATCGAAATCCCTCAACAAATCCTAATAAAATATTAGGATCAAATCAGATCATTTGCAAACAAGCAAATTAATGACACGTGTCGAGAAATCCGAGATTGGCATGATAAATCAGGAGGATTTATGTCAATCATCATTAATTACCCATAAAAGATTTGATGCAATCACATTTATTGCTCAAATCTCGTATATTCAAGATGAACGGCCCAGATCCAGTGATCCTTAGCCGCCGACTTTTAAGAATGGGCAATCATTGTAAACCCTAATGAGGCCTCCCACTCTTATAAATAGCAAGGTACCATTCCCTTGCGAAGATATAGAGACACACACAGAGAGACATATAAAAAAAGAGGAGATTCTCAGATAAAAAGAGAGAGACAGCCAGAGAGAGTATACAGAGCCTGAAAGGAGAGCATTTCTTCACCAACGCCAAGCAAATCTTCTACAGAGCCAAGGCTGTACCCGATCGTCCAAGGAGTAAGGCAGAGCTGCCGTCGCTTTCCCGAGCCTCTACCATCACCCCCCAGAATCTAAAATAAATAATTGTACTTAGATTGCTGTACCTAGGTTTTCGTCCCTAGGCTTTCTTTGTACAAGTGAGTTTGTATTGTGAAGTAAAAGTCCAGTCCTCCAATAATTGTTCTGTTCTTTTATATTTTATGGCAAACACGATGGCGACTCTGCTGGGGACAAACTTCTCCATGGCTGAGGAGTTGGTGACGCAATCGAATACAGCCAAACTTGGCTCCACGCAACAAAAGATGGTCGTCCGCTTTGACCAACAGGCGTTTGAAGAAATGCTCTCTGAGGAAAGCGCTGGCCCGGTCCAGAAGCGAACCTGCACAAAGAAAGCTCGCAGCGAGTGGAGTCCAAAATTATTCGCTCCTTCCCAAGCTTTGGACGGAGTACTTTCTGCTACCCAAGACGGCGAAGGCGACTCTCATACGGCTCCGCTTCAAGCCATAGAGAACTCTGCTGTCCCCAAGTTCGACAGAGGAAAGCACTACGATGCTGGACTTGCAGGGACAAAGAGTGATTCTATGCACCCCAAGAAGAAGCCGAACACTCATGTGGCCAAATCTGCCAACCACATGTAGGATGCTCATGCTGCTGAATCTTCCAGTCGCATGAAGGAGGTCTATGTGGCCAGATCATCCAGCCGCATGAAGAAAACTCATGCGGAAGAGACTCCCAGCCGCATGAAGAAAGCCTATGCAGCTACGCCTGCCAGCCGCATGAAGATTATTGATGACAGCCGCATGACGCCTATTCCACGTGGCTCTATCTTCGACCGTCTCTCCTATGGTCCTGATCTCTTGTGCTCTCAATAAGATATATCTGACTCTCTCCAGCATCACATAGACTCTTCCTATTATGTGCCCTTACGCACTAGAGCGAAGAAGTCTAGGACAGTGCGAGCTTGGCAAGTTCGGTCCGCTGATCTGACCTCTGACCATCCGAGCGTCCCGCATACCGTTATACGGGCCTCAGATGGGAAGTTGTACAGAACCACTCGAGTCCAGCCCCCGGCGGTAAACGGACAGAGAGGTTCCCAAAAGCCTCCCAAAATCCAGGGAGCAAACATGGTCGATCCAGATCCATCTGACTTGCATGGGGCCATCCTCCACAAACGCAAGGAAAGAGAAGGTGCATCGGGGTACAAAGAGTCCTCCCACGGACGTCAATGCACCCAAGTCATCGTCAACTGCTGTTACAATAACTCGACGATACGAGAAGACCGGCAGTCCATCTTTCAAAGACTGCAACAGCCATCTTCAGAAGACGAGCCACTTTCCGTCGTCTCCTGCAACTCTGCTCAGAAAGTCTCTGCCGATGGGAGAGGAAAGAAGACAAATGTTCCCAGCCCGAAGATTTCAACCACTATGACTAAGAGACTGTCGTCTAAGCTAGTGCCCACCACCGGAGCTTTCCAAGGTACCCGTTCAAAGACGAAATCTGCTATAGTGGGAGATTCATCATCCATAACACTGGGGGTTGCTGGGACTGGGGGTAACACTCCTCAGAACATCCACGATAATCCGATGTTCCAAGGAGATGAGCCAGAGGAAACAACTCTTCCATCAGATACAGGAAGGGCCGACGTCCCCGAGGACGTCCACGACTCCCAAGATAAAGCAAACTCTAAAGCTGGGGGTACTACCCCTTCTGAGTCCGAACCAGAAGAGAACATTCCCACATACCCCGATGACTTCTCACTACAGGGGTATAATTCGGAGGGCGCTTCCTCCACCGTTCCGTCCATCTCTCCTCATGTAAAGACGGTGTTCATGACGGACAACAACCAAGGTGGTTCCAATGATCGCCAACGCATCGACACTCTGGAGGCCATACTGCATGCCTTGGTCAAGTCTGTAGACGAGATCAAAGCGGCCAACTCTGCAAGGAGGGACGTCTGGCCAAACAAGCGCGGGTCCCGCGGTCAATACGGACTCGAATTCAGCGGCACCTAATCCGGGCAACAATCCTCCTGAAGTAACGGCCCCCACCATTGTAGATGAGGCCCAAGAAGCGAGAAGAGAGGTCCAGGAGCTCCGAGCCATGTTTCACGCTCGAGAAAACTCTCAAGACCTCAGAATACGGCAACTGTACCCTGCTGCATGGAGGGATGTCCCCTTCCCGCCAAGATATAAGCCGTTCAACATCAACCCGTATGATGGCAAGACCTCCGCAAGTCGGTACATCACTTACTTCGAAGTCACCATCGACCATCTGCCCCATGACGATACCATCCTCACACGATTATTCATTGGGGCATTGGAAGGAGTCGCCTTCGACTGGTATCGCAACCTGCTAGACAACTGCATCCACTCCTTCGCCGACTTCAAACGTATGTTCTTGGAGAGATTCTACAAAGTAGGGCAGGACATCACAATGTCCACCCTCATGGACGTCGTCCAAGGAGAGAAAGAGCTGACAAGGAACTATATCGAGCGATTTTGCCAAACCGCAATGAAGTTGCCGTCTGAAAATCCGGATTCCTCCTTGATTGAAATTTTCCAAAAGAGGTTGCTCCCAACAATCAATCTCTGGATGGGCGAAAGTTAATTCAAGGACTGGAAGACGTTTAACATCAGTGACACAAGTGCCGAAGAACAGTTGAAGAAGGCTCGCCAATTGGGATTGCACATCTCGGACGGAGAGAACAAGGGCAAGCGTCCTAATACCAACAACGATAATGGGGGTAGCTCCTCCAACAATCGGGACAGCAGGGGCAAGCAGGCTATGGTGGCCGACACAGCACAAAAACCTGAGCCAAAATCGGCAGACAAGCAATGGCCACAAATCACCTACTCCTTCGAAGACGGCCACGTCAAGCCCATCTTGGACATGCTCATACAAGGAGACAGAATTCAGCTTCCTCCACTAAGGTGGGAACCTCGACCGGCAGAAATGGAGAACCTAAAGTACTGCCATTACCACCGCTACGTCCACCATGCTACACACGACTGCTACCAGCTAAAACGGTATATCCAAAATCTCATCGATTCGAACGCTCTGGCCATCGATTTCGAAGAGGTAACTGTGGCAGCCAATATGGTATCGGTATAATTCGGCAGCTTTTCTCCAACGGAAACTCAAGATGGTGTGGTCCCCATCCCTCTGGCGACAATGGAGATTGCTAATCTTCTACCACCCCGAGATCAGGCTGCTGGTCTAGTGCCCCTCACCACATCACGAGGAAGGTCATATGGGTCCATCCAGACTTGGTATCTGAGATGACTCGGCCCGCACCATCTTCCATTTGCAAGAAGAATAATAGAAAAGTCAGGTCCTGTCGCACAATCTCGGCAGATATTGAAGAAGCTACAGCCGTCGTCACTCGGTCTAGGCACAATCCCAACCTATGGCGGATAACTCGGCTGAAGATCATCAGCCCGCTACAATTGACGCTCCGGGACCAGCTCAGCCTCCGACGACCGACAAGCCTAGGCCGAAGGAGACTCGCTTTGACAAATCCCTCCGAAAAGAGGTACCGCAGGGGCTGGAGAAGCCCTACAACTTCGACATCTTGGCGCAATTGGCCAACACACCGGCCAAGTTGTCATTATACGAGCTTCTGAGACTCTCAAAGGATGTTCGTACGGCTTTGAGCGATGCACTCCAAAATGCCGACGCGTACCTGGCTCAGGTCAACCTCACGGGAGAGAACCCGCCTGCAGATCTCCAAGACAGCGTTTGTACGGGAGCAATGCCCAACATTGTCTTCACTCCGCAGGACATGCTCATCAAAACCAAACTGCACGATCGCCCGTTATACTACATTGGATACATCGGCGATGTAAAGGTGGATCAGATGCATATTGATCCTGGCTCTTCCATAAGCATTATCTCGAAGGGTCTGTTACATCATCTCTGTATCCCAATGTATCGCCTGACGCCTACAAGCACCGCCATCAGCGGTTTTAATTCGGACAGAAGCTACCCTATTGGGAAGATTCGTCTGAAGTGTCAAATTGGCGATCTCCAGTCGGAAGTCACCTGTTACGTCATAGATGCAGACACTTCTTACAACATCCTCTTAGAGCGCCCTTGGATACACGATTATATGATCGTGCCTTCCACGCTGCACTAATGCTTCAAGTATGTCGACAAATACGGCTTCGTGACGATAGAATTTACCGACATCGATCCCTTCAAAGGGGTCGAATCCTACTACTCGGACTCCTGCCTGTATGAAAAGTTGAAGAGGCACCTTAGTGAAGAAGATGTGCAAGCTCGTACCGAGACAGCCACAGGATCAGAAGAACCTCTGACGATCCACCTCCAAGCTCGCAAACCTGGCAAGTCCGCACCCCTTACAGCCACTCTGCGTAAGGACGCAATCTGCCTCTCGGCACAAGAAGAGCAAATGATAATCCGGCTGCCAAGGTCTGGCCAAGTACCAAGACCCACAACGGAGCCACTGACAATCAGGCTGCCTAGAGTCGGGCAGCCGCAAACGGAGGAGCTCAATCCCTCCAACAAGCCAATGACGATACGCCTTTTCAAGAAGAGTCGTCACCCCGATGCAAGGTCTGGGACTTCTAGCGAACCAGCCACTCCCCGCCCAGCATCGAGTACCAAACTGGGGGTCGCTAGTCTGCCAACAACTCCACGCTCTGCTCCACCAGCTGAACCCTTGACGATCAAGCTGCCCATGTCATCCTCTCAGTCTTCGTTTATACAGGGGGTAGCCGAAGAGGAACCGGAGCTAGCCAAGTATGTGGCTGCCCACACTGATGTTCCCTCCACAGATGATGTAATCCCGCTAGAAAAGATACCTTACTTTATCAATAAAGGGCTATCTTTGAACTACCTCGAGCTTAATAAGCTTTGTACAATGTATGCTATGAAACACGGTATAGGCACTCACCTACACATACAGGTGACAAATATGTACACCATAAACCAGCTTACTCCAGTGGAAGGCGCTTACCGCATAATCGAGGGAGGGGACCATCCAATCATCTTCGGCCGAAAGGACGATCCGTAACCCTTCACCATAGAAGAAGTCGACCTTGAATCAGATGCCGGGAGACTGACTTGGTATCTTTATAGCCCCCAATACAAATATCTCAAGCAAAAATAAGGATATGATCTGGAGACGATGCCAGGCTTGAACTACGGCACTGGACGACGATTACCTTTGAAGCCACCAGTCCCGGCTGGCAAACTGCGGGACTACTATAGCTAAACTCGACGTGGATTAGGGTATGTCATACCCACAGCGACCCCTGAAAGTTCAGATGAAGAATGTGACTGGAATTCACATTCAATCGGGTCTCCAACTTCTGACTCGGATACCAGCATCGGAGAAGTATTCAGACAAGTTTTGTCAGTCAACATGGCATTCGCCGACACTTATGAAGAAGATGAAGACATTCCAAAAATCCTTGAGTTAGAGCCGTGGGCCCAACAGTTGGATGCACAAAGGGAAAAGTGATTCGAACAAAGAGAACCCCTACTGAAGATGAAGTTATACAAGTGGATCTCGGTAGCGAATCTTCTCCAAAACCAATCTTCGTCAGTAAAAGCCTAACAGACGAAGAGCGAGAATCGCTACTGGAACTTGTCAAAGAATATATTGATGTGTTCGCCTGGAGCTAAAGACATGCCAGGACTAAACCCCGAGGTTGCCCTTCAGAAGCTCAACATTCGGCCAGATGCAAAGCCAGTCAAGCAACAACAACGACGCTTCCGCCCGGGCATCATGGATGCGATCGACGCCGAAGTCAATAAACTGATAGCCAGCGGCTTTATACGTGAAGAGCAATATTCCGACTGGGTCGCCAACATAGTAGCCGTCCTCAAGAAGAATGGGAAGATTCGAATCTGCATCGACTTCCACAATCTGAACGAGGTATGTTCCAAAGATGAATTCCCCCTCCCTATCACAGACATCATGATTGAAAACACCTGCGGCTTCGAACGTATGTCATTCATGCATGGATTTTCAGGGTACAACCAAATCAAGATGTCTCCTGACGACGAAAAGCATACATCATTCCGAACACTGATTGGCACATACTGCTACACAGTCATGCCTTTCGGTTTGAAGAATGCCGGTGCCACATATCAAAGAGCCATGAGTATCATCTTCAGAGACCACTTACGCAAGACAGTGGAGTGCTATGTTGATGACATCGCCGTCAAGAGTCGCTGTAAGGGAGACCATCTGCTGGATCTGAGGACGGTATTCGACCTGATGCGAGCGCACAATCTGAAGATGAATCCCACAAAATCTTTCTTGGGCGTATCCAGCGGAAAGTTCTTGGGTTTTATCATCACCGCCCAGGGTATCCATGTAGACCCTGAGAAAACAAAGGCAAATATAGAGATGGGTCCCCCGAGAAATCTTTGCAAACTCCGAGGCCTCAAAGGGAGGTTAGCTTACATCAGAAGGTTCATTTCTAACCTTTCCGGGCGATGTCGGCCATTCACCCATCTCATTAAGAAAGGCGTCTCATTCGTATGGGACGAAGAATGTCAGCGTGCCTTCGACAGCATCAAAGAATATTTGTCGAACCCTCCAGTCCTGGTGGCCCCGGTTGTTGGAAAACCATTTCTGCTCTACGTACAAGCAATAAAACATTCCCTCGGGGCTCTGCTGGCACAAAACAATGATGCAGGCGATGAACAAGCCATATATTACCTCAGTCGAATGATGATTGGGCCAAAGCACCGATACACCGTTATGGAGAAGGAATGCCTCACCCTGGTGTTCGCCATTCAGAAGACGCGGCACTATGTCACTGGACAAATCATACATGTGATCTCACGAGTCAACCCTCTCAGAGTCCTCATGACTAAACCAGGGGCACTCAGCTCTCGTCTCGCTACATGGGCAATATTGTTGTCCCCCTATCATATGATCTTCGTCCCACAAAAGGCTGTTAAAGGTCAAGCCATGGCAGACTTTTTGGCAGTCCACCCGGGCACGGAGTCGTCCAAAATATATGAAGAAATCCCAAATGAGGTCACCGACTCGCATGCAACCTCCCACGATGATATATGGAGAATATTCTTCGACGGTGCTTCGAGAACGGGACCCAAGGGCAACATCGTTGTCGGAGTCGGGGTGGTGCTGGTCTACCCTTCCGGATTAGTGATCAACCGTGCTTACTCTCTCACAGAGCCCTGCTCTAACAATGTGGCCGAGTACAACGCTTTGGTCATTGGCCTCCAACTTGCAAGAGAGTTGGAGGTAGAATATCTTGAAGCATACGGCGATTCTCAGTTAATCGTCAATCAGATCCGGGGCTCATACGAAGTTCGCCACGAAGACATGATCCCCTATCATCAAATAGCAATCAAACATCATCTCGTCGTTCGAGGGGTTCTTCATCGAACACGTTCCCAGACTCCGAAATATCGAAGTCGATGCCCTGGCTGCCCTTGCCGCTTCCCTAGCAGTTTCGAACTATGCTCGCCAATCAGTGTATGTAATAGGCCATGAAGTGGTCTGTCCCAAGAATAATGTTCAATTCGTGGCGAGTTATTCCGCCCAGACGATTGACGAAGTCCCGGACTGGAGATAACCATTCATTGACTTCGTAGTCTACGACATCCTGCCTGAGAACCCAAAGGAAGCCACTTCCATCAAAAGGCGTTCTCTCCGATTCTTCTACGATACAGAGACGAAAATGCTGTATCGCCGATCCTATGATGGATTATTGCTTCGATGTCTGTCGAACGCAGAACCCAAAGAAGCCGTACGAGAAGCTCATGACGGTGTCTGTGGGGCCCATCAGCCTGGCCTAAAATTGCAAGATCGTCTTCGTTGAATGGGCTACTACTAGCCCATGATGGTAGCAGATACAATAGACTATGCTAGAAAGTGTAAAGCTTGCCAAGTCCATGCAGACTTCATCCACCAACTATCCGAATATCTACATCCGACAGTGGCGTCCTGGCCGTTCGAAGCATGGGGAATGGATATCATCGGTCCGATTACTCCACCTTCCTTTCGAGGACATCGCTTTATACTCGCAATCACAGATTACTTCTCCAAATGGGCGGAAGCTGTCCCGCTTGCAGAAGCAAAGACTTCGAACGTGATCAGCTTCCTCAAGTATCACGTCATCTATCGCTTTGGACTGCCCCGAAGGATCATCCACGATAATGGTCCGCAGTTTGCAAGCCACGCCTTCTATCGGTTCTGCGACAAGCACCGCATCCATAATATTGCTTCGATGCCATACAATCCAGCAGTGAATGGGTTGGCAGAAGCATTCAATAAAACCATCATCAAATTACTCAAGAAGTTCGTATCGTCCAACAAACGCGACTAGAACGAGAAGCTTGGTGAATGCATATGGGCGTACCGTACCACAGTCCGAACGGCCACAGGGAACACACCATTCTCCCTGGTGTACGGGAGTGAGGTAGTTCTCCCATTAGAGAATCAAATACCCTCGCTCCGTGTCGCTCTCACTTATCAATTAACGACGGACGATAACTATCATCGCCGGGTACAAGAGTTGGAGGCCTTAGATAAAAAGCGTCTCCTGGCTCAGCAACGGATCGAGCTATACCAAGCACGCATCTCCGGAGCCTTCAACAAGAAGGTTAAAATCAGAATATTCCAAGTGGACGATCTCGTTATGGCAGTCCGGAGGCCGATGGTCATGACTCACAAGACCGCCGGCAAGTTCCAGCCAAAATAGAAAGGTCCATTTATCATTGAGGCTGTATTCTCCAACGGTGCTTACCGCCTCGCAAAACAAAATGGAGACTTGCTCATGTTGCCCGTCAATGGCATGTTATTAAAGAAATATTATGTCTAAATGTCATTTTCCAGATCCTTGAGTTATGTACCTGCTGGTACCGCTGAACTCACATTTCAAAATTCTAGATTATCGAGTTATGTATCCGCAGGTGTCTCTGAACTCACATTTCGGTCACTCTTTCAGATAGTAAGTCATGTATGACCATATCTCTGAACTTTCTTCCTGGAAGAGATCCTCCCTTACGATCTACTACCCGCACTCCCAGTGCACAAAAAGGGCAACAGATCCACAAATTTCCAAAACGGCCATGTCCTCATTACCTCTGAGTCGTTTCACTTCCGCCAAAAAACAAATTACCCCTTTACATAGAAATTCCATGTCCTTATTATTTCTGAGTCATTCTATGTACCCTCCTTTATTGAGCCCACTCCTGCCATGTCCTCATTACCTCTGAGTGGGAAGGCTCCGTCGAAAAAACCTTCATGCTTGTCATGTCCTCATTACCTCTGAGTAAGTATGATGATTCCCTTTTGACTTGTTATCTGTACCCACAATCGGAGTACGCCAACGATAATAGGTCCACAAATATTGACCGCTAAGTCCACTCCTGCCATGTCCTCATTACCTCTGAGTAGGAAGACTCCACAGGTAAAACCTCCGTACTTACCATGTCCTCATTACCTCTGAGTAAGTATCTTGGTTCTCTCTCGTCTTATTATTCGTACCCTGAACCAGGGTACGCCAAGGGTAATAGGCCTACAAATGTCCTCTGTTGACCACAAATATTCTCCGCTGAGTCTACTCCTGCCATGTCCTCATTACCTCTGAGTAGGAAGACTCTACGATAAAACCCTCATGCTTGCCATGTCCTCATTACCTCTGAGTAAGTATGTTGGTTCCCCTTCATCCTATTATCCGTATCCTAAGTCGGGGTATGCCAAGGATAATAGGCCCACAAATGTCCTTTGCTAAGTCTCTTAGTACAGGCCCACCATTCCTCATCATGTCCCGGGAGCCCAGCTGCTCTATGGCATTCTATCTCCCGATACCCCGAACACCCACCACCACCTTACTGTAGAACTGTTCTAGGTATCCCCAATCAAACTTGTTACCCGTACCTAAAACTAAGGTATGCCAGGGGTAACAAGTCTATAAACAAGTCCCCCATGCGAGGCACACATCACCACAATACCACAGACACAACAAGCAATACAAATGAAGGATAGAATGGAAAGTGCTCTTTATTTGAAAGACGAAAAAGCATTACATGTTTTGGGACCACGTCCCTTTCAAAGAGAAAAGAAAAAGAAATCAGAAACAAAAGAAGAAAAGGCCGACTACAGTTCGGTATTACACAACTCCAAGAGACGGTTTCTCACCAAGGCAGTACCTCGCTCAAGCCACTGCCTAGCTCGGCGCTCGGCCTCCTGGGACAACTGCTCTGCATCATTCAAGTACATATATGCCTGCCAATCATTTTCCATCTTCTTCAAAGCAAGTTCCAGATTGGCAGAAGCTCGACTAAATTTGTCAGCCTCCTGAATGGCAACCCCTTTCTCAGTACGAGCAGCTTCGAGCTCGGACTCCAGGAAGGCCAGCTTTCTCTGGAGCTCGAGAATCTGCTCCCGGGAGTCAGTTACCCCACGGGAGGCAGTCGCTTCCCGAGTCGCACAATCTTCAGTGCGACGGCTCGATAGATCGTACAACTGAGTCAGATCCCGACGATCCTTCAATATAGCTGGCTTGAGCGATTCCCGAGCAATCCTCACCTTCTCTACCGCGGTTGTGAGAAAAGTACGCACTTGATCTATTGCCACTGATAGATCAGCTTGTTGTAGTACGTGAAACTGGGCCACAAGACGATCGGCCTCTAACAGCTTAGGCTCCAGAAGCGCCGCTAGTCCCGTCCCACCGGAAAGTGTTCTAAGGATATTAATTTGGCCACCGGCGCATTGACGGGCCATAGCAAAGGGAGTCCCCCTCTCCACAGCTGCCTCAATCCCCCTCTTCAGGTGGCGGTGGAAGCTGTCGACCACATCCTGGGACACTTTATCCAAAACTTCTGTAGAGGATGGCGTCAAAGGGAGTGTGGCATGCAGTACCGAAGGAGTAGCCTCAGAACTTGCCGTCCCTGCCACCAGGGAAACGAATTCTATGCGAAAAGATGCATGAATAGCAGCTAGCTCCTCTTCCGCCGCCCGAAGAGCCTGGATACTTGGCAGGGCGGAAAGGTTAACTCCCGAAACCCTATTCGCAGGAAAGGGCGCGAAAAGTGTCGTCCCTTGCCCCAGCTGTGCTATCACCAGGTCTTCCGAACTTGAGCCAGCTGGAGGCCCCTCAATATAGGTTGGAAAAGAATGAGGCATACGTGCTTCCATCAGATCCCCTTCGGTAGAGTCCGCCCCGGCAATGTCCGTCACCGGCAATAAAAGGGTGGGACCTGCACGTCCAAAACAATCATTAATCCACAAAGGACAGGATGATAGAGCAAATAGGCCTCCTTACAAGTTAAGAAGCTGGTTTATCTTACCAGGGGAAGAGCACGGAGGCTGCAGCTCGTTTACAGCTGGCAAGGTCTCCCCACCCACGGCTTCCAACTCAAATTCAGCTGGTTTCTCTGCCCCAGCCACCCCTGAAAGGGAGCCAGCCAGGTCAGTGTCATCCTGTTGAAATTCAGCTATCTCAGGGACAGGTGCAGTAGAGCCCCCGTCCCCATGGGTTGAGGTCTCAGCAAGGTGAGACTCTCCGGCTGCCTCCGAAAGAACCCCAGCAGAAGTGATGGTTGTGCACATATCATTGATCAAAGTGGACAAGGTCGGATCGACCTCAGCAGTCGAGTCCCGAGAAGCAGACTCCCCGGACGCCTACAAAGAGCAAAAAAAAAAATGATTAGGCCATAACTTAGAAAAAGAAGGAAAAGGCAGTTGAAATTCCAATCACCTCAGAAACAGCGTCAACATCATCAATAAACAGCCTGCGACGTCTTACCGCAGCCCGCTTCGTAGAATAGGTCCTGCCATCGTCAGTGGACAGACGCCTGCCTCGTTTGTGCGAAGCACGAGGCACAGCAGGTAGATGATCCTCCACTCTTCGTTCGGCACAGTAGGAGGCTGGTCCCCCACCTCCTCGTCCGAAGAGTACGATAAGTCATCGGCGTCCTACTCGTCATCCTCTTCGTCCACCGCAGTGGACTCCGAGTCCAGCACAGGAACCCTATTCGCCCCTCTCCTTCTCTTCCTGGAACCCTCGGGCTTCTCTGCCAAGCTGGTCCCGACAACGAAGCTGGTGTTCATGTCAAAATTCATGGGAGATTTTGCTCGCCACAATATGATAAAGGGCCGCCATGTACAGAATATCCCCTTGCGTATTAGCGTCGGGGACCGAGAAGCTAGCCCGGGTATGAACCGCATTGTAATAATGCCACGCCCGGATGCCGTCAAGGACACTGCCCTCGTAGCCTAGGCAAGCACTGGGGCAATCAAGGAACAGCTGACTATACCCGAATTAACGAGAAAACCTGCTGGGCAAATAAGGCTCCAGGTATACGTTATTTCGGTAACGATATACTAGGTGCGCAGGGCGAATGTTGCGCAGCCAAAGAAGCATCTTCTCAGATAATAGTTGGGGAGGTTCAATGCCATCAACGTATACCTCCCTCACTTCCCTAGGGGTAAATTGAGGAAGAGACACAAAGAAGTCGGGCCCGTCAACTCTCGCCAACGCCCTCCGACAAGCAGGCATGGTGTCGTACTCCCAAGACTGATGACGGTATCGGAAAAGGAAGGCGTCATCAGCAGTAACATCATCCTCTGTTCCAGGCCTCATCAACGACCGGTAATGCATCAATAACCACCCCATGAGATAATGGTATGGTAGCTCTATCTGCTCAAAGTCCAGCGTTGTCTCGCGAGCAATGACTTTAGACGAAAAGGTGCGGAGGCCGTGGTGTATGCTACACACCATAGCCGGAAGAAGGGCCAGTCTGACTTTGGAGACCAGCTTCACAGCTAGAAGAATAAAGTGGCGGCTGATCCTTTCAGTAGAACCTGCCCCTTCCGAGACTACGCGATTTCGTAGCCATACCATCAAGAACCCAGCAAAGATTGCTTTCTCAGACATCTGCCGGGTACCGTAGTGGAAATAACTGAAGGAGTCAGTACGACTCCCAAATCTATCGCGGGTGGACCTCGACCTTTTGGCATTCAACATCAGGTCCTTTACCTCCGCCTAGATTTGAGGACCTCGAGAAGAAACCCGGCCGGAAGGACGTAATTTGAAAAGATACCGACCCAGGCCGTAGTATGGGGGGCGCTCCCTTCTGAGCTATTATTCTTCTTGAAAGCAGTCTGGTGACAGATGCTATGGTGGCATAGCAGTTCCCGGTACACAATGACGAAACCCGAGAATCGTCGATCCAGATCATCGAATTCCTCGTTCGTCGGGGTATATACTTCAAAGGCCTCGCCCCCCCCACGACAGCATAGAAACAGCATGCATTTCATCGAGAGCAAGTCCCAACTCCCCTCCGGGCGCGAAGAAAGTCCCCGTACGCCGGTTATACATCTCCAAAAGGGCCATAAACAGCGGATTGTTAATGGGCAATCCGTAACAGGTGCCCCGGATGGCGTAGTAAAGGTCAACCTCCCGAAGGAATTCTTCGTAGTTCCTCAGGATCCATGAGGAAAGATTGGCCCATGTAGGAATGGAGTTTATCCAATTCAGCAGTGACAACCTACCCACAGGATAAGACCCCTTGCGAGCGAGCTGATTCAGGAAGGTATCAGCTCGATTAAAAGTGAAGTTGGGACCAGACACGTTTATAAAAGTACCATGAATCAGCCCCATCACACTCCGACTGACTGACTCCCTACTCGCACATGCTGACCTAATACTCATATTATAGTGGATGTTGCCCACGAACATCCCCGGTTGGGTTGGAGTTAGGGAGCCCGTCATTTTCCTGCTCAACGGCACCATATTAAACCACGAGAGAGGAAAATGTCGTTCCATCTCGGGAACATGGATCTCCATCCCGTCCACAGTAAAGTTCCAGTTCTCAGAAACGTCCAGCAATATTCGGGAGTTCTTTATGGATAAAGCAACTCCAAAGAGAAAAGCTGGTTTCAGATATTCTTCGTCCAGTTTTCCCGAATTTATCATAGTGCAAAGAAAGTAAAAAGGCTGGTTGTTGATGGCATCCACCCTCTCCAAAGGCTCATTGGTGGGAAGCTGATCCGTCACATGTCGAATTAGGCCGTAAAGCCGCACACCCACGGCAAATTGAGCTGAACCCACCAGAAGCTCTCCTGCCGGGTTGGTTGGGAGGTTCACTGGAAAAGGACAAAAGAAACAGGATTAAAAGATAGGTTAAAATGAAACCACTTAAAGTTTCTCAAAAAAAGAAGTTTCTATGAGCCTATGCAGCTCGGATCAACGAAGCCTTATGCGGTCCAATTCAGCTGGGGTTCATGCGGCACGGCTTCAATAGAGCCTATGCGGCTCGGGTCAACACACTCATACGGCCCAATTCAGTTGGGAGTTCCATACGACACTGATTCGATAGCTTATGCTGCTCGAATTAAAACTTATGCGGTTCTATCTCGCAGAAGAGTTTAGGCGGCGCGACTCAGCAAAATTCTATGCGGGCCAGTTTGTTAGAAACATATGCGGTTCCACTCAAAGGAGGTTCCATGCGGTTCAAATCCAGAAGTACACTCCTACGGCTCATGCGGCTCAAACATAGGGCATGCCCTATGCGGCTCGGATATGAGAGGGTCATGCGGCCCATACAACATATGCGGCTCCATCATGGTCGAGCTTGGACGGTTCAATGAAAACGAAGGATGAAGGCTTGTGCATATGTTACGCAACAGAGCCATAGGTCCTTCGGGTTCAAAGTATTCAAATCTATTTCTTACCCTTGAAAGCAGGGTGGACATCAGGGTGCACTTTGGGCACGGTGGCCGACGAGAAAGTCGCTTTCTTGTCCTTTGCAGCAGCAGAGGCGACCTTGGAAGACTTGGGGGCCATTTTCGACGGTCGAAGAAGGGAGACAAGGAAAGAAAGTAGAGACAGCAAGAGTTGGGGACAAAAGAGAAAGTAAAGAAATCCCTCATGCTGAACTCGCCCTATTTATAAACAAAAGCAGGGCATTTCGATTCTCGTGCAACACAAAAACCGACCCTTCGGTTATCGAGGCGAGCCGCCTAAAATGAAGGCCAAACTCCTGGGATCCTCCCCCGAAAAGCAGCCTTAAAACTGACAGCAGATCAACAACATTTTAGTGCAAAAGATTGCCACACATGACAGGATGACGTGGCGAGGAACTCATGCGGACCGGACAGCCTATGCGGCCCAAAAGTCCATGCGACTGAAACATCCATGCGGCCGAGACATCCATGCGGCCAGGACATCATATGCGGCCAGAAGAATTTATACATGGCCATGCTTCTTATTCAAAGTATTTCAATTTTGTAAATTGAAAACTTTGAAGGGGTCTTGTAGAAGCATGGAAAAGAATAAAGAAAGATCCATACGGCCAAGGAGCCCCATGCGGCTCAGAGAGTTCATGCGGCTCAAGGATCCATGCGGATCAAGGATCTATCGGCTCAAACAAGTTCTTTACGGCTCGTAGAGGAGCCACGTGGCCTGTAAATAGCTCTTTCGTTTGTCCTTTACTGTATTAAATGCTTTGACGGCTGACAGCTCTGACATGTGACAGCCCTGACATAAAAATAAAATTATGACTCCGTCATAATGGCAGACTCCTAGGGAAACGAAGAAAATCTCTGACACGATCCCCCGAGATCCAGAAACTGTCATACGGTCTTGACACGTGGACAGTCGTATGCGGCTCAAGTAGAGACCCCCCATGCGGCTCAGGCCGAAGCTGTCCCATGCGGCTCACAAATACTAGCCCCATGCGGCTCACGAAGACTAGCCCTATGCGGCTTACGAAGACTATCCCCATACGGCTCAAGCGGTGGCTGCCCTATACGGCTCACAAAGTCTATCTCCATACGGTTCACGAAGAAGGCACCCATCATGCGGTCACCTACACTCATGCGGCTCAGATCATCACCATGTGGTTCAAATGTTCAGGGGGCCACTCTCAAGCAGCCTTGACATGTGGCCAGCCTTATGCAGCTTAATGAGGAACAACCTTCCTGCGGCTCAGATTTCTGCAATAGCTCGCGGTTAAGACACGTGGCATGATAGCAGGGCACGTGACATCAAATTGATCGAAATCCCTCAACAAATCCCAATAAAATATTGGAATCAAATCAGATCATTTGCAAACAAGCAAATTAATGACACGTATCAAAAAATCCGAGGTTGGCATGACAAATCAGGAGGATTTATATCAATCATCATTAATTACCCACAAAAGATTTGATGTAATTATATTTATTGCTCAAATCTCGTATATTCAAGATGAACGGCCTAGATCCAGTGATCCTTAGCCGCAGACTTTTAAGAATAGACAATCATTGTAAACCCTAATAAGGCCCCCCACTCTTATAAATAGCAAGGTGCCATTCCCTTGCGAAGATATAGAGACACAACAGAGAGACATAAAAAAAGAGGAGATTCTCAGATAAAAAGAGAGAGAGAGCCAGAGAGAGTATATAGAGCCTGAAAGGAGATCATTTCTTCACCAACGCCAAGAAAATCATCTATAGAGCCAAGGCTGCACTCGATCGTCCAAGGAGTAAGGTAGAGCTGCCGTCGCTTTCTCGAGCCTCTACCGTCACCCCCCCCAGAATCTAAAATAAACAATTGTACTTAGATTGCTGTACCTAGATTTTCGTCCCTAGGCTTTCTTTGTACAAGCGAGTTTGTATTGTGAAGTAAAAGTCCAGTCCTCTGATAATTATTCTGTTCTTTTATATTTCATGGCAAACAGCTTTAAATAGCCGTTTTTGACTTGACTGAATTCGAAGCGTCAGGTTCATCACCATTAATACATATTTATTGCACAGGATTCGAAGAGCCAGCCACTTGGCGCATGAGTTTGATTTGCCCGGCCTATAAATAGTGGCATGGAGAGGGTTTGCTTCTCGTTCTCTCACGACCTTCCGAAGTGAATTTGTTTGCTCGAGCACATTCTGTTGACGAGATGCTCCCGAGGGTGAAGATGCGACGCAATGTCTTCATTGATGCACTTGAAGGTGACTGTTACATCCAAAAGTCGGAGTCGAGGGCTTCCGAGGCAGGCAAAAGGTGCCTGTTGCTTCCAAAGATCGGGATACCCGAGCCTCGTCTCTGTTATGCTGGAAGAGCTGCAAATCGAAATTGCGGTGCTGCGGCTTTGGAGGCTCTTTCTTCTGTCAGAGTAGGTGTTGCCCATTCTGGTTGTGTTGAAAGCTGCTCCTTTAGCCGCGATTTCGATTGCGGTCTTCCTCAGTCTTTGGAGGCTCTTTCGAAGCCTCCCCTGGCCACAGGTTGATTTGAGGTGCTCTTCACTTCCTCGGTTTGGGGAGCTCTTCCTCCAGCTAGAGGGTTGATTGCCACCCTCGTTCTGTTCAATAAATGCTTTATTAGTCGAAGCATTGGATGGCGCATATGCTGACACTTCATGATGCGCCTGGCTGGAAGGGTGGCACACATAACTGAGCTGCTGAAGGGATGCACATAACTGAGGATGAAGGGATGCACATAACTGAAGATGCACATAACTGAGCTGCTGAAAGGATGCACCCGGCTGAGAGCGCATGGTAGGATGCGCCTGACTGGAAGCGCATGGTGAGATGCGCCTGTTCAAGAGCGCATGATGACTGCTGCGCCTGGCTGTAGACTTAGGGTCTTTTCTTTTTGTAGAAGTTCTCCTTTGTACAGCCTTTTCTAGACATGTAATAGACTTTTATAGGCAAATAAAAATCCTTTTTCAATGTCTATACTTTTGTTTTGCTGTGTCAAGTATTTTGTCTGAGCTCCCTGGCGCATGTAGTATTTGGCGCATATGATTTCTGGTCGTGAAATTCCATGCTTCTACAAGACCCCCTTCAAAGTTTTCAAAACGTTTTTGTCAAGTTTTAGAATACTTTGAATAAGAAGCATGGTGGTTGGGGCGCATGACTGTTCGGGCGCATGGATACTCCGCGCATCAGTGATGGGACGCATGCTCCTCTCAGTTAATGTAAATGATAACGCCTCGATAACCAAGAAGATTAATGATGATCTTTTTAGATTTATTTGCAGTTATCTCCTCGCAGAACCCGAGGCGGTGGCTGAGGTCATACTTCATCGGTTCACGCGTGCGACTGAACCTATAAATAGGCGTGAGGTAAAGAGAGAGATTTCTTCCTCTTATTTTCTTTTGTCTTTTAGAGTTCTTCTTCGAAAAAACCCTAACTTTTCTCCCTTCAAGAAATGGCTTCCAAGACTCCTCGTGGCGGTAGCAAGGGAAAGGATCCTGCGGAGTTCGCCGAGGACGACGCTCCTGTCACCATTGTGACTCCGGCCGACGTTCGGCCTGCGGTGACGGGTGGGTGTCGTCTTTTCTATTATTTTTTTGTTCAGGCGAGTTTTGGATCATACGACTGAGTTGGTGTGCTCTAGCTCTTTGTTGTCGAAGCGTATGGACCTCTGTCCTGATGATGCGCCGAGGTTTATTCCGCCGACATGTATGGGTTTAGGCCCTGATTATGCGTCGAAGTTTAACTGCTAATGCGCATGGGTTTATACCCTGATGATGCACCGAAGCTTCACTACTGACGCGCATGGGTTTATACCCTGATGATGCGCCGAAGCTCCACTGCTGATGCGCATGTGTTAAAACCCTGATGATGTGCCGAAGCTCCACTGCTGATGCGCATGGGTTAAAACCCCGATGACGTGCCGAAGCTTCACTGCTGACGCGCATGGGTTCACACCCTGATGATGCGCCAGGCTGCTTGGCACACTTTGTCTTCTTAAAGCCTCTTTCCTGACTTTTGTTTTTGTTGTGTCAGTATTGATGACTATCCCATTGCTGAATGAAGTCCTTCTGGATGCTTCTCTTTGTCAAATAGGAGTTGATTTTGACGAGAAAGTTATTAATCCCGTGAAAGCTGATATCCTATTGAATCAGCCACCCAAGAGAATGCTGTAAATCCAGAATCAGTCGTCTATTTTCCTCCAAAGTATGATGGAGAGCGGCAAGCTGGAATCTGCTGAGTCTGAGGATGTGACCTTCTTGAAACCTACCTTTTTGTTTGGTGACCACCTGATCTCCACCGAGGTGAAGATACTGAAGATCAAGAAAGACTGGTTCTTCTCTGCGAAGGGCATGGTTCTGTATATGCGACAACTTGAACGCCAGTTTCCGCTGACGGCCTTCTACCGTTTAGCTTCCAAGAGAAGGATGTCCTAGAAACTTACTCCTTCTCAAGGAGGGGCAGTGGGGGGTACTCTTTCGATTGATGCTACTTCGAATCAAAGGGCCACCTTGGCCGCCTCGCGAGCCGAACCCTCGTTCAGTTGCCGAACTTTGCATCCTGGGAGCCTTTATTGTGAGGTCCCTAATGACATATTTGCCTTCAGTGCTTCGACCTTTACAAATCGGATGCTAACATCGAGGGTCATGTATCCGAAAGGTAGCTTTAGGGTTGAAGGTTGGTGTTACCACATGCCAAAGTGAGACGAGTTGACCCTTTGGGTGTTGTCGAAGTTTAAGGCTGAGCTTAAAGAAATTGGGCTGACGGCCGCTATCCGTGCCACACAGGCTGGCATGGATCTCAATAAGCACATATTCCTCGCGCTCTTGGAAATGTTCAATGCCCAGACTGGCACTTTCTTTAATCCAGTGGGGGAGTTGGGATTGGCTCTCCATGAAATGTACGAGGTATCCAGGCTTTCCTGGGGCTCGGAACCGTACGAGGAATATTTTCCGTCAAACGAAGAGATCCTTATCTTGGAAAAGAAGGACCCGGAGATGATGGCTGTTTTCAAAGAGGTAGCGAGCCATCATTATCTGATGCAACGGAGGGACAAGGGCAAGTCTCAACCTCATGTGACTGCTTGGAGGGATTACGTCTTCAAGCAGGATTTGGCGGACTCCTCGCAGATGCGGTTTATGACCCCGTAAGGGCTGAAACCTGTGGAAGTAACTTCCGAAATGAGTCGACTAGACGAGAGGGCTTCCCGTTCAAATGAGAGTGGCAAAAACGCGTATAGCTGCTTCTGGCACTGTGCGCACCGGATGTCATCTAAGGCCGTGTTGACGGCATACTTGATGATATGGCTCCGGGATTGTGTGTTCGCGGGCGGATCAGGTTCTGTGGAGAGGGTACACCGGAATCTTATTTTGCCAGCAGTGAAATTAGCTTTTGGTCGCCCTTTGGCTCTTCTCTCCGCGATGGTGTGTAACCTGTTGCGGGGCTTGAGGACCTTTGCTGAGGATGTGATCCATAGGAGAGGTAGGAACGACAACTTTTCCCGGGCTGAGCTACTATTCCATTATCTGATGGGATGGTTGATTCTACATCATCCGAACGTGATGAGTCCAGGCCCGGAGGAGGATCATGTTGAAGGTGACGCCTTTATCCGCCGCTTCTACAAGAGGAAGTGGTTGCACACTGGCGTCCCCGTCTGTAGAAGAGTTTTGTCCTATCTTCAGGGGTGGAAGATTGTCAAGGTCGGTCCCATCTTCAAAGATTTCGAGGCTGACCAAGATTTGGACGACTCTGGTGAAGATGCGATTCCTCTGCCGAAATGGGGTTTTCATTGGTTACAAAGTATTCGGCCTTCCCACTTGGTCTACCGCAACCAAAATAGGTGTTATCTGGAGCCATATCTGCCAAGTCGGTTTGCTCGCCAGTTTGGCTATACCCAGCTAATGTTACGGAATCCCAGTAACAGTCTGGGATTTGCCGGAAGTTTGCTGGACGGAGCCCGGGACTGGCAATATTACAATACCGGGTGCACTGGTGTTCGTTTCACTACGCCAGTTCGCAACCCTCGGCCACATATCCTGTATTCAGCCGTTAAGCTGTATTGTACCATGAATACTGTGACTTCTGATTATGATAGGGAGACCAGTTTCATCATTGGAACTCAGCTAGAGGCTACGATGAATATGTTGGTGGCGGCTCGGTCATATCGTCCACCAGAGCTGGCGGGATATCGGGCTGCTGCTGTAGTATCAGTGATAGATCCCCCTGTTGGAAAGAGGCGGGCTGACGCAGAAGCCGGTTCGTCTGTACCGAAAAGGCCGAGGAAAGTGACGACTCCAAAGACTGCGTCAATAGAATCAGTCCCTGCTGACGTAAAGAGTCCTCCGCAATCTGGCTCATCTTATCATTTTGGTGATCTATGTTTTTTTCTTCTTGTAGGGATCGTCGAAGAAGAAGACCCGTGTTTCAAAACCGGGCGTCAGTAAACCGAAGGAGGTGGCAAGCTCCTCTGATGAGCGAATTCCTCCGATGGTAATGTATCCAATAGAGGAGAATCCTGAAGATATTGTTTCTTTGAAGATTTTAGTATCTCCAGACTATGTCGGAAGAGACTGAGGTTGCAGCAATCTCCGGGATGGTGCAAGCCGCTGTGGGGGCCTTGGACGTTGAGGGTCCAGCGGACATGGGGCTTCCAGATGAAGAGGTGGAGTGGAGTTCATCGTCTTCGGATGACGTTCCTCCAGAGATGCGTTAGTCTATTACGGGGGCAACAGACGTGACTGCAACAGAGGAGAGGGTTGATACCCCTCCTTGTCATGAAATGGGGAGGTTAGCTATAGCGTTGCCGAGCCCTACCCCAGGCTCAGCAATGGAGGCTGAGGATGACTGGAAGGTGGCGACAGATTTGGTCCCGTGGAGGGATTCGATAATGAGGGAGAGACTCGTCTGCCGAGTCCGACCCCAGAAGACGTGCCCGGCCAAGAAACGGGAGCTGATCCAGTTAGCTTGCCAGAGGAAGGCTTCGCGCTTGTTACAGATCGTGCCTCGGTGGTGGAGGAGGCAGCTCCGGATGCTGATAGTCCTTTTGAGACGGGAAAGGACAAGGGCTTGCTGATGTAAGAGCCCTATGTTGCTTCTTCGACTTGGAGGACGATATCAACGCTGCACCCAACTCCTTCTGCTCTCTTGGCATCTGGCGCTGGTAGAGGAATTTAAGTTCCTGGTGCGGGAGAGTCTGCTAAGGTCGACGTTCAAACCTCACAGATTGAGATCGGCGGGTCTTCTTCAGGTCCGCCATCCAGGGCAGCTCCTCCAACTCCTGCCATGACACCACAAGTGTTGGCGGATATGGATGAGTACGTGAAATTCATCGTTGAGGCAGTGTACAAGATACTGCAGAAGGGTGTATCGACAGTGATGAACGTCAATAAAAGTTTTGCGATGGCAAAATCCATGGCGCTTCCACACATCGGTCTGATACGTCTCCACCAGGGCCATGATCATATGGCCGAGATTCTGGAGGCCTCGGTGACTGAGCTGGATCAGCTACTTTCTGAGTTTCAGCGTATCCAGCGGAATAATCTTTCCGCCCTGATAGACGCGGAAAAGGAGAAGCTGATTGCTGAGATTGAGTCCTCTTATCAGGCCACCGTGGGTGTCTAGAAATGCGAAGTGGATGAGACTGAAGCTGCAGTGGAGCGGTTGTCTCAGTCCACTCAGGAGAAGGTGGAGTTACGAACTGCGTTGGACGCTAGTATCGCGAAGATTGATGCCCAGATTCGCCGTCTTGAGGGCCAGCGGGCCCGACTCCTATTAGATGCTGAGCGTGCCCAGGATGAACATGTAGCATTTAAGAAGGAGAAAGCAGCTTTCACCCATCGGGCTGTTACCCTGGCTCAGCAGCGACAACAGTTGGATGAGAAGCGTGAGGATGACACTTCTCCTGAGGCCATAGAAGCGATGCGTCAAGAAGCTGAACGCCGGGTCCTGGCGACTGTGGAGACTCGAGCGACAGACTTGAGGCGTCGGATTAAAGAGCTTTCGGCCAACCCCGGGGATGTTTAGGGATCGTAGTCTCTTCTTTTTTGTGTATTTGAAACTCTTGCTTGGGGTGTTATCCTTTACTCTTTTTTTGAAAATAAAGAATACAAGTTTTTGTGGTGTGTTCATTTTTGCTGTCATGAACTTGATGATTTGTGTGGACCTATTATCTTTTCCGCACCTTGATTTTTAGGTACAAATAATAAGTTCGAGAGAATCGACATGTTTGCTCAGAGGTGATGTGCACGTGGCAAATATGGGATTCAAATGATAGAATCTTCCTACTTAGAGGTATTATGGACGTGGTAGGAATGACTCTGGAGAATACGCGGAACTACTCAGAGGTAATGTGGACGTGGAAGTTCTGCGATCAATGTACGGCAATGCAGGGGTTGTCTGTATGGGATGTTTACTCGGAGGTAATGTGGACGTGGTAAACATGAGGGGTAGCGTAGTCTTACGGAGTATAAGATTCCGCTTTGTAGGGCGTAGGAGAACAACTCAGAGGTAATGTGGACGTTGTTGTCCTTCTACTGGAGGATGCCACAGAATAGCTGGGTTCCGGAAGCATACGATTTTGTGGAAAGGAATTGTATATGAGCCCTGATGATTGGGTCCACTGATCCTTTGTAGAAGTACACGTCTGAAAGATGTCAAAAGTAGTACTTCTTTAGGAACTTGCCGTTGATGGGCATCATAAACAAGTCCCCATTGGGTTTAGCGAGGCGGTAAGCACCGTTTGAGTATACCGTCTCTATGATGAAAGGTCCTTCCCACTTGGGCTCAAACTTTTCTGGTGTCTTGTGAGTTAATACCATCGGCCTCCTGACTGCCAGAACCAGGTCGCCTACTTGGAAAGTCCTTTACTTGACTTTCTTGTTGAAAGCCTGCGATATACGGGCTTGGTAGAGTTCAATGCGTTGTTGAGCTAGGAGACGCTTTTCGTCAAGTGCCTCCAGTTCTCGCAGACGACAACGTTGATTGTCCTCTTCTGTGAGTTGGTTTTTTATTGCCACGCGGAGTGAGGGTATCTGGATCTCGAAAGGTAGTACCGCTTCGCTCCCATAGACCAGGGAGAATGGTGTGTTTCCTGTCGGGGTCCGTACCGTTGTGCGGTAGGCCCAAAGGCATTTGCCGAGCTTTTGTCCCAGTCGTGTTTATTGGATGACACGACCTTTTTGAGTAGCCTGACGATAGTCTTGTTGAACGCCTCGGCCAATCCGTTTGCTGCCGGATTGTAGGCGGTTGAGGCCACGTTTTGAATACGATTCTTTCACAGAATCTGCTGAAAACATGGCTGATGAACTGAGGACTGTTATCGAGGATAATCCTCCGGGGTACCCCGAAATGGTAGATGATATGGTGCTTGATGAAGCTGATCACCCTAGAGCTCTTCACTTCCGCCAATGGAACTGCTTCTGCCCATTTGAAGAAGTAGTCAGTGATGGCTTGGATGAAGCGTGTCCCTTCGATGAAGGAGGGATGATCGGTCCTACAATGTCCATGCCCCAAGCTTCGAAGGGCCAAGAGGCGACTGTAGGATGTAGTGGTTCTGACGGTGTATGGATGAAGTCTGCGTGAAGATGGCACGCATGGCACTTTTTAGCATAGTCGACAGCATCAGCGGCCATGGTTAGCCAGTAGTAGCCCATGCGTCGTAGTCGATCCTGCAACTTAGGGCCAGGTTGATGGGGTCCGCAGGTTCCATCGTGAGCTTCTCGAAGGGCTTCGGCTACTTCTTCGTTGGACAGACATCGCAGGAGAAGTCCATCGTAGGAGCATCGGTATAGCATTTTAGTAGCTGTATCATAGTAGAATCGAGGGGAGCGCCTCCTGACTGAGACGGCTTCTTTCGGGTCTTCTGGAAGAAATCCGTAGATAGCGAAGTCGATGAACGGAAACCTCCAGTCTCGGACATTAACACCAGCACTTGTTGACATGGCATGGGCCACTTGTGAGCACATATTGTTTTTAGGACAGACCAAGTCTCGACCAACTACTGTGACGTAGTGTTGAGTCCCGAGGGGTGCTGCTAATGAGGCTGAGAGGCCAGCCAGAGCGTCAGCCTCCAGATTTTGCAAACGAGGTACATGTTCGATGAAGAACTTGGTGAAAGTTTAAATGATGTTTAATACAACTTCATGGTAAGGAACCAGATCTTTATGGCAAACTTCGTATTGCCCTCTGACCTGGTTAACGACGAGTTTTGAGTTGCCGTAGGCTTCCAGATGATCCACCCCCAGCTGTTGCGCCAGCTGGAGTCCCATGATGAGAGCGTTGTACTCGCAATATTGTAGGAGCACGACTTCGAAAGTTAGTAGGCGCGCTGGATGACCAGCTGATCGGGAGAGACCAAGACTACCCCACACCTGCAATGATTTGGCCTTTGGGGCTAGTTCTTAACGCACCATCGAAAAACACTCACCAGACGGAGCTTTCTTCGGTGACGTTTGATTCTTGGACCTCATCCGGGATGTCTTCATAGAGTCTAGAGGACTCCGGGATGGGGTGTGCAGCTAAAAAGTCGGCCAGAGCCTGACCCTTGACGGCTTTTTGTGGAACGAACACCATGTTGTATGGTGTTAGCAGGATCGCCCACGTAGCTAGCCGAGAATTTAATGACCCTGGCTTCGTCATGAGAACTCTGAGTGGATTGACTCGGGAGATGACATGAATCGTCTGGCCCGAGACAGAATGGCGAGTCTTCTGGATGGCAAATACCAACGCCAAGCACTCCTTTTCAACGGGGTTGTACCGGTGTTCGGCCCCGATTAGTGTTCTACTGAGGTAGTAGATAGCTTTCTCATAGCCTGTGTCGCTGTTCTGAGCAAGCAGAGCGACGAGAGAATGATCCATGGTACGGATGTAGAGGAGAAATGGTTTGCCGGCGACGGATGCCACCGGGACTGGCGGGCTCGTCAAGTAAGCCTTGATGTCATCGAAAGCTTTTTGGCATTCCTCTGTCCAGACGTAAGAGACTCCCTTCTTCATGAGCTGGATGAAGGGTTGACATTTTTCGGAAAGTTTTGCTATAAACCTCCGGATGTATGCCAGACGCCCCTGCAGGCCTCGAAGTTCTCGAAGGTTCTTCGGAGGGTCCATGTCAAAGATGGCTTTGGTCTTCTCGGGATCGACATGAATGCCTTTCGCCGTGATAATGAAGCCCAAGAACTTTCTGCTAGAAACCCCTAGGAAGGATTTAGCGGGGTTCATCTTGAGTTGATGCGCTCGCATGAGATCGAAGACTGTCTTCAGGTCTTGTAGGTGATCACCTTTGAGACGGCTCTTGACTGCGATGTCGTCAACATAGCATTCGACTGTCTTACGAAGATGCTGACGGAAAATGGTGCTCATAGCTCGTTGGTATGTGGCACCAGCGTTCTTCAAGTCAAAGGGCATCACTGTGTAGCAGAAAACCCCCTTCGGAGTCCTGAATGACGTGTGTTTTACGTCATCGGGAAACATCTTGATCTGGTTGTAGCCCGAATACCCCGTCCATGAAAGACATGCGTTCGAAGCCACATGTGTTGTCAATCATGACGTCGGTGATTGGAAGCGAGAACTCGTCCTTCGGGCAAGCAGTGTTGAGATCCCTGAAGTCGATACAAACTCGTATCTTTCCATTCTTCTTGGTGACAGGGACAACGTTGGCTACCCAGTCCGGGTGTTGTTCTTCACGGATGAAGCTGCTGGTCAAGAGTTTGTCCACCTCCTGATCGATAGCGTTCATGATGTCAGGGCGAAAGCGTCGATGTTGTTGTTTGATAGGCTTGGCATCCGGTAAGATGTTGAGCCTATGCATCATGATCTGAGGATCAAGTCCCGGCATATCTTCGTAGCTCCAAGCGAAGACATCGATATATTCTTTAGCCAGCTGGATTAAAGATTCCCGATCTTCTCCTTTTAGGCTTTTGCTGATAAAAATGGGTCTAGAAGAAGATCCATCCCCAAGGTCGATCTGCTCGACCTCGTCTTCGGTAGGGGGTTCGCGTAACTCAAAACGACATTCCCACTGTTCTCCTAGGCGTTGAGCCCAGGGTTCTTCTTCGAAAAATTCTGGCGTTTGGTCTTCACCTTCATCTTCTTGAGATTGTACAGATATCATGTTGGCTGATAGCACTCTCTTGAAGACTGAGCCGATACTGGCATCGGAATCCCAAGTTGATGCTTCGGACGAGTGAGAATGTTCTACTTTTTCTGCCTCCGAACTCTCTGGAGTTGACGGTGGCGTGACATAGCCTACCCCCCGTCGAGTTCGATGATAGTAGTCCTACGGCTTTCCTTTAGGTGTTGGAAGCCGGAGAGGAAGACGTCGACCCTTATCGTAGTTCAGGCCTTTGTTGCTTTTTAGGTCGTAACCCATCTTTTGGATGAGGTACTTTGCCTTGTCCGTATGCCGATAGACTTGTATTCTGCCAGTATCTGGTTTTGGCTCGAGTGGCGGAAGGTCTTGATGATTCTCCACTTTACCGAAGATGATGGATTCTTCGTCCCGACTCTGTGGCGGGACTACAAAACAGACCCCTTGGGACGGGGCTACTCGATTTACATGATGGATGGTCGTTATTTGTATTTGTAACGACCGTAGGGCGTTATCTAATGTATACATGGCATTCCAATGTGGAAGACTAGAATAATTAAAAGACACTCTATTATTGATGAAATACGAGATTTTGTCCTGTGGGATTATATTGTCCAGAGAGGGTGCATCTATATCAGCAGAGATATATTCCCCTAGCTCTTCATCTGTGAGTACTGGGGTTGGATCGGGAGAGTCAACCATAATTTTGATCTTGGGGTCCGAGAGGGCTATGTGGGCCTTCTCCGGCATCTTGGATGAGACAGATGGTTGCGGCGGCTTGCCCTTAAGACGCACCTTCAGGGGTGCCACAACTGCCCCTTCAGCAATTGGTGCCTTCCCCTGTAGTTTAGCCACAAGGGGAGCCGATGTTTGAGGCGGCTTTCCCTTGAACCGTATCTTCAAGGGAGCTTCAGTAGGTGTTCTACCTGGAGCAGTTGGTGCTTTTCCAGGTAGCTTAATGCTCATGGGAGGCAACGTCTGAGGCGGCTTCCCTTTGAGTCAAATTTTTAGAGGAGCCTCGGGAATCGTCTCTGGCTCCATGTCGGGCTCTGCTGCCGTTTCTGCTTCATCGTCAGCATCATTGGCTTCCTCCTCGTCAGGTGATTTGTACAAGTTGGAATCAGTGAAGTAGGCTTCAACCCCCTTAAAAGGGTCAATGTCTGCGAACTCCGTCCGGAAGATGTCATTGGTGGACACATATTTTATACATTAGTAGAGTGTGGAAGGTACCACCATGTACTCATGCAGCCACGGACGACCCAGTAGGAGGTTGTAGTTGACATCGGCGTCCACGACATAGCAAGTGACCTCAGTTCTGAGGTTACCAATATGGCACTTCAGCCGTATTTTGCCCAGCGGCTCACTCTTGCTGGCATTGAAGCCACTGATTGTGGTGTTGGAGGGCGCCAGACGGTACATTGGGATCTCCAGTGTCGAGAGCAGCATCTTCGGGATGATGCTGAGGGAGGACCCCGGATCGATCTAAATCCGCTTCACCTTGACAGAACCGATATAACCTGTATAATACAGCGGCCTGTTGTGTCGGTTGTGCTTGAGCAGCATGTCTTGTTGGGTGAAGGTTATATTGGGGATAACCTCATCCGCACAATGACAGTACGCATATGTAGTCGGAAGATCTTCAGGCTGCTTGACCTGACTGATGAAGGACTCAGCATCCTTCAGGGCTTCACAGAGAGCTTCGCGAGTGTCCTTGGAAAGACGAAGAAGCTCAAACAGAGATAGGCGGGAAGGAGTACTGGCAAGTTGTGCCAGTATGTCGAAGTTGTAGGGCTTGGCTAGCCCTGAAGCATTTTTCTTTCGCAGAGGCCTGTCGAAACGAACCTCTACATGCTTCTGCTTATTGGCTGCTGGAGGCTTGGACGGACCCCCTTCTTCGGTAGCAGGGACGGTGCAAGGAGGCACCACCTCGACGGCAGCTTCGTCGGGTTGGGCGTTCTATTGTGAACGCGTATGTACAGGAAGCGCCTCTTCTGTGAAGGAAGAGACCATACGGCAAGACTTGATCTTCCTGCCTTTGGTTTTGAAGGCAGAGCGTACCTCCGGTTGAGTAACCTCGGAGACGAGATCAGGGTGAACCCATAAGATCTCTTCCCGAGATGTGGTGAGCGGGGTGAGCCCACTCACGTTGTCACGAGTAGGGGGTAAGTTAACTACCTCCATTGTCACCCTAGGGATGGGGACGACGCCGTCTTGTGTTGTAGTTGGCGGCAAGGTGCCGAACTGGAGTGACACCACGTTGGCCGAAAATGTCTTCTCCTCGTAGTCGACGGAGATAACATCCGTATTGATCATGCGCTGGATGTAGTTTTTGAGGACATAGCAGTCCTTGGTTGGGTGTCCGACAAACCGATAGTAGTGACAGTACCTCGGATTTTCCACTTTTCCAATCTCGTCGGGACGCTTTGGGTCCGACAATTTGATCTTGTCACCCTGTTTTAGTATCTCGAAGAGTTGCAGGGTATCTTCATTATTGAAGGAATAAATCTCCTTTGGCCTTGGTGCAAGTGAAGGCTTTTGAGTGGGTGCTGATGCACCTTTTGAGGCATTGACAGTCAATGCCTGTTTCTCCTTCGTCTCTTATCCGGGGTTGTTGGCTGCAGGCCGTTTCCCTTTGTCCTCAAAGGCAGGGAAACTAACTCACAGAAGGCGAGCATTGGACGCCTTCTTTTCTGCTGCTTCTGCTTCGATGATCAAGGAACTCCAGTCGGAATGAGGAGTAGAGTTGAGCCAAAGTTTGACTGCAGGCAGCATGTTCATGCTGCAGGAGGAGAGGAGTGCATGTTCTGGCATGCCCGGGGGCAGTCTGAAGCAGGCCTGTCGGAAGCGTTCGATGAATACTCAAACTGTTTCCTTCTCCTTCTGACGTATCACTATGAGGGATGCCATTGTTATGTCCTTCCCGCCGTCATAGAAACGGTCGAGGAAAAGGCGTGTCAAGTCATCGAAGGAAGATATAGAATTGTCGGGGAGACCGCAGTACCAGTCGTACGCCACTCCTTTCAGTGCCCCGACAAATATGCTGGTGAGTAGCACGTCCTCCTTCGAAAGATGTCCTATTTGGGACTGGAAGTACGTCAGATAGCGACGCGGAGAGTCCTTCCCGTCATATGGCGTCTATGTTAGTGGTTTATATTTAGGAGGATAAACCACTTTGTTCCATTCGAGGGGATAAGGTTGGGGGATGCCCATCTTTTGGCGCCCCTCTTGTCTATTCTTGGACTCAAAGCGCTCGCGCAAGGCCCTGATCCTCTCCACCATGTCTTCCGTGGAGCTGGGAGTTGGGGAAGGTGGTACCGCCTGGAGTTGAGCATTTGATGGCTCCGACGTCTGAGGTGCTTTGCGACGATTCCTATCCAAAGATACCCGTTGAAGGGGTACACTTGATTCTCCATTGGCCCCTGGGTCAGGACCAGTAGACAGTGCCCTGGCCAAAGTCGACCGTATCTTAAACACTGCTTGAGTCAGTGTTTGGATGGAGGCAGAGAGGGTTTTGAGTCCTCCCTCCAGGGTATCCATGCGCAGGACGAGGTCTGCTGGTGGCGCATCCGACTCAGTGTCACCCCCAGTCATGTAGACTGTCATGACGCGGCTGCAGTCGGATGGCTCAGTTAAGGCATCGCTTTCGGCCTCACTCTTCTGTAAACGAGTTGTTGCTCCCGGATTTTTGTCTTGGCTACCCCCAGAAATGTTCTGGAGGACTTTTTCGTCTTCGAGACTCAGATCTGCAGGGGCTAGACTACCCCCAGCTATGTTTTGAAGGACACCCTCATCTTCGGGAGAAGCATCCGTAAGGGCCTGATTACCCCCAGTCCTGTCTTGAAGGACTTCTTCGTCTTCGAGATACAGATCCACAGGGGCTAGACGACCCCCAGCTACGTCCGGAAGGCTGACTTCGCCTCGAGGATGAAGATCCACCGCAACTGCGCTTTGGAGGACACCTTCGTCTTCGGAAGGAGGATCAACAAAGGCTTGACTACCTCCAGCTTCCTCCAAGATTTTTTTTCTCTCCCGAGTGCCTTCGAACACTCCGGAGGACGAGACGGTTGTCTTGGTTTTTCGCGGCTGGCTCTTGGACGAGGAATTGTCAGTCGCCTTTCGGACTAACGAGGAGTTAGAGATTACATTGCATGAAGCAACCTTTAGTTCTGGCTGCTCTTTTGTTGACACCTTCTTCCCGAGGCGACGTCGGAGGGGTGTCGATGATTGCAGCCGCTGGAACACCGACTGTCTTGGTGGGACTGCTGTCTTACAACAGCAGTTGATGGTGACTACAGCACAAGTGTGCCCTGTGAGGGACACAACGTGCTTATCAGTCGACTCTCCTGACCGACGTTTGTGAGTGATCATGTTACGCAGGTCGTTGGAGGAGAGTGCCACCTTCGCACCCCTTCAGGCGCATGGCACGGCCAAGCGCCGGGGCGGTCAAGTGAATGCTGCGCCACCTGATCCAACACCAAACCGGAGCTCAGATCAGTAATGGGAGAACAACATTTAAAGTGACTTGAACCAACCTCAGACGCACAACCAGAGGAGACGCGGGAGTTCAAGACCACTGGGTTTGCCTCGCTCGACTTGGTTGCGAACGCAACAGACGCGCCCAAGTGAGACAAGGACTTCGAAGGTCGGCTCGTTTCTAGCACAGAAGCACCTGAGTCGACCTTATACAGCTTACCATCAGTAGCACGTATGATTGTGAGCGCATGCTTCTGGCTTGCTGCCGGCATAGCACGTTCGGGGTGCATGGCCCGTGCTACCTTGGACTTCTTCGTACTAGGCCGCTGGGGCGCGTAGTACTCAGAATCCAAATTCTCCTTGCCACTACAGCGAGTGAGTCTGTCAAACACAGAGACCTTCTGTGGCGCATCGGAGGTGATACGCGGGGCATTATCTGCGCCCCTGCTCCGTCGTCGCATCTTCCTCGCCTGAGAGGAAGATGGCTGGGGAATGTGGTCAGCTGCACGTTTCTCCGAGAGATGCGCTGCACCGGTGGGCGCATATTGGTTGCTGAGGACGTCAGCAGCAAGGGAAGGCTGGATTGGCGCATCCCCTTCGGTGGTGGTGCCAGAGGCGTCGACCTTGCGCACCCAGATTTGGCGAGTCTTCTTCGGCTTCAGCAGCCGCTTCGAAGGACTCGTACTGCTTTCAGAAATGAACTCCTCATACGCCTTTTGATTGAGACGTACGACCAGCGTCTTGTGGGAGGAGCCCACCTTCACGTCGTCGGATTGCGACACAGCTTTCTCGGTGGAGGAGAAAGAGGTCCCCAGCAGAGTCGCCAGCTTGTTTGCCATTAAAATCTTTTGATGTAATTTCAATACAAACAGAACAGTGTTACAATGTAGCACTTAGACGTAGTCCTAGGAGTACACTTTTGTTTATCTGGGCCCCTTGTGCCGATGGAGCGAGTGGTAATACGTTGACTCCGTTGACGATTTGACGACGGTTATCGGTTCTCTGAAGGTATGAGTTGCTCTGGGTGTTGGAGCTTACGGAGAGGAAGAAGACGTTGAGTGTCTGTATCTGCCTCGGTGGTTGTGTGATGTCTCTGTCTGTCTATGTATATTTGTGTATGGAAGAAGAAAATGATCCCTCTATTTATAGTCTGCAGGCTGGCTGCTCATACGTACATATGTAGGATATGCCTGGACGCGGGGATGCCACGTGGTGATTGCTGATGGAGGCGCATGGACGATGCACACTGATTGAGGAGCTGAATTCTTCATGCTGCTGTTGTTGGCTGGCACGTAGCAGGGGAAGAATCTTTCTGTTGCTTAGATCTTGGATGAATCGAGTCAAAGGACACGTGTCATAGTCCCACGGCTCAGAGATCTCGGATTTGGTGGAGAATGATCTGGTAGGATGCGCCTGGGATTGGACGCATGAGGAGACTTTGGCTCGTAACCTTTGGGAGTCATGAACCATTCGGGGCGCATGGCTTTTGAGGTGCATGCGAGGCTTCAGTAGTGACTTTACTTCTGTCTCTAGGGATCAGAGAAAAGTCTGAGGCGCATGGCTTTTGAGGCGCATACAGAGCTTTGGGCGCATGGCTGCAGAGGCGCATGCGAGATGGTTGGGCGGCCACGTGGTTATAACTGTCGGAGGGAAGTAATGATGATGCTGACGTCGGTGACGCTTCATTTTCTGAAAAGGCTGTCAACTGTAGTCTTCGGGGGACGTGCTGCCAACTCTGTCAGACTTCAGCATTTAATGTTCTTTGACAGGTGATGGGTTGTTGAGTGGGCGCATCGATCGGCATCCCACTAGGCGCATGGGGGCGCATGGGAGCGCATGCTTGTGAAGCGCTTGGTGCTGAGGGGCGCGTCTATGTGATGCGCGGTCTGACCGGCGCATCCACTCCGCATGACACATCTTTTTGTGCGACTGTTATGTTCTTCGAGTGCTTTAAATAGCCGTTTTTGACTTGGCTGAATTCGAAGCGTCAGGTTCATCACCATTAATGCAAATTCATTGCACGAGATTCGGAGAGCCAGCCACTTGGTGCATGGGTTTGATTTGCCCGGCCTATAAATAGTGGCATGGAGAGGGTTTGCTTCTCGTTCTCTCACGTCCTCCCGAAGTGAATTTTTTTGCTCGAGCATATTCTGTTGACGAGATGCTCCCGAGGGTGAAGATGCGATGCAATGTCTTCATTGATGCACTTGAAGGTGACTGTTACATCCAAAAGTCGGAGTCGAGGGCTTCCGAGGCAAGCGGAAGGTGCATGTTGCATCCAAAGATTGGGATGCCCGAGCCTCGTCTCTGTTATGCTGGAAGAGCC
Source organism: Iris pallida (assembly GCA_029216955.1). Classification (NCBI taxonomy): domain Eukaryota; kingdom Viridiplantae; phylum Streptophyta; class Magnoliopsida; order Asparagales; family Iridaceae; genus Iris; species Iris pallida. Next base: position 2,700,736 of record JANAVB010041818.1, read on the forward strand.
GCAGATCGGAATTGTGGTGCTGCGGCTTTGGAGGCTCTTTCTTCTGTCAGAGTGGGTGTTGCCCATTCTGGTTGTGTTGAAAGCTGCTCCTTTAGCCGCGGTTTCGATTGCGGTCTTCCTTGGTCTTTGGAGGCTCTTTCGAAGCCTTCCCTGGCCACAGGTTGATTTGCGATGCTCTTCTCTTCCTCGGTTTGGGGAGCTCTTCCTCCAGCTAGAGGGTTGATTGCTACCCTTGTTCTGTTCAACAAATGCTTTATTAGTCGAAGCATTGGATGGCGCATATGCTGACACTTCATGATGCGCCTGGCTGGAAGGGTGGCACATAACTGAGCTGTTGAAGGGATGCACATAACTGAGGATGAAGGGATGCACATAACTGAAGATGCACATAACTGAGCTGCTGAAAGGATGCACCCGGCTGAAAGCACATGGTGGGATGCGCCTGACTAGGAGCGTATGGTGAGATGCGCCTGTTCAAGAGCGCATGATGAGTGCTGCGCCTGGCTGTAGACTTAGGGTCTTTTCTTTTTGTAGAAGTTCTCCTTTGTACAGCCTTTTCTAGACATGTAATAGACTTTTATATACAAATAAAAATCCTCTTTTAATGTCTATACTTTTGTTTTGCTGTGTCAAGTATTTTGTCTGAGCTCCCTGGCGCATGTAGTGTTTGGCGCATAGGATTTCTGGTCGTGAAATTCCATGCTTCTACAACGTATATTCACAAATACCGATTAAGATAAATATACAAATGGGCAAGAAGTAACTATCTCAAAACTTTTAAAGACGGAGAGTTAAAATTAACTCAAATCAAAACCAAGGTCCTATGGACTAGAGTGATAAGCATGCTTTATAAATAAAGATTAAGAATAACGAGCATGCATATATAAATGTTTCACACTAATAAAAATGAGTGATAAACTACATAGTGTGAACTAATCATTTAAGCTAAGCAACTAGTCATACTAGATAAAAGTAATAATAAGAAAATTAACTAAGCATGCTAGTATTATATCTCACATTGATTTATATAATAAGCAACTAAAGGATATCAATGTGAGCTAGTAGCAAGACATCAAGAGAAACATGCTAGATTCTATAAATATTAACCATTTAAAAAGAATTATTTAGCATATTACCAAAGTGGCGCTAGTGGCCACACTTGTGTTGGTGCAATTGCTTG
>JANAVB010041818.1:3339415-3523638 GCA_029216955.1 Iris pallida
CATACTCCACTAGACTTTGACAATCTAGGTCTCGAGCATAATTAACTGTCAGAGGAACTCCTAGATATTTTACTAGGAGATTGCTTTTTTCCACACCTAGAACTTCAGTGCGTTCCTCCTTCAAGGAGCAGAGAGAATTGAAGTAGACCCGACTCTTCTTACAATTCATTTGAAGCCCAGTAAGGGTTTCAAGATCTTCCATAATCTCCGAGAGTGTATGCATGCCTTCCATAGAGGACTGGATGCAGTCCAGAAGATCGTCAGCATATATGAGATGAGTAACCAGTGGCTTGATCCTCCTGAATAACGGAACTAGCCTCCCGCTGTAAACCGCCATATCCATCAGGCAAGTGAAGTACTCCATCAAAAGTGTGAAAAGGTAAGAAGACAATGGGTCGCCTTGCCGGAGTCCTCGATTTCTGCGGAAGAACCCATACGGAGTGCCCTGGATGAGTATAGAGATGGTAGGGGACGTGATGCACTCCCGAATCTGCACAACCCACCGGTCGTCGAATCCCATGGCAAGTATTAAGTGGCACAGGAAATCCCTATTGACCATGTCATAGGCTGTAAAACCCCTAAAATTTTACTATATTTTTTTTATTTATTAAATTCGGTACTAATTTAAATTTTTGTATTTTACGTCGCGTAGTTGCATTGTACGTCGCGCGCGAATTTCATTTTTCTTAATTGCTCGACGAGTGCGAATATGTGCGAACGTACATATTTTTAGAAACATATTTTTTCCCATTTTTATAGTTTCAAAATAATATATAGTAAATACTTTATTTTTATCATTATAAAAAAAAGAGGGAGTGAGATATAATTTATGTATAAATTAATTCTCGAAATTATTTATTAATTATCTTAAATTATTTCAAAGGAATTTTTGAAGTAGTCCTATTAATATTTAAATTGATTTTCAAAATTTATTAATATTAATATTTTATTATTCAAAAAGATATTTAAATATTTATTATTTTCGAAATTATTAATATTAGTATTTTTGGAAAATATATTTCGAAACTATTGTAAAGATTTAAATCTTGATTTGGATTTATGGATTTATTTAAATAGTTAATATTTGAAATTTGATTATCCCATTGATATTAAACCAAAAATTTAATTAGATTTAAATTGAATTGGTATTTGAATTTAGATCTGATTGATTTTAAATTTAATTAGAAAATATCTATAATTGGGTTTTAAATATTCCTAATCATATCCAAATGGGAATTCCCACATCCTATAAATAGGCAGGTACTCCTCCATTATTTTTCCATAATTCATCATCCACAAATTCCACAACCAACGTGCGTGTATCGTGTCCGTGTTCCACCATCCATAATCTTATTCCATAGTTTACATCTACATTCTTCTTCCCCGTGTCGGACACACCCCGACACTAATAAATCCTTAAATCTAATCCCTAGTCTAAACTGCGTCCCCACTCGCGTCAGCCGCGTCCAGCCCTAGGTCGATCTCCTGGCCACCCGATCCACCTCCCTAACGGTCACCCGGCCCTGATTTCTCGTCTCCAGCCAGCCAACCCGCTGCCACCACCACCGACGAACTCCCGACGACCCACAGTCCGACCACCGTTCCACCAATTCCAGCCCCATCTCTTCCCGGCCGTCTGTCAATCCATCGTCAACATCACGCCACAACCATATCACCTACGCCACCATGCCACCCTCCTCGGCCTCACCAGAGCCTGCCCCGACCAACGACAGCACCTACACCACCATCGACCCACCGGTCCAGACCCGAACCACCACCGGACCACCGCCCAAATCACCATCAAACCAGCAAAGCGAAGAAAAAAAAAATCAAAAACCCTAATCCTAAACTCACCTCCGGCCGCCCTGGCGACCGCCGCCGCCCTCCAGCCGCGACCGCGGCCAACTCCGCTCGTCCCGCACTCTCCGCCGTCGCGTTGGCCTGCCGCGGACAGATCCGTCGCCTTAGCCGGCCACCCCCTTGCCGAGTCTTTCCCTCCGCGTCCGACCACCTCCCGAACTCCGCCGAACACCCAAACCCCCTTCGTCCTCCGCCTGCCGCCACCGCCGCTCCTTCTTTCCCCGACACTGCGTCGCCACCACCTCCCCAGCGCCGCACCGACCGTCCCCCTTCCGGTCGCGCCGCCCTAGTTCTGCGGCCTCGTCGTCGAGCCTGGCGTGCGCCGCCTCCGGCTCCACCGCGAGCGCCGGCTTCCCCCTCTCACCACCTCTTGCCGCTCCCCCGCTCGACTCCTCACGACCCCAGCCTCAAACAGCACCGCCGACCGACACTGCTCCCCTTCGTTCACCTCTTCCACCGCCGGAAGCTCCCGAAACCCCCTCTCCCGATCTCCCTCTCTATTTTTTTCTCTCTTCCTCACCTCCCTCTCCCTATCCCTCTCCCTCTAATCTCTTTCATTTTTTTTGTTGTTTGTTGTTTTTTTCCTTAAAACTAAGTTCTGTTCTCCTCGAAAGAGGAGAACAACGTTTCAGTATTGGTTTTATTTATTTATTTATTATTATTATTATTATTATTATTATTATTATTATTATTATCAATAATATTCATTGCTATTATTATTATTATTATTATTATTATTAACAGTTCTCATATCTGGGGTTACAAATTTTGCATAACTGTATAATAATTTATGTATAAACTATTTATATCATTAGCATGTATATGGTTGTAAATAATTTCATTAGTATTATTATTCTTCATATTATTTTTATTATGAATATTGATGTAGTTACTGCTAAAACTATTTATTTGCTAAAATTATTATTTTTGGAATTTCTATGAAATTATTATTATTTTCCAAATATTTTCAAAGGTAGTTTCTTTTTGTAAAAAATTGTACTAGAAATTTCTAGTTTATTAATTTTGGCTAATAAAAACATATAGTTTTCAAATATTATAAATAGTTTTATGAAATCTTATATATAGTATCTATCTAATTTCCTTCGATCATTCTTATGTCCATAACTAGACCCATTACTCCTTTTCCCTCGCCAATTCTATCATTCCTCCTATCGCCCTAACTAATTAGACTACTATAGACCCGATGGAACATGCTGTGCTATTTTTGGATGTCGTCTTGTATAGTTGTATCACTGAAGTCGAACTTTGTGCCACCTGTATTGTACCATACCAGGCAGCTCACCAGGCGACTCAACAGGCAAGTATACCTTGCTAATTAACTGTCAATTATTTATTTACTGCATTATTTACTTTATTTCATATTGTTAGTTCCCTTTGATATAAACTGCGCGTCTAAGTTACACTTGGGTACAAGCGACTTTATTAGTCGTTATTTTATTTTATGCATGATGACTTAGTGTTAGCGGACTACCTTCTTGTTGGAGGTATCCTTATTTCTCCTTTGGCTGTGACACTCACACTACACGGTTTGAGGCATTTTATTAGGGGCACGACTTATTGACTAGCTATCTCTAAAGTCGTGTGATGGTAGATGATCGTAACTGCTATGACTAGGGTTTTAGAGACTCAAGCAGTTACAAAAACTGGACGAGCCATAGACATGACTTGAACAGTGTGGGAAATATTGGGGGAGGACAGTCGCTAGTGCGTATGGGAAGCCAAACAGGTAAACCACAGTCTTCGGATGGAACTGTGGCGATATATTTGCAGATACCCTCTGACGTTTTGGACGTTACGGCCGGATACAGATGACTGGATGCCAGTTACGTACACATAGCCTAAAATCCCACCCATGCGCATGAAAATTGTCCTCTAAATTGCACTTTAGGCGGATAGAATATCCTTTGCATATTTATGTCTAGTTTATATATTATTTTATTCTGACAGTTCATATTAGCTTGTTCTTCCTGTATCTTGCTACGTCCGTCTAAGGACCTGGTTTTTCCCCAGGTGTGTGTTCATGTCTTTCGCAGGTATTCTAGCCAAGGCCGCGATTTTCTCCATTCTTTCGAAGACGATTGCGCTTGGTTCGTCTTGCCATTTTTCGATTCTTGTATATTTCTTTCTTTGAGATAGTTGGTAGTGGACTTTGTCTCCGCCCAACGATTGTATCATAAATACTCAAGTTGATATCTATATTATTATTCTTTTCATTGTGGATGAGATTTAGTTGTCTTAGATTACTGCATTTTACAGCTTATGTATTCATACGAGACCTACGTACTTCGTATGAATACAGCTGGCATGTCTACGTTCATAGTCCTACGTATTTTGGGACTGGGGCGTTACATAGGCCTTCCTCAAGTCCAGCTTCACAAACATCTTCTCCCCTCCTAGTTTGTTGAAACCCCTCACTATCTCATGAGCTAGGAGACTGCTCAGCAATCGATCTCCCCTTTATAAATAATCTGGTTCGGAGAGACTAATTACTGCATAATCTCCTCCATATACCGGCACATAAGGTGCGTAATTATTTTGTAAAGATAATTTCAGCATGCTATAGACCTAAAGCCCGCCAGCAACGTCGCACCTTCTTTCTTCGGTACAAGAGTCAAGAAGGTATGATCCAGCTCCTTCAGCAGCTTCCCCTCAGTGAAGAACTCCTGGACCGTCTCGAGTACCGAGAACTTCAGGATATCTCAGTAGCATTTATAAAATCCACTTCTAAATCTTCGACCCCGGGGCCTTGTTGGGGTCCGCCTTCATGATGATAGCCTCCACCTCCTACATCGAGACTGGCGCAAGTAGTTGGCTATTTCCATAAGGCGTCACCGGCTTCTTTGTGATGATATCCGAAAACACAGATAGATAGTCAGTCTGAAATGATAACTCTGAGTAGTACCTGACAGCCTCGTCTTATATCTTCGACGGCTCCTCCACTAGTTTGCCCTCTCCATCAAGCAGCTGAGAAAGACTGTTCCTATGATGTCTGGTCCGGATAATATCATAGAAGAACTTGGAGCATCTATCGCCATCCTTGAGCCAGGAGCATTTAACGTACTGGGCCGCACTAATCTCCATTTGTAGACGTAGAATGTTGACTTCCCCAATCAGCTCCTTCTCTCTAGCCGCTAAGGTCCCATTCAACATGTCAGTCTGCATAGAAGTTTGGATGGCCCTGAGCTCCACATCTTTTTTCATCCAAAGAAGGCTTGGTGTAACTCCCTAAACAGATTTTGGTGAGTTTTATATTTTTCTAAATTTCTAGTTGGAAGTACAATAAATTTTTCCTTATATAAAATTAATTCCTTTATATGAAACTGTTTTTATTTATAACTAATGCTACTTCAAGGAATATTATTGTTTTCCTACTTAGTTTTATCTAATTAGTTAATTTTTGTGTAATAAATATTCATTATTACTAATTATCTGGTGATTGTTACTATTGATTAAGGTTAGGATAATTCAATGATCACTATTTATAATACTATTTTTTTTTCAAACTCTAAATTATCATTTATCTCCATTATATTATTTATATTTTAATTATGATTGTTATTCTGATTGCTATTTTTGGATGAGATTTATTTTACTGATTGTTTTTTTAGTTAGCCTACCAGTCTTGACCTTGATAGTAGATTGTGGCCTACCATTTTTGGGCCCATCATTTCTAAGAGGTAGAGTTAATTAATTATTAGTGAGTAATTAAAGAAGAACTAATTTTTTTATTAACAGTTGGTAATTATTAAATAATTTTTTAATTACGGAAATCTGTTTTGAAAACTATTTTGAATTTTTGAATTTGAAAATCTGCTACTAAACCTATTTTCTAAAGGCCCAGATCTGTTTGTATTTACCATACACTACCACTATAGAGTATAACCGCAGATCTAATTTTAATTACAATCCTGCCACTCTCAGCTCTCACATATGCACACACAGATTATTTTATTACAAATAATTGACACACATTTCCATGCACATACTGACATTTCTGACACTATACTCTCTCTCTCTTTCTCTTTCTACACACTTTCTCTCTTTATACTCTCTCTCTCCGGCCGTTCGTTGGCCGTGCGCCACCGTGAGCCACCGAGGACCTCGCCGGAGTTCGAGCCCCCACCGCGCCAGAAGAGCTCAGCCACCGTTCTGCGCCATGATCGGGTCGTTGACGCTGCCAGCCAATGCAACCTCGACTGTGGAGATAATCCTCAGAATTCGTACACGTCTCTTCGATTCCCGTGATGCCACCTTGATTCCGGGCCGGCTCTTCGACGTTCGAGCCGCCTCTTCAATTTCTGCCCAGTCACCTCGAGATGTGCACCACCGCCTCGTGGATCGCGTCCGACCCTTCGATCCTTGAGCCGCAGCGTCTTGCAGTTCGAGCCACCATCGGAGGAGCTGGGAACCGCCGCCACGACACGCCAGCATCGCCCCGGAGCCACCATCGACCGGATCCACTGTTCGGAGGCACCGAACCGAGGTGCCCCGACTGACCACTGCCAGATTTTGCCATCCTCGGCCGTTGGGGCCAGATCGACGCCACCGGATCTACTGCTAGGACTGCCGGGCCTCGTCGTTACAGAGCCATCTCGAGACGAAGTCGCCGGGAGAGTTGCTCCACCGCCGTGCCGGGATCCGCCGTTTTGGTAAACTTCTTTCGATCTACTCGAACCCCCTACTATTTCTTGCTCTATATAAATTAGGGTTTATTTGGGATTTAGGGTTTCATTGTTTGGAAAGAAGAAGAGGGCTCAGATCTAGGGTTTCACCTAGGGTTTGTGGTCGGGCTAGTGGAGAAGAAGAGACTGGAGAGGATGACCTAGAAACTAGGGTTCGGTTGGAGAAGATGGACGTAGGATTAGGGTTTCCTTCCAGTAGATGGGCTCGACTGAGGAATTGTTGCTGTGAGTGAGAGGAGCTCGAGATTTCTAGGGTTTTTATCTAAGGATTGGGAAGAAGAAGAAACATTAGGGTTAGGGTTCCCTAGAGGAAGGAGAAGAGTTTTAGGGGCTGGGTTTTCTGTCGGTTGAGTGTGAAGAATGAGTGAAGAGAGAGAAAGAAGAATTGGTTTTAACAGTTAGGTTTTAGTTCATGGGTTGGGCCGGGTTAAGATGGAAGGGGATTGGGTTATTTAGTTAATTAAGTTAGCAGCAATAGTATCAAAGTTGGGCCGGACTGTCTCTTGGGCTCGAACGTTTGGGTTGTGCAAGTTACAGTTGATATATGTAGGATCTCTATTTAATTAAATGTGGACTGGGCCATATAGGCCAGAATCTGTGTGGAAATATTGGAAAAATATGTGGGCTGGTAGTATATGTTTGTCTTTGAAGGAGAATTAATCAGTAGCATTTAGGAATGGCAGTAGTAGCATTTCGTGGGCTGGGTTTTGTTTAATAGTATTCCTATTAATTATTGTAGTTATCATTAAGATTTTTATTTTATTGAATTTGTAGTATTATTCTAAATAATATAATATTGCTAATATGTAATATTTTTAGATAATACTTGAATATGGTATTATTAATATCATTAATTGCTTCCATTTATGTTAATAGATAAATTGAATCCCTTATAATATATGAATTGTTAAAAATATTTATGTTTTAGTATGTATTTTCTTGCTAAATAATTATAGTAAATCAAAAATGTTTCTAAAAACCTTATAGAGTTATAATTATTATTTTTAGCAAATATTCTAATATTTTCTAAAAACAATTAAAAGTGTTTTCACTAGTATTATTGTGACTGAATTTATAAAACCAATATATTTTCTAAAATATGGTTAGCTAATATATTTTATTTAGCTAATATATGGAATAGTAAATGTTGAGCTAGATAATGACATTATTTCAAACCCTAACAAATTGTACAAAAATACCAGGTGACCATTACATCCATACAGTACTACTCCCGTGCTTCCAAGACGAGGCAAGTACACCGACTCGACTTTTACTTTGTCTTTCTGTCTTACATTTATGTGCCATGTTCTCTGTCACTACCACTTTTTTAGGATAAGGGTATTTTTGTCATTTCATAATGGAGTCTATTTTTTTCTTTTAATATGATGGTTGTAATTACTAGTAGTCTAATTAATCATTAGTCATGGTAGACCTCATTTATTTTGACTTGACCAACTAGTTGATAAATTAGACTTTATTCATGGTTAGGTTGAACACAAGCCTTAATTAGAGCCAAACCACTTAGCCTACTTAAGGACCCACTTAATATAAGTGTAATGAGAGGATTAGGGCTAGTCTAGAGCCTATTTAATCCCTATTTAACCTAAAATGACAGCCACAAATAAACTAGGGTTTTCATCCTTTCCTTCATTCTAAACTTCTCCAAATTTCTTCTTCTGTCCTCCATTGTTTGGACAAAAGCTTGGGGGAGCTTAAGGAGACTAGGATAAGGCTCTAACAAGGGTTTGAAGGCTCATTCTCCATCCATCTTCCCCATTTTCGTGGAGATTTGTGAAGGCTCCTTCCTACATAGGTATAACCCTCTAAACTTGTATTTCTATGATCAAATTTCATGTATTCACATAGGAGACCTACCTCCTGACTCATAGGGAGTAGATTGAGGTCCAAAATGAATCCTATTGGGGTAGTTTCATGGAATTTTGTATCCATTTTAGAGAGGTTATGTCATGTCCCAGAACCAGAATACTAGAGAGTAGGAAAATGACTCAGCCAGCTACGTATTACGGGTAGATGAATACCGTATAATACGATCAATACTGTCTAAAAAGACAAGGGGGTACATACTACATGAAAGTCTCGCTATGGTCACTCAACATCTATTGTCTCAATCATTCAAACAAGAAACAGTAATAGAGAACATGTAAGATAAAGCAGTAAGGCGTTCCAAACGCTCAGTCAAAATATTCTTGACATTTGGCTTTACAAAATATAGCCAGATGATGTAGTAAAGTATATACAATTGTTATCAGCTGCAGCCTGACTTAGTTACAATTATGTAAAAGTAAGAAGAAGACAATCCGACTAACATGTCGGTGCCAAAGGGCAAAGTATAAAGTAGGTAACAAATAAGCGGGGAAGTAAGGAACCCACTCGAGTCCTCCTACGATCATCCATCTAGTATTGACCATCTTGGAGGTGGAAGTAAGCTGAGTCCTCGGGGACCGGCTCTAAATCTGGCCATACAAAACCAGAGAGGTTAGACCTCTAATAGCAAGTACCGCAAGGAAGCACGATATGAGGAATTAGAACCAGTAATAAGAAATATGATAAATAGATCTCTGCTTGCTACTGGGATTCACATAACATCACGATACTTCGAACCAACTTTCCAACCAAATAAGGACAGAAGTTGGCCCGTCATGTCCTGACATTCTGATCATCTCAGTTAGTTAACAGAGTAGGTACAGTACACAAATAAGTCAACTTAAACGGCTACGCAACTACTACGGCTTGTTATTGTGAGTTCCAAGTTACCCTAGAAATATGCAATAAGGATTCTTTAGTTCTTACTATGAACAAGCAAGGCTAGTCTACCCAGTCAATCAATTGCGTCAATCATGAATTAGACGAGTCCCAGCGGGACGACCGTCATCAATATACAACAAATAATTTAAGCAGATACCGCTCCCTGTCCGTGTGGCAGATTTGCAGTATCTGTGGGAACCAGCCGGCCTGTCGGGCACTAATAGTCCCAAAGAGGATTGCCATATAAGAACTCGGGAATCCATCCTCTCCATGCAATCATTATTTTATTTAACTTAATAGCCCCTATGTTGATTGAAATCTCATACCGTAGATTATGGTCATTCAGAATGAGTACTTTCATACGGGGTATGATATGCACAACTCTACAACGATACCCGTGCGGTTAGGTTGTAGGTCTTACATAGCGTAATATAACAATCGAAACTAGCCACGGAATAACCATGCCTTGACCATAAAGTACACATGTTGCTTTTATAGGAAAATGAATAAATTGAAGCCTGCATGTGTCTATATGCCAATATTCGGGATCGACCAATCGATTGTAATAGTTTATAATTAATATGAACGTGTCTCGTTCATTCAATTCAATAAGACGACTAGCCAGTCTCTTAGTTCCAACTAGGAACGCATGATCAATTATTACTCAAGGTCACAATCAATATCAATCAATGTCAATTCGGGACAAGAATCAGTCAAAAGGTATTATGGATAGCAATAGGTGGATGCCCATCTATGCGGCTAGGCAAGTCAGGCTCCATCTATGCGGCCTGGGAATCGAGTCTTATGCGACTCAGAAATCGGGTCTCATGCGGCCAGGGAAATCAAATCTTATGCGGCTCAATAAATCAGATCTCATGCGACTCTATGCCATGCGGCCAGGGAAGATCGGGCCTATGCGGCTCAAGGAACTTATCCTTATGCGGCTGGAAATAACAAATCACATGTGGCTGCAAATGACAGATCACATGCGGCCGAAATGACAAAGCCTATGCGGCTTGAAACGACAAATCTCATACGGCCGAAATGACAAAGCCTATGCGGCTGGAAACGACAAATCTCATACGACCGAAATGACAAAGCATATGCGGCTGGAAATGACGAGCCTCATGCGGTGGAGAATTATTTATCTCATACGGCTACGGCAAACAGAAGTACATGCGGCTATGGCAAACCGAAGCACATACGGCTGGGAAAGATGGAACCTTATGCGGCTGCGGCCAAATAGAAGTACATGCGGCTGGAAAAAATAAAAGTTCATGCGGCTGCGGCCAATAGAAGTACATGTGGCTGGGAATCAATTCTCATGCGGTTGGGAATGCATATGCGGCCAGGAAGTGCCATACAGCCAGGAGACTTGCAGCATGAAAAACTCATGCGGCCAAGCACTCTTCTTCCTCTCCATTTCTGAGAACAGAACCAGGGAAGCCATTGCTTCCAAGCTCTCTAAATCCTTCATTTCAAGTCCAAATCTGGATTTCCATAGGTCAAAATAGGGTAGAACAAAATTCTCTACAACATGAAGCCATCTAAACTTGAAAATAATAAGGTTAGCTAGATCAAAACCCAATAAATCCGAAAATACAACAAACTTAGATCTACAAGAAATGAGCCATGGAAATTACAAATACTAAATACTAAAGAGACTTAAGATCAAGTAAGAAAGATGATGGAACAATAATACTGGGGTTCCATCATGAAGCAAGTTGGCACTTGCCTATGCGGCTGGGTAGGTGGGGAGAGTTATGGAGGATGAAGAAGAAGAGTTAATGAGAATGAGAAGTAATGAAGAGAGAGAAAGGGTTTAAGGCTTTAAATGAAGAGGGGGTAGGTGGGGAATTGTTGAACCACCCAAGACCAAAAAATAAACCAACTCAGGCCGAACCCAGAAGCAAAGTAACAAGCATAAAGTAAAATGCAGAAAAAATAATTAGCGTAAAATTAACGAAATTTAAATACAGAACAATACATGATAAAATTTAAATAAATACATTCAAGCAGTACACGTATTTAAAATATGTATTCTGGGAACGGGAAGTGACAGGTTACAAATTTTGACCTATAGGTGTATGTGAAATGTCACAAAGACAATATAGGTCATGTTTCCAGGTTTGTTGGCTTGGGTATGGTCTGGTTTTTCATTAGATAGATATCCTAAGTGATTTCTAAGTTTAGCTCTTTACTATACATACATATACACATATGCAATATATGTTTTATATATGATATATGTATGTGTGCTATTTATATGCATGATTGTGTATGTGCGTGGGGTTTCAGTGGTTCGTTCAATGTGAAGTGAACTGCCTGTAGACCTTGTGTGTGTGTGTGTGTTTAGTTGGTGGTTTTGGGGAGTGAGGTCACTTGGCCAATGTGCTCGAGTGTGTGAGAGCACCTTGTAGAGCTCTTAGAAATGGACTGCTGATTAGAGTAGCAGGGGATGACCCATGTTGCATTGCAATAGGGCATTGAGAGGAAGGATTGGATGGTAATGGTATCACTTGTGAAGTGAGAGTGTAATAGGGCATTGGGTTAGTGTCAGTAAGAGGTCTGTATTATTGGTCTTTTGTTTGCAGGTGGCTGAGGCAATTGCCATACCAAGTACAGCAATGTACTTAGGCTTTACTTGGCTTGCTTTGGCTTGTTTTGGTCTGCTTGCATTGCAGCAGCTGTAGGGGTTGGCTCTGCCTACAAAGGCAGACAGTGGGGACAGAGCCATTAGGACCAGTTATGAAGCATAAGTTAGGATTTGGGGGAGCATGTATTAGTGAGTTTTGAGTTTATATATGTATGAGTGCAGTTAAGTGGTGTCAGTCCATTTCCCTCACGGTTCAAATATCACATAGGTACATTCTATTGTATGATGAATCAGTCCCAGGTCTTGAGTACAAATCAGCAGGGGAATTTGAGAGTAGGAGGGGAGTCCCTGTCCAGGTATGGGTATGTATCAGGTGTTAGAGTTCATGTGGACACATATATACATGTATGTTTGCTTGTGTGAGTAGTACATAGAATTATAAATTTAAGTGGTTAGATGACAGGTAGCAAGTTTTATAGATCGATTTATAAGTAGATAGTAGATGGATTGGTAGCTAGGAAATAGAAGAATAAAGGGATAGATAAAGAGGGGCAATTGGTAGAGTGTAATATAGTTAGGATACTCTTTAAGTATCAGTCTTAGTTTGGCTTGGGTTAGAGAGAAGGTCGGGCAAGGCATAGGCCACTTTAGTTCAGGGATTTTGGTTTTGGTCTAAAGGGTCGAATTGGCCATTGGCTGTGGCTTGGTATCAGATAAGGGTTTATTGTATCAGAAAAGTAAGGGAAGTTGTTCTTGGTTCAGTCCCAAAATCACCTTAGATTTTCAGTCCATCTTAGTTTCAGCCCTCTAGATGGATGCCCAATAGTTTATAGCCCAGGTTTTCTATTTGTTCAGTTGCCATATGAGACTGTCCTGTATAACTTATTTGTTCAGTCCAAGGAGGTTCCTCTAGTATCATCCTTGGACTGAATGATAGGGATACTTGGGAGTATCATGTGGACTGATACATGGAACTTAATATATCAGTTTAGGACTGAACTAAAATACAAGGAATGAGTTAACTGGATGCAAGAGTTGAGAGAATAGGGGAGGAGTTTATATCAGATGGTGTGTGGATGTAGAGAGAGTTGAGAGAGTTGGGATGTGGAGAGTTGTATCAGTTAGTGTCATATATAGGTTAGAGGTTAGTTCATATTAGAGTATAGGGGTTGTTCAGTTTGTATCAGATGGCCCATTTGCCATTGATAGTATCAGTAATATTGGTAAGGGGTATGGCTTAGCCTGGGTATGCATGAACAGCAGGGGACATGGTAGTGGAAAGAAGAGGTGGATCATGTGTGTCAGTCCAATAAGGGACTGACTTGGATGTTCAGTTAGTATCCTTGTGTGCCAGAGATTTGTGAGAGTGTAAGGGTGAAGTGCCTAAATCAGTTAGTGTCAGATACAATCTGAGGTTAGAATTTTTAGTATAGAACAAGTGAGTGTGAGGGAATGTCAGTGAGGATATTATTTGTATCAGTTAGGATTGGGATTGAGATATAGGTCAATGTCTACTTAAGATTGTGAGTGTGTGTGTGTTATCTTAGTAATGTAAATTACAAACTAGATTGTGGCAGAGCCTTGTTGGTCTTGCAAATGCAAGCATCAGCAGGTATTGCAGCAGGAAATGCAAGCAGCCAGACTTGACCTTGTATTTCAGAGTTTTGCTTGGCCTTGATAAGCCTTGGTAGTTGCAGTACTGGCCCAGGCAGTAGCAGCAGGGGGCCTAAGGGCCAGGGCACTGCAGGCTTGCATTAGCACTTGTGCCATTTGCATTGCAAGTGCAGCAATGCACTTTGGCAACACAATGTATGCCTTGGCTTGCTATACAGCAGCTGCTTCACTAGACAGCAGGGGTGCCTTGGGGAAATGGTTTAGGCTATGAGGTTTTGGTCTGAGTGAGTATAGAGTGCTGGAATATATATCTGTTTGTGTGTGTTTAAGTGGATAACCTATTAGGATTGGGAAAATACTTTCTAAGTGGTCTAGGTATGAGTTACCTAGGTTGAGGGGATATCTAGATATTGTATAGGATATTGACTATATATGTAATGTAATGGGAATTACCTATTAGTCTAGGTTTATGTTTTCCTATTGGCCTAAGGTATTGGAGTATTACCTAAATCTAAGGTAGAGGGTGTAGAATGAGTCGTGGAAGCCTAGTATCCTAGGTAAGATGGGATAAGGCTAACACATAGGATATTAGGATTATAGGCTAAGGTATAGTATTTAGAGCCTAAATGCATATACATATATAGAAATGTATATATATGAATAGGTGGGTATGTAAAAGTCAATGTATGAGGTAGCATACATATATACTAGGGTGGTTTGGCTAGTATTGACCAAGTTGTCTAGCATTGAACTAAATTGACTTCCATGACCTAGAATAAGCCTAGAAGCATATAATTAGTTCAACTAACTATACTGTTTACTCTAGAACACTAAATAACTCATGTATCTCATCTATAGGCTTTGTGACTCTACTTTGAGGCTCATTTTACATTCATTGCTCAAGATGATAGGCGAGTACATTCTTTGATAGTTTCATTATGTTGATATATCCTGTGATGCATGTTATATTAGTGTTCTATCTTGATTCTGACACGATGGACTCACGGATTGGTATTTTATGGATTCCTTGATTTGAGATACATAGTTTCATGCCTATCTTGAATAATGTAATCATGACTAATGCATCCATCGTGACTAATGAAATGCGTGTCAAAGAACCTGGATACAATATGTACTAGTCGGGCAGAAAAATACCTAGGAGACATGTGAACATACCCCTCTCTATCCTATTGGTCTTTCGTGAATAATAACGGTCACACACGTAGGTGTATGGTTTGCCGGATATATCCCTCTAGCCGTTCACATGTCAAACTTGGTATTTTAAATCACTGGTCTTAACACAGTTTATCTGAGTTGTCTACAACGTATCTTGCATGACAGGTTTACTCATTTTTATATATCTACATGTTTCTCATATGATCTTCTACGCTTGTCTTTTCATTTTACATTACCTCTACAACTTGATCATCAAGAATTTTATTATTATTTCATACTCATAACGCTTGTCAATTATTTTGAACTGTTAGATGATGTGCTCGTTCCAATCCTGACTGGATATGTTGACAAATATTACAGATGATGATGGTGACTGCCCTACCTTCTATGGGGCATATGAGGATGACACTCAGGAGCCTGAGGAACATCTAGCTCAGTAGAGGACTACCCCCTGATTAGACTAGTTGGTTAGGCTTGACTGGACTGCGATCCAGCTAGTACTGTGAGACTTGTAGTATATTTATTATTCTGGGATCTTGTGTTATGTTTTGAACTCTAAATTGTGTTGGGATCTTACATATATTTCTAGTTTTTTTTTCTATCTTATCTTTCATAATTCGTGCTATCTTCCTTAGATTTTCTTGTGATTGAGTTATGCCATATTATACCTCCGTGCGGAGATGACAGGTACCCTTATAATTGTCTAGTTGTAGTATTTATAGACGACCTATACAACGTTCTACCAACGATTCTGCGGTGTAGGCTGGACGTACCCACGTTCTCGTGCCCTTCCTCAGGGTGCGGGTCGTGACATTCTCATATCGGACACGAGATACACACGTGTAAACCCCTAATATTTCTAATTTTTTTGTGTGTTTTAAAAATTATTTTTACTATATTATTGGCATTATAGAGGTGATTAGTATATGTACGTATGAATAGATATATATAAATATATTATACGTACGATTGTGTGCTTGATATTTTAAATATTACTAAGTATCGCCCACCTTTGTTACAAAGAGATTTTTGATACTTGATTACGGATTATAGAATTATTTTTGTGAATATATACAAATATATTTGTATATATATATATATATACATATAGATTTTTTTGTAAAAAAAAAAAGTAACAGAGGGGTGGTGGGCCGAACCCTCCATCCTCAACAGCTACTAAGCCGCGGGGTGGGGCCCGACCCCCCTAAAGCTAATAATTTAGCAGCAACAGCTGCTATTGATTCAACCCGAGCCCCCCACATTGTATTCCTATTCCGAATAAGAGAAGCGGCGGCAGTAGTATAAGAACTGCTCCGCGAACCAAACCCTAAACCCCCAAAATTTTCATCCCAACTTGAAGCCCCTCGACCTCGAACCTCCCCGACCTCTCAGCGGCTGCCGTCATGCATCGCTGACCGTCGGCCAACCCATAGACTCGACGCCGTGGCACAGAACATGGCACTCCCCTATTCCCATCGACAGCGAGGTACTCCTCTTCCCTCTTATCTCTCTCCTTCCACGCGTAGCCGTTTCAACTTCTGTAAATTTCTATCGCAAGTAGACATGACCCTCTCAAAACCCTTTCTGGTAGAATCGAGCGAAACCCCATATAGCGCTCGGTATTTTGAACCCACGTTCTCGAATTTTTTTGGAACAAAACAGTTTTAGGGCAGTCCCAACCCACGATTTGGAAACCGATTTTCGACCCAAATACTGAGGATTTCAAACAACTAATTGAAACAATAGTTAACAACATAAACGAGATTATAACACAAATTTTAATTCTACAATTCGATTACTATGCACAAATTAAACTGCTGTTAAAGTTGGCCAAAAAACTGCGTGTAAAATAGTAAATTTCAGAAACTTTATCCCGATACGGCACGTGCTCCGATAAATCGGGCGACGTAGTCGCACGCTATACGCATCGAAAGGCACGTATAGACGTTGTCAACGTGTGGGAACTGACGGAACTCACCTTCGTCGTGTGTGCGCGACGAAATCAGCCCGTGTCCGTCGAGATACCCCGTATCGCCAATTTGCAAACTTTGCCCTAACTTCGTGTACAGTCATTGATTCGAAACAAAACTTGCACCAACAAGTCCGGATCAAAATTTTGGTCATGTGTGCCAAGTTTGGTTCGATTCTGAGAAGGTCGAATCGGAACCCTTTTTGGCGGGCCCGCGACCCACTCAAACGGGCAATTTTATACACGGCTCATCGGAATCCAAAACTAGACATACCGTTGAGTTACTCCCCTCAAAATGAATCTGTAGACATATAGTTTGACGACTTTAGAGACCATAGACTTTGGCACGCGTTTCGGTGCAAAGCGGATCCAATGGCGGACATTATTTTGACCCAAAATTATGATTTTGCCCCTGTTTCAGAATTAGATTTTTGGACAGACATTTTCTAGGTATATCTTTTACACCGAGTGTATTTTTTATGTTTGTTTCAGCGTCCGAAGTTGTTTGGAGACTGTGACATTTCTTCGCTGACACTGTGATTTCTTGGGCTTGCCACTTTGCACCATCAGGCAAGATACCTTGCCACCTCCCTCTGTGATTATTATATTCTTATTTTTAGTTGTTATTTTTATCATTTCTTGTCTCGTGATATTTAAACTGTGTATCCAAGTCACACTTGGGGCAGGCGACTCTATTAGTCGTTTTCACGCTTTTACTTATTTCTCTTACATTGACTTAGTTTAGTGACCTTCCCTGTGATGATGAGGTACTGGTATATCTCATACGGCCTTGACACTTGCTTACTACGTGTTGTGAGTCACATGTAGGACACGTACCCGTGTAGTCGGCTGGCCACCGATACGTATGGAGCGTGCGACGGATAGGAGTAACTGCCAATAGTGTTGCATGTTAGAAGACTTGGCGGTTATTAGAGGTTCATATCAGTCGTGGAAATGATGATACTAGGCATTGGGTGGGAAGAACAGTACCTGACATATTGGCTTCTTTGCACTTCCCTGATTACCTGTGCGCTCCTCCGGAGACGCATGCTCCAGGCGCCCTCTGACGTTTCCCATAACGTTATGGACGTAGCCCTTGCACATAGTGCCCTCTGACGCTTCCAGAGCGTTATAGACGTAGGCCCCTGGTGCCCTTTATGGGAACTATGTCGATCCTATTTACAGCCAGGGCTCATGCGTCGAAGGATTGTATATCAACTGCATATTTACAGTAGAATGGTCAGGAACCCGATTGCATGTATACCTTTTTTTCTTATTATACTATCACAGTTTATATGGCATGGTGTTTTCTTGTATCTTTCTATGTTCCCTGAGGACTTGGTTATCTCTCCAAGGTTAGACGATTTTCTACAGGAGTACGGAGCAGCGTTGGAGCTATCATACATTGATGACGAGGTAGTCCCTACTGATTCCTAGTCTATTCTATATTTGAGACATTAGTGGACATTATTTTTACATCTCATTTCTTTCTATTTTGTGGATGTTGGACTCCGATCTTGTGAGACTATTTTTCATAGCTGTTTGGAGTGAGCATGTTCACCCGGCTATCTTTTGATACTCTTATTTAATTATTTTGGACTCTATTATCTTCTGTGTTGAGCTGTGATGAGATAAGATTTTGTTATTCTGGACTGTGATTATTTTATTTATAGCATATGTGCATATATGAGGATTCCATATATTGGAGTATTCGTCGTATGTGTGCAGCTGGCATGTTCACGCGCTCGGTCCTATGTATTTTGGGACTGGGGCGTTACATGTTTTTATGGTGGCCCACGCATGTCGATGTTAATATTGTTGGGTTATATGACTGTGCCCAACAAGCCTGCATATAGGAATAAGAATATCTCATCCAGAACTACTACTACCTCTTGACTTCCAATCTTTTCGAAACTTCCTTGATTATTCGATTTACTTCATATCTAATCTTTCCTAATATCGACTTATCTTCTTCGTGCCAACAGTATGCATTTAAAAAGCGGACACACTTCTGCCTTGGCCCTCACATCTGGTGAAGAGGCTACTCCGGAGGGACAGAATCCTCCCATGACTCCAGCGACACCATACCAGCCAGGACAGTCGCAGCCTACTACGATACCGACGACAGAGTACCCAGAGATCGCAGCACCCTCAGGCAGCCAGGCTGGGCAGACTACTACCATGCCACCAGAAGGGAATGTACCTCTACCTCCACCACCACCATTACCTCAGCAGTTTCCCCCACAGTCGGGACCTCAGATGCCTCCACCACCGACTGATGGGAGCCCTACTACTCAGTTTATGTACGCCATGATGCAGTCTCAGTGGCAGCAGACTGAGCTGATGAGACAGACGATGATGGCAGCAATAGCTAGACCTCCACCACCAGCACCAGCACCGACTCTGCATCTATATGAAGGCTCTATCAAAAATTTCACAGATATGAACCCTAAGGCCTTTAGAGGGACGGAGAAGCCACTAGAGGTGTCACAGTGGCTTATTAGTACAGAAAAGCTATTGAAGGCATCCCAGTTGCCAGCTCGAGATTAGATGACAGCAGTAAACCTACTGTTGGAAGACAATGCTCACCACTGGTGGAAGGTGGAAGAGAGACGATTAGGCACTGGGATCACCTGGAAGCAGTTTTATGATGCATTTTATGAGAGATTCTTCCCTATTCATGTTCGAGATGGTCTCTATGACCAGTTCCTTCATCTGAAATAAGGGAATATGACCGTTGATGAGTATGACTCAGAGTTCAATCGCCTGAGTCGATTTAGTACGGGATTGATTTTGACGGAGTTAGAGAACGCGAGAAGATTTCACCAGGGGCTTGCACCAGAGCTCAAGTCTTATACGACTACCCAGTCTCGAGTCTCCCATTCAGCTGTCCTGGAAGAAGCTCGTGCTCAGGAGATTCTTCACAAGGAGCAGCATCAGACATCGAGACGACATACCCCAGCAGTTACACCAGCCCGAGCCACCCAGAGTGGACCTATTAGGAGGGCCACAGGACAGTTCCAGCAGAGGCCCTCACCTTATCAGAAGCCCATTTTCTATTACTGCGAAAAACAAGGACACCACCAAAACAACTGCATAACTCGTCTTGGATTATGCTTGAGATGTGGAACCAATCAGCATATGCTCAAGGACTGTCCGGAGCAACAGGCGATAGTATATGCTCGGCAGAACCCGAGACCTACAGCCCCAGCTCTTCCAGTACCACGACCTGTAGCAGGAGCACCTCGTCTACCATTGCCTCCCCAAGGCGTACAGTACGACAAGGCCAGATCTCAAGGCCCAGGACAGAATTATGGGCAGGTATTCTCACTTGTTGTTGAGGATATAAAGACAGAGGCAGAAGTTATAGCAGGTATAGTTTTAGTTGCATCTTTTCCTGCTATTACATTATTTGATACTGGAGCCACACATTCATTTATAGCCACTAGTTTTGCCACTAGACACAGCATTCCCATCGTACCCTTAGCTAAAAATATTAAAATCCTCACTGGAGGAGGGGCTGTACCTGTTAGTGGTGTTTGTAGACGTTGTCCTGTAGTGATAAGTGGCAGAGAGATGATGGCATGACTTCTTGTATTCCTTATGCCGATATTTGATGTGGTTCTTGGAATGGACTGGTTGAGCCAGCATTTCTCTCTCATAGACAGCCATAGGAGCAGTATTATCTTTAGACCACCGAACGCGGCAGAGTTTGAGTTCACCAAAGAAGACGGAGAGAGTTGTGATGCACCCATATCGGGGACTCATATGATGATGCATGACCCTCCTCAGCACCCTATTATCACCGAATTTGAGGATGTATTCCCCGAGAAATTGCTAGGACTACCACCTGACCGAGATATTGAGTTTTCTATTGAGCTTATTCCCGGAGCCGAGCCTATTTCATCTCGAGTATATCGTCTGGCACCCAAGGAGTTGGTAGAGATGAAGACGCAGATTGATGACTTATTAGAGAAGCAATTTATTCATGCCAGTGTGTCACCATGGGGAGCACCCTTTCTTTTCGTGCCTAAGAAAGATGGAACAATGCGCATATGCATCGACTACAGAGCATTTAATGCAGTGACGGTGAAGAACAAGTATCCCTTGCTGCGTATAGACGATCTATTCGATCAACTGAGTGGAGCAAAAAGTATTCTCCAAGATTGACTTACGATCAGGCTATCACCAATTGAAGGTTCGGAAGGAAGACATTACAAAGACGGCTTTTCGATCAAGTATGACACTACGAGTTCTTGGTCATACCTTTCGGTTTGACCAATACACCCGTAGTCTTCATGAATTTGATGAACAAGATCTTTCACCAGTACTTGGACAAATTTGTATTAGTCTTTATAGATGATATCTTGATTTACTCCAAGAGTCAGGAGGAGCATGAGCAGCATCTACGGATAGTTTTAGGAACGTTGAGGAATGAACTATGAACGACTTTTTGTGAAGCTTAGCAAGTGTGATTTCTTTCTCGAGGAGGTATCATTTCTTGGTCATATTGTTAAGGTGATGGTATATCAGTGGACCCAGAGAAGATCACAGCAGTAAAATTATGGCCCGCTCCCACATCAGCTTCTGAGGTGAGAAGTTTTCTCGGACTTGCGGGTTACTACCGACGGTTCGTAGAAGATTTCTCTCGAATAGCGGGGCATATGACTCGATTAACTTGCAAGGATCAGGAGTTTGTATAGACAGACGAGTGTCAAGCCGCTTTTGATGAGTTGAAAAAGCGATTGACCACAACACCGATCTTGACACTACCATCGGGCCTATAAGGATTTGCGATCTATAGTGACGCATTCGAGAAGGGATTATGATGTGTATTGATGCAGCATGGTCGTGTACTAGCATATGCATCACGATAGTTGAGGGTACACGAGAAAAATTATCCAATCTATGATCTAGAGCTCGCAGCAGTTATCTTTGCTTTGAAGCTATGGAGACACTACTTGTACGACGAGAAGGTTGATATCTACACTGATCATAAGAGTCTCAAGTACGTGTTCACACAAAAATAGTTGAATATGCGACAGCGATGTTGGTTGGAGTTGATGAAGGATTACGAGATCGAGCTACATTATCATCCGGGCAAGGCTAATGTCGTGGCAGGCGCATTAAGCCGTAAGCCCATGGCAGACTTTTTGACTACACAGAAGGAATTGATTATAGACTTGGAGCAGCTTGGTATTGAGGTAGTATTGCCTAGAGCAAACAGTGTATTAGCTAACCTCCAAGTGCAATCATCATTGGTAGAGCGCATCAAGGCAGCATTGCCCAATGATGCTAGATTTCGACGGCTCAGAGAAAGGACTGAAGCCGGAGAGCAGACGAGATTGAGGATTCACCCCGATGGGACATTACGATGTGGTGATTGCCTTTACGTTCCCAATGGAGAGCTACGGCAGGAGCTGATGGCAGAGGCTCACAGTTCGGCATACTCCATTCATCCTGGAGGAACCAAGATGTACCGCGACTTACGACAGTATTATTGGTGGCACGGAATGAAGCACGAGATAACTCGTTTTGTTGCCAAGTGCTTGGTATGCCAACAAGTAAAGGCGGAGCACCAAAGGACGATCGGATTATTGCAGCCGCTACCCATTCCCGAGTGGAAGTGGGAGCATATTACTATGGATTTCGTCACGGGTTTTCTTCGGAGTCCTAGGGGACGTGACGCAGTGTGGGTGATTGTTAATAGACTTACCAAGTCAGCCCATTTCTTACCTTTTAGAGTGGGCCAGTCGACAGAGGTATTGGCAGAGATGTATATAGAGCAGATTGTGAGATTACACGGTGTGCCTGTTAGTATTGTGTCGGACCGTGACTCGAGATTTACCTTGCATTTTTGGAGGAGCATACAAGAGAGTTTGGGCACCCGATTGAAGTTTAGCACGGCAAATCATCCGCAGACAGACGGCCAGTCGGAGCGTACCATTCAGATGCTAGAGGATATATTGAGAGCATGCATGCTTGATTTTGGAGGTTCATGGGAGGACCATCTTCATCTTGTTGAATTTTTCTACAACAATAGCTATCAAGTGAGCATTCAGATGGCTCCATTTGAAGCGTTGTATGGTAGGAAGTATCGGTCTCCTGTTTGTTGGAGCGACATAGGAGAGCGACAGCTATTGGGTCCCGAGTTGGTCTTGAGCACTGTAGAGACTGTAAAAAAAAATCAGGGCCACCTGCGAGAAGTGCAGGATCGTCAGAAGCAGTGGGCAGATAATCATCGCCGACCCTTGGAGTTCAAAGAGGGCGACCATGTGTTCTTGAAGATATCCCCCACTAGAGGCACGATTCGATTCGGAGGACGTAGCAAGTTGAGTCCAAGGTACATCGGGCCTTTCGATGTCTTGGAACGTGTTGGAGAGGTTGCCTACAGATTGGCTTTGCCACCATCGCTAGAGGGAGTGCATGACGTATTCCATGTATCTCAGTTGAGAAGGTACGTGGCGGACAGCAATCATATGCTTGATCACTCTGAGATCACAGTTGGACCAAGTTTGTCGTGCGAAGAGCAACCAGTAGGTATCCTCGATCGCCGAGTGAAGGTTTTGCGGAATCAATCTATTCCATTGGTTCGCGTGGCATGGAAGCATCACTCGCCAGGGGAGTCTACTTGGGAGCGCGAGGACGACATCCGAAATCGCTACCCATATTTGTTCGAAGGCGAAGGTATGTCTTGTATTTTAAGTACTATTATATTCCTCGCATTGCGTTGGTCCCCCGACCTTAGTTTAATTTCGAGGGCAAAATTTTTTTTAAGTTGGGTAGGATGTAAACCCCCAATATTTCTAATTTTTTTGCGTGTTTTAAAAATTATTTTTACTATATTATTGGCATTATAGAGGTGATTAGTATATGTACATATGAATAGATATATATAAATATATTATACGTATGATTGTGTGCTTGATATTTTAAATATTACTAAGTATCGCCTACCGTTGTTACAAAGAGATTTTTGATACTTGATTACGAATTATAGAATTGTTCTTGTGAATATATATGTATATATATGGATATATATATATATATATATATATATATATATATATATATATATATATATATATATATATATTATATATATATATAGATTTTTTTTTGTAAAAAAAAAATATATATATATAGATTTTTTTGTAAAAAAAAAAGTAAAAGAGGGGTGGTGGGCCGAACCCCCCATCCTCAACAGCTACTAAGCCGCGGGGTGGGGCCCGACCCCCCTAAAGCTAATAATTTAGCAGCAGCAGCTGCTATTGATTCAACCCGAGCCCCCCATATTCTATTCCTAGTCCGAATAAGAGAAGCGGCGGCAGCATTATAAGAACTGCTCCGCGAACCGAACCCTAAACCCCCAAAATTTTCATCCCAACCTGAAGCCCCTCGACCTCGAACCTCCCCGACCTCTCAGCGGCCGCCGCCGTGCATCGCTGACCGCCGGCCGACCCAGAGACTCGACGCCGCGGCACAGAACAGGGCACTCCCCTGTTCCCATCGATAGCGAGGTACTCCTCTTCCCTCATATCTCTCTCCTTCCACGCGTAGCCGTTTCAACTTCTGTAAATTCCTATCACAAGTAGACATGACCCTCTCAAAACCCTTTCTGATAGAATCGAGCGAAACTCGTATATCGTTCGGTATTTCGAACCCAAGTTCCCAAAAAAATTCAGAACAGAACAATTTTAGGGTACTCCCAACCCACGATTTGGAAGTCGATTTTCGATCCAAATAGTGAGGATTTCAACCAACTAATTGAAAACAGTAGTTAACAACATAAACGAGATTATAACATAAATTTTATTTTTACAATTTGATTACTATGTACGAATTAAACTGCTGTTAAAGTTGGCAGAAAAACTGCGTGTAAAATAGTAAATTTCAAAAACTTTATCCCGATACGGCACGTGCCCCGACAAATCGGGCGACGTGGTCGCACGCTATATACATCGAAAGGCGCGTATAGACGTTGCCGACGTGTGGGAACTGACGGAACTCAGCTTCGTCGTGTGTGCGCCGTGTCCGTCGAGATACCCCGTATCGCCAATTTGTAAACTTCGTCCTAACTTCGTGTACAGTCGTCGGTTTGAAACAAAACTTGCGCCAACAGGTCCGGATCGAAATTCTGGTCCTGTGCGCCAAGTTTGGTTCGATTATGAGAAGGTCGAATCGAAACCCTTTTTGGCGGGCCCGCGACCCACTCAAACGGGCGATTTTGTACACGGCTCATCGGAATCCAAAACTGGACATACTGTTGAGTTCCTCCCCTCAAACTGAATCCATAGACATATAGTTTGACGACTTTAGAGACCATAGACTTTGGCATGCATTTTGGTGCAAAGCGGGTCCAACGGCGGACATCATTTTGACCCGAAATTATGATTTTGCCCCTATTCCAGAATTAAACTTTTGGACAGGAATTTCCTAGGTATATCTTTTACACCGAGTATATTTTTGATGTTTGTTTCAGCGTTCAGAGTTGTTTGGAGACTGTGACGTTTCTTGGCTGACACTGTGATTTCTTGGGCTTGCCACTTTGTACCATCATACAAGATACCTTGCCACCTCCCTCTGTGATTATTATATTCTTATTTTTAGTTGTTATTTTCATCATTTCTTGTCTCGTGATATTTAAACTGTGTGTCCAAGTCACACTTGGGACATGCGACTCTATCGATCGTTTTCACGCTTTTACTTATTTCTCATGCATTGACATAGTTTAGTGACCTTCCCTGTGATGATGAGGTATTGGTATATCTCATATGGCCTTGACACTTGTTTACCACGTATTGTGAGTCACATGTAGGACACGTACCTGCATAGTCGGCTGGCCACCGATACGTATGGAGCGTACGACGGATAGGAGTAACTGCCAATAGTGTTGCATGTTAGAAGACTTGGCGGTTATTAGAGATTCATATCAGTCATAGAGATGATGATATTAGGCATTGGGTGGGGAGAATAGTACCTGGCGTATGGGCTTCTTTGCACTTCCCTGATTACCTGTGTGCTCCTCCGGAGATGCAGGCTCCAGGCGCCCTCTGACGTTTCCCATAGCGTTATGGACGTAGCCCTTGCACATGGTGCCCTCTGACGCTTCCAGAGCGTTATGGACGTAGGCCTCTGGTGGCTTTTATGGGAACTATGCCGATCCCATTTACAGCTAGGGCTCATACGTCGAAGGATTGTATCTCAACTGCATATTCATAGTAGAATGGTCAGGAATCCGATTGCATGCATACCTTTTTCTCTTATTATACTATCACAGTTTATATGGCATGGTATTTTCTTGTATCTTGCTATGTCCCCTGAGGACCTGGTTATCTCTCCAGCGTTAGACGATTTTCCACAGGAGTACGAAGTAGCGTTGGAGCTATCATACATTGATGACGAGGCAGTCCCTACTGATTCCTAGTCTATTCTATATTTGAGAAATTTGTGCACATTATTTTTACATCTCATTTCTTTCTATTTTGCGGAGGTTGGACTCCGATCTTGTGAGACTATTTTTCATAGCTGTTTGGAGTGAGCATGTTCACCCTGCTATCTTTTGATACTCTTATTTATTTATTTTGGACTCTATTATTTCCTGTGTTGAGCTGTGATGAGATTAGATTTTGTTATTCTGGCCTATGATTATTTTATTTACAGCTTATATACATATATGAGGATTCCATATATTGAAATATTCTTCATATGTGTGCAGCTGGCATGTTCACGCGCTCGGTCCTATGTATTTTGGGACTGGGGCGTTACACACGATTGTCTTGTACCTTATTCACTGCATTGTGAGTCATTATTTATTGCGGGGATTGGGGAAAATGTTAGCTTTTGTGTGACCACACCCAACATAGGTATTGTGGATAGCCTAATCGTACAGTTCACGTACGATGAAGTCGGATCTTGTAGAATTGATTGTGCATTGATTGTGGTCCTTAGCCGGTCACACATTAGTTTAATATTTCAAAATATCACACTTGCATTGATTATCGTGTTCATTGTCTTGTTCATTGATAGCCGTGTTCATTGTCTTGAATATTGATTGTCACGTCCATTACCTGCAGTTTCATATTTCATTTCTGGTACCATAGTTTAATTTTCAGTTCTTGTATTCTGATTTCACCTTGTATTCTGTACTACAGATTACATTATATATTATTCTTGTCGGGGTTGTACTTTGCTCTTTTTCTGACAGGATACGTTGCAGGTGAGCTTAAAGCCACATGGAGCATGTGATTGCATTGGATATTACATGATTTATTTATTTGTTTTCTAGAGATTGTATTTTTATGATTTCATTATTGTATATTTCATTTTGTCGAATTTGTCTTCAGATAACATTGTATAATTTGATTTATGAATATTGGTGATCTTTCTGGAAATGTTATATATAGAAGCTGTGGATGTTTACATTACATTGTGACTTAGAGTTTTCCTTAGTATTGTACAGCTTACTTCATCGTATCCATCGACGAAGGCTGGGCGTGTCCGACTCGTGTCCGATTATTCGGGAGCGGGTCGTGACACTTGGGCAATCTCTTCACCCAGCTCTGGATAGCCTTCTTAGTGTGCTTAAGGATATGCACCATTCGGTACTGACCTACCCTCCTGCCGGCTAAGAAGGCCCTCCTTAGCGGCCGCCAAGTAACTGTATGATAGAACCAGCTGTTATTATGTTGGCCCATTCCATGGTCACACCCGATTTCGATAATCAACATGCACTTAAGTCAATACACAAAATATACAAAATGCTGCTAATCATTTCAGGATATATGAAATCAATTTCAACGGACGTTGTACTGCATCAACGAAGCATCAACATCATCAAATCTGGAGATGACTCATTTTATATTTTATTCTGTATTTTACATTTTTTGAGTCTAGGATTTATTTTGTAAAATCAGTTTTGGTAATACTGGCTTAGGGTTATTTCAGTCCACTTTCTAAAAAACCTACCCATTACCACTCATATTTCTTGTTACACTCATTTTACAAAATATTCCAAAATACTTTCGAAAACAATTTCTGTTAAAATATTTCGAAAATCTCCTGACAGAACTCCTAACCGAGTTCGGTCCGAACTCTGTCCGAGTTCGGTCAGTTTGTATTCAAACTTCTGTTGCCTCCAAATCTGCGAGCAACGTCTCTTTGCGAGATATATGCATCCGAACTCTGCCCGAACTCTGTCCGAGTTCGGTTCCAGAAAACACCTATAAATAGAGAAGAACTTTTCATTTCAAATCATTCATTCACTCTTTATCTTCTCTTCTCTACTATTCAAGTGTTTTCAAACGATCCAAGATTTTCAAATCATACCTATACACCTCTTAGCCAAAAGCCAGTACTATCAGAGTTGATTTAGAGTCTTTTGGTATTCCAAGAGTTGTAAAGAGGTCATTCCAAGTTCAACAACTTTTCTTGTTGTGGAGCTGGTCGTGCGCTCGTCACCAAGCACGGTGTTGTGAAGCTGGTCGTGTGCTTGTCACCAAGCACGGTGTTGTAAGAGACTGCAAGCTCTCAGTTAAAGCTTGTGCCATAGTAGATTAACATCGAGCAAGAGTACTCGAGACTGGATTAGTCCTCTCAGAGGGATACCAGTATATATCGCTGTGTCGCTGAGTTTGAATTCTCTATCTCTTGCTGCATTATATTTACTGTCTCTTATTTCACTGCCATAGTTTTAAAGTTTAGTTTTAATTGGTGATTATTTTTCGCTGCACACACACACTCTATTCACCCCCCCCTCTAGAGGTGCTCAACGGTCCTACAATTGGTATCAGAGCAGGTTATATTCAAATATAACATACCTCAGAGAGTATATATGGCAGCCGTGAAATCAATATTCAACGGTGAAGGGCAATCCACAAATAGACCTCCCCTATTTGATGGAACAAATTATACCTATTGGAAAACACGAATGACTTTCTTTCTAAAATCTCTTGACTTTGATCTTTGGTCAATAGTCATTGATGGTTATAAGAAACCAGCACCCACAGTGGTTGAAGGTATTCTTATAGAAAAGCCTCATGACAAATACACCGAAGCTGAAAAAGCTAAGGCTAGTCTTGATGCTCGTGCCATCAATGCACTATTCTGTGCAATTGACAAAACGAAGTTCAACAGAGTTTCAACCTGTAAGACGTCTCACAAAATTTGGAAACTTCTTGAGGTAACTCATGAAGGTACTTCCCAAGTGAAGGAATCCAAAATTAGTAGACTGACTCAGGAATATGAATCTTTCAAGATGAAACCCGGTGAGTCAATTACACAGATGTTTACTCGTTTCCTTGATATAACTAATCCTCTGCAATCTCTTGGTAAGGATTACAGCAATCATGAGAAGATCAAAAAAGTGCTGCGGGCTCTAACAAAGAACTGGAATCCAAAAGCCACAGCAATTATTGAAGGAAACGATCTCACCACTATGTCCTTGGAAACACTGATGGAGAAGCTGATGACCCATGAACTTGATTTGCAAGAGTTTGAGGAAGCAACACTAAAAGAAAAATCTATTGCCTTCAAAGCTCAAGCAAGAAAATCAACATACAATGACTCTGATGAAGAATCATCAAGTGGTGATGAACATGCCCTACTTGTGAAGAACTTCAGGAAGTACCTAAAGTTTACAAGCAGAAAGAAGAAAGATATCCAAGAAAGCAATGAAGATAAAACCATATGCTTTGGATGCAAGAAGTCAGGGCACATGAAGAAGGACTGTCCAACCACCAAGAAAAGCAGTTCATATGACAGATCAAGATCAAGCAGAAAAGCAACAACCGGTCGAAAGTATGCCAACACAAGTATCTGGCATGAAAGTGATGCCAGTGATTCAGAAGAAGATGATAGACCCTGCGGCAATGCAAATGTCTGTCTTATGGCATTTGATAAGGTATCTTCAAACCCTCTATATGATGACTTTACTTTCGATGAGTTAGAAAATGTCTTTAGCGATTTACTTGAAGAACACAAAAATGTGCTTGACAAGTATAAGCAATCTCGAAAAAAGATTAAGGCATACACAACCGAGTTAGCTAGACTGTCCAATCTTATTGAAGATATTAAAGAGACGTCTACTACCGGTAACACGGAAGAGATAGCCAAACTCAAGGTAGACTATCATGAGGCTATCCTCAAAATTGAAAAGAAAGAAAGAGACTATGTCAAGATACAAGAACTATATGACATAGAGAAGAAGAAGCACCTAGTAACAGAACAAAGACTCTCAGATATGACTGCTAGATATGAATGTAGAAGCATGGAAAATACTAAAGAAATTGACTCATGCGGCCAAGAAAGACCCATGCGGCTCAGAAAACGCATGCGGCTCAGGGAGTCATGCGGCATAAGGAGCTATGCGGCCGGAGGCATTCCATGCGGCTCAGAAGACATGTGGCGTGACAGTGCTCCCCTCCAATCCATGCTGCATTAATTGTTTTGATGGCTGACCCCTCTGAAAAGTTGACAGACCTGACACCAAAGCAGGTAATTATGACTCTGTCATGATGATGAATCTCTAGGGAAGAGAAAGAAATCTCTGACACGATCCCCCGAGAGCAACAAAATACCACGTGGCCTTGCCACGTGGGCGTGCTTATGCGGCTCAAAGTGAAGACTTCCCATGCGGTTCAGAATGAAGCTGTCCTATGCGGCTCAGGCCGAGACAGTCTCATGCGGCTCAAGTGGAATCATCCCTATGCGGCTCAAGAAGATCATGCCCATGCGGCTCAAGCAGACACACCATTATGCGGTTCATGCGGCTTATCATATGGTTCAGAAGTCCGAAGGAGAGAGCCACTGCCAAGACAGCCCTGACACGTGTCTCAAGTCTTATGCAGCCCAAATTTCATGCGGCCCAATCTGCATGCGATTCCAGTCTCACCATTGGCTCTCAGGACACGTGTCCTCAGCCGATCAATCTCCCAGATTTATGGCAATCCAAGATCGGGTCAAATCCCAATAATCTGGGGCACGTGGCAGGAGAATAAATTTGATTTATTCGCAGATATTAGAAAATCATTATAAGGAAGATTTATGCCAATCAGCATTAATTGCTAATGGGGATTTGGTGTAATCTACCCTTAATGGTTCTGATTCGTCACAATCAGAAACGAACGGCCTGGATTGATCAATCCCCAGGCCGCCGCCATCTCCAAGAGCTAATCATTGGCAACCCTAGTGATCACATCCCACTACTATAAATAGCAAGGTGCCATTCCCTTGTAGCAGGGACATATACAACAAAAAAAACCAGAGAAGAATACGTATACACAGAGAGACTTCCCCCATAGTCAGAGAGAGAATATACACAGAGAGAGAGAAGCCAGAAGAGCAATCAGAGAGAGAGCAAGAAGGTATTTCTTCGTCAACGACCAAGCAGATCTTCCCCGAGCCAAGGCTGCGTACCGATCGTCCAAGGAGTAAGGCAGAGCGGCCGTCGCTTTCCCGAGCCTCTATCGTCACCCTCCAGAATCTAAAATAAACAATCGTACTTAGACTGCTGTACCTAGGTTTTCGTCCCTAGGCTTTCTTTGTACGAGCGAGTTTGTATTGTGAGTCTAAGTTCAGTCCTCCGATAATTGTTCTGTACTTTTACAATCAATGGCAAACATGATAGCGACTCTGCTGGGGACTAACTTCTCCACGGCCGAGGAGTTGGTGATGCAATCGGACGCAGCCAAACTTGGCTCTACACAACAGAAGATGGTCGTACGCTTCGACCAACAGGCGTTCGAAGAGATGCTCTCTGAAGGTAGCACTGGCCTGGTCCAGAAGCGCACCCGCACCATAAAGGCTCGCAAAGAGTGGAGGCCAAAATCATTTGCTCCTCCGCAAGCCCTTGATGGGGTGCTCTTTATTGCTCAAGATGGCGAGAAAGACTCCCCTGCGGCCCCACTTCAGACCGTAGACAACTCTGCTGTCCCCAAGTTCGGCAGAAGAAAACACTATGATGCTGAACTTGCAGGGGCAAAGAGGAACTCTACGCGATCCGAGCCGCAGAAGAGTATTAGCCGCAGGGAGAAAGCCCATGCGGCTACAACCGCCGACCGCATAAAGAAAACTCATGCGGCCACATCTGTCAGCCGCATAACTTATGCGGCTACAGTTGCCAACCGCACGAATGAGACTCATGCAGCTATTAAAGTCAATCGCTTGCAGAAAACCCATGCGGCCACAGATGCCAACCGCATGCGGTCAGCCTGCACGGTCGTGACTCCTAGCCGCATAAGGACTCATCCTACAACAAAAGACAGCCGCATGCATACAGCCTGCACGGTACCCAATGCTAGCCGTATAGCGTCCGTCCCACGCTTCTCTCGATCAGTCTTCGACCGGCTCTCATGCGGTCCTGACTCTGATCATTCTCTGGATGATAATCCAGACTCTGTGGTATTCGACTTAGACTCCTCCTATTACGCACCCACAGGTGCTAAAAGGAGGAAGTCTAGGGCAGCGTGGACTCATCAAGTCCAGACGGCTGCCCCAACCTCTGACTATCGGGGCGTCCCGCTGATTATCACGTGGGCCTCTGATGGGAAGTTGTATAAAACTACTCAAGTCCAGGCCCCGGCGGCAAACAGACAAAGTGGTTCCTCTGACCTGCGTGAGGTTATCCTCCACAAACGCAAGGAAAGAGAAGGAGCTTTGGGGTGTAAAGAGCCCTCACACGGACATCAATGCACCCAGATCATCGTCAACTGCTGTTGCAGCAACGCGGCGGTGACAGAAGACCGGCCATCCGTCTTCCAAAGACTACATCACTCGAGCTTAGAAGACGAGGCACCTCCTGTTGTCTCCTGCAAGTCCATGCAGAAAGTTCTCGCCAACGGAAGAGGGAAGAAAACGAGCATCTCCAGCCCAAAGGTGTCAACTACTGCAGCTAAGAAACCGTCGTCTAAAGGGTTATCCTTCACTGGAGTATTTCATCACACCCGTTCGAAGACGAAAACTGCTGTAGTAGGAAGTTCGTCGTCTGTAACACTGGGGGTCGTCGGAACTGGGGGTAGCACTCCTCCAAACATCCACGACAATCCGACATTCCAGGAGTACGGACTGGAGGAAGCAAATCCTCCGACGGATACAACAGATACCGACGTCCCCAAGGACATCCTAGACGAAGCAAGCTCCGAAGCTGGGGGTAGTGTCCCTTCCGAGTCCGAACCTGAAGAGAACATCCCCACATATCTTGATGATTTCTCGATGCACGGGTACGACTCGGAGGGTACATCCTCCACCACTCCTTCCGTCACTTCTCATGTGAAGACGGTGTTCATGACAGACAGCAATCAAGGCGGTTCCAGTGATCGCCAGCGCATCGACACTTTGGAGGCCATATTGTACGCCTTGGTCAAGTCTGTAGACGAGATCAAAGCGGCGCTTCCTAATCTGCAGGGGGTGACACCTGGCCAGACAAGCACGGGTCCCGCAATCAACGTAGATTCAAATTCAGCGGCACCGAACCCGGGCAATAATCCTCCCGAGATAACGGCCCCTACCACGACAGATGAGGCCTGAGAAGTAAGAAGAGAGGTTCAGGAGCTCCGAGCAATGTTCCATGCCCGAGAAAACTCTCAAGACCTCAGGATACGGCAACCATATCCTGCTGAATGGAGGGATATTCCCTTTCCACCAAGATATAAGCCGTTCAATATCAACCCATATGATGGCAAGACTTCAGCAAGTCAGTACATCACTTACTTTGAGGTCACTACCGACCATCTGCCCCATGATGACGCTATCCTCACGCGGTTATTCATTGGGGCATTGGAAGGAGTCGCCTTCGATTGGTACCGCAACCTGCCAGACAATTGCATCCATTCCTTCGCTGGCTTCAAACGCCTGTTCTTGGAGAGGTTCTATGAGGTAGGGCAGGACGTCACGATGTCTACCCTCATGGACGTCATTCAAGGAGAGAAAGAGCTGACGAGGAATTACATTGAGCGGTTTTGTCAAACCGCAATGAAGTTACCATCTGGCAACCCGGACTCTTCTTTGATCAAAATTTGCCAAAAGAGACTACTCCCAACAATTATTCTCTGGATGGGCGAGAGTCAATTCAAGGACTGGAAGGCTTTTATCATCAGTGCTACAAGTACCGAAGAACGATTGAAGAAGGCTCGCCAACTGGGATTACATATCTCAGAGGGAGAAAACAAGGGCAAGCGTCCCAACACCACCAACGACAATGGGGGTAGCCCCTCTAACAACTGGGACAACAGAGGCAAGCAGGCTATGGTGGCCGATACAGCCCAAAAGCCTGAGTCGCAACCAGCAGACAAACAATGGCCTCAAATCACTTACTCTTTCGAAGACGGTCACGTCAAGCCTATCTTGGACATGCTCATACAAGGAGATAGGATTCAGCTTCCTCCACCAAGACGAAAGCCTCGGCCGGCTGATCTGGAGAACCCAAAGTTCTGCCACTACCACCGCTACGTCCACCATGCCACGCACGACTGCTACCAACTGAAACGATATATCCAAAACCTCATCGATTTGAACACCCTGGCCATCGATTTCGAAGAGGTAACCGTGGCAGCCAATATGGTGTCCGTACAATTCGGCAGCTTCCCTCTAACAGAGACTCAGGACGGGGTTATACCCATCCCTCTGGCAACGATGGAGATTGCTAATCTTCCGCCTGCTCGTGATCAAGCTGCTGGTCTAGTACCCCTCACCACATCACGAGGGGAAATCATGTGGGTCCATCCGGACCTAGTCCATGAGGTAACTCAGTCCACTCCATCTTCTAAAAAGAAAAGTAGAAAAGTCAGATCCTGCCGTACCACCTCGGCAGATGAAGAAGAAGTCACGGCCGTTGTTACTCGATCTGGAGCACAATCTCAACCCGTGGCCGAAAACTCGACTGATGATCATCCGCCCACTACCACGGATGCTCTGGGACTGGCTCAGCCTTCGACGACCGACAAGCCTAGGCCGAAGGAGACTCGCTTCGACAAATCCCTCCGAAAGGAAACATCTCAGGGGCTGGAGAGGCCCTACAACTTCGATATCTTGGCACAATTGGCCAATACACCGGCCAAATTGTCCTTATATGAACTCCTGAGGCTCTCGAAGGATGTTCGCACAGCTTTGAGCGATGCACTTCAAAATGTCGACGCGTACCTGGCTCAGGTCAGCCTCACGGAAGAAAATCAGCCCGCAGACC
Source organism: Iris pallida (assembly GCA_029216955.1). Lineage (NCBI taxonomy): Eukaryota > Viridiplantae > Streptophyta > Magnoliopsida > Asparagales > Iridaceae > Iris > Iris pallida. The sequence continues at coordinate 3,374,278 of JANAVB010041818.1, forward strand.
TCCAAGACAGTGCATGTACAGGAGCAATGCCCAACATCGTCTTCACTCCACAAGACATGCTCATCAAGACTAATCTACACGATCGTCCATTATACTACACAGGCTACATCGGCGACATAAAGGTGGACCGGATGCACATTGACCCTGGGTCTTCCATAAGCATCATTCCAAAAGGACTACTGTATCATCTTCGCATCCCGATGCATCGCCTGACCCCTTCAAATACCGCCATCAGCGGGTTCAATTCGGGCAGGTGCTACCCAATCGGAAAGATCCGTCTGAAATGTCAGATTGGCGATCTCCAATCAGAAGTCACTTGCTACGTCATAGATGCCGACACTTCATACAACATCCTTTTGGGGCGCCCTTGGATACACGATTACATGAACGTGCCTTCTACGCTACACCAATGCTTCAAATATGTCGACAAGCATGGCTTCGTGAGGACAGAATTTGCTGACATCGATCCCTTCAAAGGGGTCGAATCTTATTACTCGGACTCCTGCCTATACGAAAAGTCGAAGAGGCACCTTGAAGGAGGAAATGAACAAACTGATGCTGAAGCAACCACGGGATCAGAAGAACCTCTGACAATCCACCTCCAGGCTCACAAACCAGGCAATTCCGCACCCCTTACGGCCACGCTGCGTAAGGACGCGATCAGCCTCTCGGCACAGGAAGAGCAGTTGAGAATCCGGCTGCCAAGGTCCGGCCAGGTACCGAGACCCACGACAGGGCCACTTACCATCAGATTACCGAGAGTCGGTCTATCCCAAACAGAGAAGCTCAATCCCTCCGATAGACCTCTGACGATACGCCTGCCTAAGAAGGGTCGTCACCCCGATGCGAGGTCTGACACTTCAAGCGAACCAGCCACCCCTCGCTCCACATCGAGTGCCAGAATGGGGGTTGCTAGTCTACCGACAACCCCACGCTACGCTCCGTCAGTTGAACCTCTAAAGATCAAGCTGACTAGGACGTCCTCTCAATCTTCATTCACATAGGGGGTAGCCGAAGAGGAACCAGAGCTAGCCAAGTATGTGGCTGCCCACACTGATGCTCCATCCGCAGATGATGTAATCCTTCTAGAAAAGATACCTTACTTCATCAATAAAGGGTTATCTTTGAACTACACCGAGCTCAATAAGCTATGTACAATGTATGCTATGGAACACGGTATAGGCACTCACCTACATACACAGGTGACAAATGTGTACACCGCTATCCAACTTACTCCAGTAGAAGACGCTTACCGAATAATCGAGGGAGGGGACCACCCAATAATCTTCGGCCGGACGAACAACCCGTATCCCCTCGCCATGGAAGAAGTCGACTTCGGGTCAGATGCTGGAAGACTGCCTCTGTATCACTATAGCCCTCAATCCAAATATCTCATGCAAAAACAGGGGTATGATCTAGAGACAATGCCAGGACTGAACTACGGCACTGGACGACGATTACCTTTGAAGTCGCCAGCCCCGGTGGGCAAACCACAGAACTACTATAACAAAACTCGATGCGGTTTAGGGTATGTAACGCCTACAACGACCCCTGAAAGCTCAGATGAAGAATGCGACTGGCAGTCACATTCAACCGGATCACCGACTTCCGACTCAGATACCAGCATCGGAGATGTGTTCAGCCAAGTCATGTCAGTCAACATGGCGTTCGCTGACGCTTACGAGGAAGACGAAGACATCCCCGAAATCCTTGAGCTAGAGCCATGGGCCCAGTAATTAGATGCACAATGGGAAAAGCGGTTCGAACTGAGAGGACCTCCTACTGAAGATGAGGTCATACAAGTAGATCTCGGCAGCGAATCTTCTCCAAAACCGATCTTTATCAGTAAAAGCCTAACTGACGAAGAACGAGAGTCGCTGTTAGAACTTGTCAGAGAGTACATTGATGTGTTCGCCTGGAGCTATAAAGACATGCCGGGGTTAAATCCTGACATCGCTCTCCATAAACTCAATATACGGCCAGATGCAAAGCCAGTCAAGCAGCAACAACGACGCTTCCGCCCAGGCGTCATGGACGCGATCGAAGCCGAAGTCAACAAGCTAATAGCCAGCGGCTTCATTCGTGAAGAGCAACATCCTGACTGGGTTGCCAACATAGTACCCGTCCTCAAGAAGAATGGGAAGATTTGAATCTGCATCGACTTCCGCAACCTGAATGAGGCATGCCCCAAAGATAAATTTCCCTTTCCTATCACAGACATCATGATCGACAATACATGCGGCTTTGAACATATGTCATTCATGGATGGATTTTCGGGGTACAATCAAATCAAGATGTCTCCCGACGACGAAAAGTACACCTCATTCCGAACCCCGATTGGCACATACTGCTACACAGTCATGCCATTCGGTCTAAAGAATACTGGCGCTACATATCAGCGAGCCATGAGTATCATTTTCAGAGAATATTTGCGCAAGACAGTGGAATGCTATGTCGATGACATCGCCGTCAAGAGTCGCCGTAAGGAAGATCATCTGCAAGACCTGAGAACGGTATTCAACTTAATGTGAGCCCACAATCTGAAGATGAACCCTACAAAATCGTTCTTGGGCGTATCCAGCGGGAAGTTCTTAGGCTTCATCATCACTGTACGGGGTATCCATGTAGACCCTGAGAAAATGAGGGCAATCATGGAGATGGGTCCCCCGAGAAATCTCCGTGAACTTAGAGGCCTCCAAGGGAGGCTAGCTTATATCAGGAGGTTCATTTCCAACCTCTTCGGACGATGCCGACCGTTCACACACCTCATGAAGAAGGGAGTCTCATTCGTATGGGACGAGGAATGCCAGCGTGCTTTCGATGACATCAAAGAATATTTGTCAAATCCTCCAGTCCTGGTGGCCCCGGTCCCTGGAAAACCATTCCTGCTCTATGTACGAGCAATGGAACACTCCCTCGGTGCCCTGCTGGCACAAAATAATGACACAGGCCACGAGCAGGCCATATACTATCTCAGCCGAATGATGGTCGGGCCCGAACACCGATACACCGCTGTGGAGAAAGAATGCCTCGTCCTGGTATTCGCCATTCAAAAGACGCGACACTATGTCACAGGGCAAACCATACATGTGATCTCACGAATCAACCCTCTCAGGGTCCTCATGACCAAACCAGGGGCACTCAGTTCCTGTCTCGCTACATGGGCGATATTGGTGTCCCCCTATCATATGATCTTCGTTCCGCAGAAGGCTGTCAAAGGTCAAGCCCTGGTAGACTTTTTGGCAGCCCATCCAGGATCGGAATCATCCAGAATATACGAAGAAATCCCAGATGAGGTCATCGATTCAAATACAACCACCCACGATAACATATGGCGGATGTTCTTCGATGGCGCTTCAAGAACCGGACCCAAGGGAAACATCGTCGTCGGGGTCGGAGTAGTATTGGTCTCCTACCGGGCTAATGATCAATCGCGCCTACTCTCTCACGGAACCCTGCTCTAACAATGTGGCCGAGTACAACGCTTTGGTCATTGGCCTCCAACTTCCAAAAGAGCTGGGAGTAGAATATCTGGAAGCATACGGCGATTCGCAATTAATCGTCAACCAGATTCGGAGGACGTACGAAGTCCGCCATGAAGACATGATCCCCTACCACCAAATAGCGATCAACATTATCTCATCATTCGAGGGATTCTTCATCGAACACGTCCCCAGACCCCAAAATATCGAAGCTGATGCCCTAGCAGGCCTTGCTGCTTCCCTAGCAGTGCCAAACCACTCTCATCATTCGGTCGATGTAATCGGCCATGTGCTGGTCTGCCCCAAGAACAACGTTCAAGCCGTGGCGAGTTATTCTGCTCAGATGATCGACGAAGTACCAGACTGGAGACAACCATTCATAGACTTCGTGGTCTACGACATCCTGCCCGAGAACCCGAAGGAGGCTACTTCTATCAGACGGCGTTCTCTCAGATTCTTCTACGATACAGAGACAAAAATGCTGTATCGCCGCTCCTACGACGGATTACTACTTCGGTGCTTGTCGAACGCGGAAGCCAAAGAAGCCGTACGAGAGGCTCATGACGGTGTCTGCGGGGCCCATCAGCCTGGTCCTAAACTGCAAGACCGCCTTCGTCGGATGGGCTACTACTGGCCCACGATGGTGGCTGATGCGATAGATTATACCAGAAAATGCAAGGCCTGCCAAGTCCATGCGGACTTCATTCACCAACCATCCGAATTTCTACATCCGACAGTGGCGTCCTGGCCATTCGAAGCATGGGGAATGGATATTATTGGTCCAATCACCCCACCTTCCTCCCGAGGACATTGCTTCATACTTGCGATCACCGATTACTTCTCAAAGTGGGCAGAAGCTGTCCCACTCGCCGAAGTCAAGACTTCGAACGTGATCAGCTTCCTGAAGCACCATGTCATCTACCGCTTTGGACTGCCCCGAAGGATCATCTATGATAATGGTCCGCAGTTTGTAAGCCACGCATTCTACCGATTCTGCGATAAACACCGCATTCAGAATGTCGCTTCGACACCATACAACCCGGCAGCAAACGGGTTAGCAGAGGCATTCAACAAAACAATCATCAAACTCCTCAAGTAGTTTGTCTCCTCCAACAAACGCGACTGGAACGAGAAGCTCGGCGAGTGCTTATGGGCTTATCGTACCACAGTTCGAACAGCCACCGGGAATACACCATTCTCCCTAGTGTACGGAAGTGAGGCAGTTCTCCCATTAGAGACTCAAATACCCTCACTCCACGTCGCCCTCACTTATCAATTGACAACGGATGATAACTACCGACGTCGACTACAAGAGTTAGAGGCCTTAGATGAAAAACACCTCCTAGCTCAGCAAAGGATCGAATTATACCAAGCACGCATCTCAGGAGCCTTCAACAAAAAGGTCAAAGTCAGTACATTCCAAGTGGGCGATCTTGTTTTGGCAGTCAGGAGGCCAATGGTCATGACTCACAAGACCACCGGCAAGTTCCAGCCAAAATGGGAAGGCCCATTTATCATCGAGGCCGTGTTCTCCAATGGTGCTTACCGCCTCGCCAAGCAGAACGGAGACTTGCTCATGTTGCCCGTCAACGGCAAGTTCCTGAAGAAATACTATGTTTAAACAATATTTTTCAGAGTTTGAGTCATGTGCCCGCTGGTACCACTGAACTCAACCCCCCAATTTTCCAACTTATCGAGTCACGTACCCTCTTGTACCGCTGAACTCATATCCCAAATTACCAAGTCATGTACCCGCTGGTACCTCTGAACTTACACTTTGATTCCAACATTCATGGATTGTCGAGTCACGTACCCGCTAGTACCCCTGAACTTAAATCCTGGTCACTCTTTTGAAAGAAAGTCACGTATAATCGTACCTCTGAACTTTCTTCCTGAAAGAGATCCTCCTTCATGATCCACTACCCGCACTCCTAGTGCACAAAAAAAAGGGTAACGGATCCACAAATTTCCAAGACGACCATGTCCTCATCACCTCTGAGTCGTCCCATTTCTGCCAAAAATAAATCACCCCTACATAGAATTTCCATGTCCTCATTACCTCTGAGTTATTCAACGTACCCCCCTTCATTGAGCCCACTCCTGTCATGTCCTCATTACCTCTGAATGGGAAGGCTCCGTCGAAGAACCTTCATGCTTGCCATGTCCTTATTACCTCTGAGCGAGTATGATGATCCCCTTTCAACCTATTACCTGTACCCACAACCGGAGTACGCCAAGGGTAATGGGTCCACAAATGTCCTCTGTTGACCACAAATGTCCTCTGTTGACCACAAATGTCCTCTGTTGACCATAAATGTCCTCTGTTGACCACCAATACCCCCCGACGAGTCCACCCCTGCCATGTACTCATTACATCTGAGTAGGAAGACTCTACGGTTACAAAACTCTCCTACTTGTCACGTCCTCGTTACCTCTGAACAAGTAGGTCAGTTCTCCTTCATCCTATTATCTGTATCCTAAACCAGGATACTCCAAGGATAATAGGCCCACAAATATCCTCAGCTGAGCTTCTTAACACAAACTTACCATCTTATCATGCCACGGGAGCCCAGCTGCTCTACGGCTTTACTTTTTCCAATACCAAGAGCACCCATGACCACTCTGCTATGGCTGCTTCAGGTACCCTGACCAAAACTTGTTATCTCTACCTAAAACCAAGGTACGCCATGGATAACAAGTCCATAAATATATCTCCTATGTGGGGTAGAGCATCACCACAACATCACAGACACAACAGGCAATACAAATAAAGGGTAGAATGGAAAATACTCTTTATTTGATGGAAGAAAAGAAGTACTACATATTTCGGGACCACGTCCCTTTCAAAAAAAAAAAGAAAAAAAAAGAAGAAGGAAAAAAACGGGGACAAAACAAGAGGCCGATTATAGCTCGGCATTGCACAACTCCAAAAGACGGTCCTTTACCAAGGCAGTCCCCCGATCAAGCCTTTGCTTAGCTCGACGCTCGGCCTCTTGGGATAGCTGCTCTGCGTCATTCAAATGTGTATATGCCTGCCAGTTGTCCTCCACCTTCTTTAGGGCAAGCTCTAGATTAGCAGAAGCCCTACTATACATGTCAGCCTCCTGAATAGTAATCTCTTTCTCAACACGAGCGGCCTCAAGTTCTGACTCCAGGAAAGCCAGTTTTCTCTGGAGCTCGAGGATCTGTTCCCGAACATCGGCCACCCCACGAGAAGCATCTGCTTCCCGAGTCGTGTAATCTTCAGTCCGACGGCTCCACTGGTCGTGCAACTGAGTCAGATTTCGACGGTCCTGTAATATAGCCGGTTTGAGTGATTCCCGGGCAGCCATCACCTTCTCTACCACGATAGTGAGGAAGTTGCGTTCTCGATTTATGGCCGCAGGTAAGTCAGTCTGTTGCAACAAACGAAACTGGGCAACGAGACGGTCAGCCTCTAATAGCTTAGGCTCCAAGAGCGCAGCCAGTTCCTCTCCTCCAGGGAGTGTTTTAAGGGTATTAATCTGGCCGCCAGCACATCGACGGGCCAGAGTGAAGGGAGTCCCCCTTTCCACCGCTGCTTCGATCCCCCTCTTCAGGTGACGATGGAAACTAGCAACTACGTCCTGTAACGCATCATCCAAGACTTCTATGGATGACGGCGTCAGAGGGAGAGTGGCAGACGGTACCAGAGGGGCAGTTTCAGAAGTTATCGCACCCGCCACCAAAGAAGCAAATTCCGTACAAAAAGAGGCTTGAATGGCGGCTAACTCCTCTTCCGCCGCCCGAATAGCGTGGATGCTTGGCAGGGAGGAAAGGTTGACCCCCGAAACTACATTCGCAAGGGAGGACACAGGAGGTATCGTCCCTTGTCCCGGCAGCACCGCTGCCTGAGGCCCCAAGCTCGACCCAGACGAAGGACCCTTGATACGCGAAGATTCCGTCAGCCCCCCCCGGTAGGGTGTGATCCAACAATATCAGTCACTGGCAATGACGGGCTGGGATCTGAACATCCAAAACAACCGTTAGACGAAGAATTTAAAGAATGACAGGAACACGTATGCTGATTCACGAACTATAGTTCGATTTGTATTACCAGGGGAAGAGCGTGGGGGCGACGGCTCGTTCACCACCGGCATAGTTTCCCCATCCACAAAGCCATCATGAGGGAGCTCAGATATTTCAGGAACGGGCACAGTAAAGCCCCTATCCCCCTGGGTTGAGGTTCCAGCAGGGCAAGAATCCTCGGTCGCAACCGGAAGCACCCCAGCAGCAATGATAGCGGTGCACACACCACTGACTAAATGAGACAGGACCGGATCAGCCTCCGAAATCGGGTCCTGAGGGGCGAGCTCGTCCGACGCCTATAAAGAACAAAAGAAACAAATAATAAGGCCACAACATAAAAGAAGAAGAAAGGAAACAGCTGAAGCCCAAGTCACCTCAGGAACATCCTCCACATCATCAATAAGAAGCCTGCGACGTCTTACCGCAGCATGCTTCGTAGAATAAGTTCGGTCGTCAGTGGTAGTCACGCGCCTGCTCCGTTTACGCAAGGGGCCGAGAATCGCAGATGGTTGATCCTTCACCACCTCGCCAGACAGACTAGATGATTGACCCACGGCCCTTTCAGCTTGCACGACAGGAGGTTGAGTCCCAACCTCCTCACCCGAAGAATGGGACGAATCATCAGTGCCCTGTTCGTCGTCCCCCTCATCCTCCCTAGTGGACTCTGAGTCCGATACAGGAACTCTATTCGCCCCCTTTTTCCTTTTTTTGGACCCTTCTGGCTTCTCGGCCAAACTGGTGCCAACAATGAAGCTAGTGTTCGTATCAAAGCCAACAGGAGGTTTGCTCACTGCAACATGATAAAGGGCCGCTATATACAAAATATCACCCTCCACCTTGGCGTCAGGGAGTGAAAAGCTGGCTCGGGTATGGGTCGTATTATAATAGTGCCAAGCCCGAATGCCATCAAGTACACTGCCCTCGAAGCTCAAGCAAGCGCTAGGGCGATCCAGGAACAATTGACTATACCCGAATTGACGGGAAAATCTACTGGGCAGATAAGGCTCCAAGTATACCCTGTTCTGGTAACGATACACCAGGTGCGCGGGACGGATGTTGCATAACCAAAGAAGCATCTTCTCAGTCAAAAGTTGGGGAGGAGCAACACCGTCAACATATACCCTTCTCACTTCTCCGGGGGTGAACTCAGGGAGAGATACGAAGAATTCGAGCTCGTCAATTCTCGCCAGTGCCCTCCGGCAGGCCGACATGGTATCATGTTCCCAAGGTTGATGACGATATCGAAAAATAAAGGCGTCATCAACAGAGATGTTTTCATCGGGTCCCGGCCTCATCAAAGACCGATAGTGTATCAATAACCACCCCATGAGGTAGTGGTATGGTAGTTCTATCCGGTTAAAGTCCGCCGACACATCATGAGCAATAACTTTAGATGTAAAGGCACGAAGGCCGTGGTGTATGCTACACACCATGGCCGGGAGGAGCGCCAGCCTCACTTTGAAGACCAATTTTACAGCAGGAAGAATGAAATGGCGGCTGATCCTTTCTATAGAACCCACGCCGCCTGAAACTACACAGTTGCGTAGCCACACCATCAAGAACCCAGCCAAGATCGCTTTATTAGACATCTCCCGGGTACCATAGTGGAAATAACTGAGGGAGTCAGTGCTACTCCCAAACCGGTCACGAGTAGACTTCGACCTCTTAACCTTCGACATCATATCCTTAACCTCCTCCGGGGTTCGGGGAGTTCGAGACGAAACGTGACCAGAAGGACGCAACTTAAAAAGATACAAAATCCAGTCCCTGGTATGAGGGGCGTTCCCTTCTGAACTATTTATTTTCTTAATAGCCATCTGATGGCAGGCGCTATGATGACACAACAGTTCTTGGTACACGGCGACGAAGCCAGGAAACCGCCGATCCAATTCCCCGAGTTCTTCGTTCGTCGGCGTGTATACTTCAAAAGCTTCGCCTCCCCATGGCAATCTAGACACAGTATTTATTTCGTGAAGAGCAAGCCCCAGTTCTCCTCCGGGGGTAAAGAAAGTCCCAGTACGCCGGTTATACAACTCCAATAGAGCCATAAACAAGGGCTTATTAATGGGCAATCCGTAGCAGGTACCCCTGACGGCGTGTAGAGATCAATTTCCTGAAGGAAGTCCTCGTACGTCCTCAGAATCCAGGAGGTAAGATTAGTCCATGTGGTAATAGGGTTAATCCAATTCAGCAGTGACAACCTGCCTATGGGATAAGACCCCTTGCGAGCGAGCTGATTCAGAAAAGTATCAGCTAGGGTGAAGGAAAAATTAGGGCCGGTTGTGTTCACAAAAGTACCCGGGAGCAGCCCTATCACAGTCTGACTCACGGAGTCCTTGCCCGCACATATTAAACCCGTGCGTCCGTTGTGGTAAATTTTGCCCACAAATATTCCCTGTTGGGTAGGAGTCAAAGAGCTCACCATCGTCCTGCTCAGCGGCACCATGTTAAACCACGAAAGAGGATAATGTCGCTCCATCTCGGGAATATAAATCTCTACCCCGTCTACAGAAAAATCCCAGTGCTCTGAGACATCCAGCAATCGGAAGTTCTTTATGGAAAAGGCATCCCCGAAGAAAAAGGCCAGTTTCAGATATTCCCCATCCAACTGCCCCGAATTCATCATGGAACAGAGAAGGCTGAAAGGTTGTTTGTTGATAGCAGCCACCCTATCCCTAGGCTCATTAGTGGGAAGCTGATCTACTATACGTCGGATTAAATCATCAAGTTGCACACCCACGGCGCACCGAGCTGGACCCACAAGGAGCTCTCCTGCTGGGTTGGTTGGGAGATTCACTGAAGAAAGGGCAAAAGAAGAAACAGGATTAAAAGAGGGCTAAAATAAAAATTTACTGAATAAAGAAACTCTCACGAGCCTATGCGGTTCAGGTCAATAAGGTCCTATGCGGCTCTAGTCCAGTTGGGTCCCAAGAAATGCAATTTTGGGAAAGCATATGCGGTTCGAATCAATACCGTCATATGCGGCCTAAATCAGATGCGAATTCCATATGGTTTTAGCTCGATAGCTTATGCGGGTTGGACGAGTGAACACATTTTTAAATAGAAGAATTCATGCGGCGCAAAGCGCTATGCGGTTCAGCCTGTTAAAACACATATGCGGCTCCGTTCAGAGGAGATTGTATGTGGTTTAGATCCGTCTTCTGCGGTTCAAACATGGGGCTTTATATATACGGTTCGGGAATGAAACAGTCATGCGGCTCACACAGCATATGCGGCTCTACCATCAAGATTGGAGAAGGGGCTTGTGCATAAATATGCAACAGAGCCATGGGTACTAAAGATCTAAATGCGACCCTTACCCTCAAAAGCAGGACGAACGTCAGAGGGCACTTCGGGTGCGTCAGGTTCGACGGCTGACGAGGACGTCACCCTCTTACCCTTCGCGGCGGCGGAAATGGCTTTAGAAGACTTAGGAGGCATTGCTTCGACAATGAAGATCGGAAGGAGAAGACAGGACAAAGAGTGAACGAAAGAGAAGGTAAAGAAGTCCCTCCGGCTAAAGTTACCCATATTTATAAACAGAGATGGAGCGTTTTGATTCCCGTGCATACACATAAACCGACCCTTCGGTTATCAAAATAAGCCGCCGGAAATGAAGGCTAAGCTCCTCGGATCCCGCACCAAAAAGCGCCCTCTAAAGATTAACAACACTTAAGTGCTAAAGATTGCCATACGTGGCAAATGATGACGTGGCTAGAGGCCATGCGGTTGAAAGTCTCCTGTGGCTGAATCACCTATGCGACTGAATAATTCATGCGGCCAGAACTCCTATGCGGTCAGGATTGCATATGCGGCTAATACAGCCATGCTTCTTGTTCAAAGTATTTCAATTTTATAAATTGAAAACTTTGAAGGGGGTCCTGTAGAAGCATGGAAAATACTAAAGAAATTGACTCATGCGGCCAAGAAAGACCCATACGGCTCAGAAAATGCATGCGGCTCAGGGAGTCATGCGGCATAAGGAGCTATGCGGTCGGAGGCATTCCATGCGGCTCAGAAGACGTGTGGCGTGACAGTGCTCCCCTCCGATCCATGCTGCATTAATTGCTTTGACGGCTGACTCCTCTGAAAAGTTGACAGACCTGACACCAAAGCAGGTAATTATGACTCTGTCATGATGATGAATCTCAAGGGAAGAGAAAGAAATCTCTGACACGATCCCCCGAGAGCAACAAAATGCCACGTGGCCTTGCCACGTGGGCGTGCTTATGCGGCTCGAAGTGAAGACTTCCCATGCGGTTCAGAATGAAGCTGTCCTATGCGGCTCAGGCCGAGACAGTCTCATGCGGCTCAAGTAGAATCATCCCTATGCGGCTCAAGAAGATCATGCCCATGCGGCTCAAGCAGACACACCATTATGCGGTTCATGCGGCTCATCATATGGTTCAGAAGTCCGAAGGAGAGGGCCACTGCCCAGACAGCCCTGACACGTGTCTCAAGTCTTATGCGGCCCAAATTTCATGCGGCCCAATCTGCATGCGGTTCCAGTCTCACCATTGGCTCTCAGGACACGTGTCCTCAGCCGATCAATCTCCCAGATTTATGGCAATCCAAGATCGGGTCAAATCCCAATGATCTGGGGCACGTGGCAGGAGAATAAATTTGATTTATTCACAGATATTAGAAAATCATTATAAGAAAGATTTATGCCAATCAGCATTAATTGCTAATGGAGATTTGGTGTAATCTACCCTTAATGGTTCTGATTCGTCACAATCAGAAACGAATGGCCAGGATTAATCAATCCTCAGGCCGCCGCCATCTCCAAGAGCTAATCATTGGCAACCCTAGTGATCACATCCCACTACTATAAATAGCAAGGTGCCATTCCCTTGTAGCAGGGACATATACAACAAAAAAAACCAGAGAAGAATACGTATACACAGAGAGACTTCCCCCATAGTCAGAGAGAGAATATACATAGAGAGAGAGAAGCCAGAAGAGCAATCAGAGAGAGAGGAAGAAGGTATTTCTTCGTCAACGACCAAGCAGATCTTTCCTGAGCCAAGGCTGCGTACCGATCGTCCAAGGAGTAAGGCAGAGCGGCCGTCGCTTTCCCGAGCCTCTATCGTCACCCCCCAGAATCTAAAATAAACAATCGTACTTAGACTGCTGTACCTAGGTTTTCGTCCCTAGGCTTTCTTTGTACGAGCGAGTTTGTATTGTGAGTCTAAGTTCAGTCCTCCGATAATTGTTCTGTACTTTTACAATCAATGGCAAACAATGAAGAGTCTATTGCGATTTCTAAAAACTTAGAAATCAAGTTAGGCAAACAAGCAATACTTGTGACACAGCCTAAAATTAGTCCTAATGCCAAGCATACACCTAAGAGGACTAAAAACAAGAAAGCACAGAAGAAATACGTATATAATCATGCTTTTACTTATAGGTTCTCCAAACCAAACAAGCATGTAAACACAGTGGTGACCACATCTAGTTCTAAACTGACTTGCACTTATTGTGGTACGCACGGTCACATATCACAGTATTGTTTGGCAAGAAAGCTTGTTGACAATCACACTTTAATTTGGAGACCTAAAGCTAATCAAAATAGACCCTTCAGAAAATGGGTACCAAAGGATTCATCTACTTGTCTTGTAGGTGGATCCTCAACCCTCTCATGCTAGAAGCAAATGGATCTTCGATAGCGGATGTTCGCTACACATGACTGGTGATGCATCTTTATTCACTACGCTATTGATGAAGAAAGAAGGATATGTCTCCTTCGGAAATAACTTGAGAGGTGATATAATTGGTAATGGTACTGTAGGTATTTCTTCCTATCCAGTAATAAAGGATATTTGTCTAGTAACAGAATTGAAACATAACCTATTAAGCATAAGTCATTTGGCAGATAATGGTTATGGTATCAATTTTGTGAAAGATAAATGTACCATATATGATATGTCATCTGGTGATCCCATATATAAAGGAATTAGAGAAGACAATATTTATGTTTTCTTTTTGGAGAATACTAATAATACAGGTAGATGCCTAGTAGCCAATCAAGATAAAAGCTGGCTATGGCACATGAGACTAGGACATGCAAACATGGATACTATCTCACGACTAAGTACAAAGAAGTTGGTAAGAGGACTCCCTGAGATTCCATTCAAGAGAGATATGGTATGTGCTGACTGTGAAAAGAACAAAGCACATAGGTCTACTTTTAAATCCATCAACGCTGTAAGTACTTCTAGACCTTTGCAGTTGATTCACATAGATTTATTTGGTCCTAGTAGAGTCGCTAGTCTTGGCGGTAAGCTCTATGCTTTTGTTATTGTTGATGATTTCTCTCGATTTACTTGGGTTTACTTTTTATCAAACAAAAGTGATGCAATTTTTGAATTTCAGATATTTTGCAAAAAGGTACAAAACGAAAAAGGCTTCATGATTACTCGTATCCGAAGTGATCATGGTGGCGAATTCGAAAATTCTGATTTCAAAAAGTTTTGTGATGATAGTGGATACTACCACAAATTTTTTTGTCCTAGAACTCCCCAACAGAATGGTGTTATGGAGCGAAAGAATCGTACTCTAAGCGAAATGGCTAGAGTCATGCTGAATCAGTATAATCTTTCTAAATATTTTTGGGCAGAAGCTGTTAGTACAGCTTGTCATGTTTTGAATAGGGTGTTAATTCGACCAATCTCGAAGAAAACACCATATGAGCTTTGGTTTGGAAGGATTCCAAACATTTCTTACTTTAAAGTTTTTGGATGTTGCTGTTTTATCCTGAACACCAAGGATAACTTGGAAAAGTTCGACTCCAAAGCAGATGACGGGATATTTCTCGGATATGCTGCTAAGAGTAAGGGATATAAACTTTTCAATAAAAGATCTATGATTGTTGAAGAAACTATTGATGTTACTTTTGATGAGCTAAATAGTCACAGATCTAGCGACAGTGATGATGAAGATACACACGCAAGGACTGAGAAGAGTTCTGTGAAAGATCTGACCCAAGATGCAAGAACTGAGAAAAGTTTTATGAAAGATATGACCCAACAGTTCGAATCATTAAAATTCAAGCCAGATCATCCAGAAACACTCATCATAGGTGATGTATCTAAAGGTGTAAGTACACGTTCATCTCTTAAAAATTCTGATATAGCAGCAAATGTAGCATTCATTTCTCAAATAGAACCTAAGAATGTAGATGATGCTTTTACTGATGAGTTTTGGATTTCTGCCATGCAAGAGGAACTTAATCAATTTGAGAGAAACCAAGTTTGGGAACTCGTTCTTAAATCTATTGGTCAATCGATAATTGGTACCAAATGGGTATTCCGAAATAAACTCAGTGAAGATGGACAGGTTCTACGCAACAAAGCACGTCTAGTGGCACAAGGTTATAATAAAGAAAAAGAAATTAATTATGATGAGACCTATGCTCCTGTTGCTAGACTAGAAGCCATCCGCATGTTTTGTGCATTTGCATGCTTTAATGATTTTAAATTATTTCAAATGGACGTAAAAAGTGCATTTTTAAATAGATTTTTAAAAGAGGAAGTTTTTGTGAAACAACCCCCTGGTTTTGAAGATTTTCAAAAACCTGATCACGTCTTCAAGCTTAAGAAAGCTCTTTATGGACTAAAACAAGCACCTCGTGCTTGGTATGAACGCGTAAGTGCCTTCTTACTTGATAATGGATTTTCAAAAGGAAAAGTTGATACTACTTTATTTATCAAATCCTTGAATGATGATATTCTTCTTGTGCAAATTTATGTAGATGACATAATATTCGGTTCTACTAACGAAAAACTCTATCAAGATTTTGCTAAGTGTATGCAGAGTGAATTTGAGATGAGTATGATGGAAGAGCTAAACTTCTTCCTAGGACTGCAAATCAAACAGCACTCAAATGGAACATTCATCAACCAAGCTAAGTACACGAAGGACATACTGAAAAAGTACGACCTCGAGAATGTAAAGCCAATCGGGACTCCTATGGCTACATCTACAAAGCTTGATGCTGATGAAAGTGGCAAACCTGTCGATCAGCGTAAGTATCGAGGTATGATTGGTAGTTTGTTATATTTAACTGCTAGTCGTCCTGATATTATGTTTAGTGTTTACATTTGTGCACGTTATCAGGCAAATCCTAAGGAATCACATCTTAGTGCCGTTAAGCGTATCTTCCGATACCTTAAAGAAACTTCTACAGTCGGCTTATGGTATCCTAAAACCAAATCCTTTGACCTGATAGGTTACTCGGATGCAGATTTTGCAGGATGCAAAGTGGACCGTAAAAGTACCAGCGGCACATGTTATTTCCTAGGAAAGGCCTTAGTCTCCTGGTACAGTAAAAAGCAAAATTCTGTAGCATTATCAACTACTGAGGCTGAGTATATCGCCGCAGGTCATTGTTGTGCTCAAATTTTGTGGATGAAACAAACCCTAGAAGACTATAATCTGTACTACACTATTGTTCCTATTTATTGTGACAACACTAGCACTATTAATTTGACTAAGAACCCTATCTGTCATTCACGCACAAAGCACATAGAGATAAGACATCATTTTCTTCGTGATCATCAACTACACGGGGATATCTGCTTAGAATTTATTGACACAGATCATCAACTAGCAGACATATTCACAAAACCATTGGCTGAAGACCGTTTTAACATAATGAGGCGTGAGCTCGGTATACTTGAATTTTCAGATTCATAATGCAATATGGTAATTAAAATTAATTTCATGACTTGCAACTTTGGAATTTATTTAACGGAAATTATTTTTGGGTACAAACCTAAAAAGGGTATGTCTGTCACCACGACTACGGTCGAAGCGAAATGGTACTTAAGAGTTTTCCGGTGAACCTCCGTTAGCTGGGACAACCCCTACAGTTAACCCATAAATAACGTAAGTTATTAAATACTAGAGTCAAAAGTCATAAAGTTATTTTTTAACCAATCAGAACTGCATTTACTGTCTCGGGAATACAAGTGACCGAACTCGGGCCGAACTCTGACCGAGTTCGGACCGAATTCGGACCGAGTTCGGTCGACGCTGTTATGGTTCCAGAAACGAACAGCCGACCCTAGCCCCTTTATAAACCCCTCTTTCTCCACTCTTTTTCATTCACCAACTCGAGATTACTCCTCCTTTCTCATAGAAAGTTCTTCCTCCTCCATCCTAGCAAGGAATCCAAGAGATCTGGTGGGCGTTTCGAATTCTCATCTTCCTCCTTTTTCTCAAAAAGGTAATCTACTTCCTTTCCTTCAATTTCTTTCAATGGCTCATAAGCGTCATAGATCATCTTCCCAAGGTGCCTCCTCATCTTCGGATTATACACCTGCTAGCCTTTTTAGTCCAGCACGACCAATGGATGCAGAAGACTATGACTCTACTTTGTTTCCGGACAAAGAGTTTTCTGATCTTTGGTTCGACTCCTTTTCTAGTCGTAGGATTTGCAATGGAGCTTTTGTAAATTTTACCATATTTTCTGAGTACGCTCCTACTTTTGACCACTTAGGATACCGAGACTTTTTCGAGGTATCAGAAAATATTTTTGACAATGCCGTCCGAATGTTTTACTGCAATTTGTAAGTAAAACCTAACAG
The DNA here is from genome assembly GCA_029216955.1 of Iris pallida. Lineage (NCBI taxonomy): Eukaryota > Viridiplantae > Streptophyta > Magnoliopsida > Asparagales > Iridaceae > Iris > Iris pallida. The sequence continues at coordinate 3,391,397 of JANAVB010041818.1, forward strand.
AAATTTCTATTCTTGCGTTGCTGGGCAAGAACTAGAATTCAGTGCTACCGATTTCAGTGAATTTTTCCATGTTCCGGATCTTGGTGACGCTTTGGTTGACATTACCCATGTCCAGTTCCCTGCTGATGTTACCCTTGCCTCCTTTAGGGAACTTATTTGTCATCCAAACCCTGTTCCTCGTAGGGTTTATTCAAAGAACTTGAACCAATCCTTTTATGAACTTCATCGCATGATTTTCTCTGTCCTTCTTCCAAAGAAAGGATCCACAGATTAAGTGACCTTCTTGGAACTCTCTGCTTTATATCACATTCATTTTGGCATTCCATTCTCTATCCCTAAGACCATAATATCCTGGATGCTGAACTGTAGAAATACAGGAAGGAATCTGGTATATCCAATGCACTTGGCGTCTATCTTTCGTCGTTTTGAGATTGACCTTCAGACCTGCGTATTCTCCTCTATTCCTATCGAGCTTACCAGATCTCGACGGTTTCCTGCTCCACCTCTGCCTCCTGGAGCTCAGCCTGCTCCAGCTACTGACGCTGAGGTTCCTGATGCTCCTACTCCTGCTCCAGCCCCTGCCCCGGGATTTGATCCGACTTTCTACCAGCGCTTTGATGATTTTATTGCTATATCTGCGCAACGTCATCAAAGTTATCTGGATTCGGAGTTCCGACACATTTCTCAGGCCCAGGTGCTGAGGAATGGGATTGCTGATCTCCACTACAGCCTAGCCCATGATCCAGTCCATCCAGTCACCATCCAGCCTCACCCAGGATTTCCGGGTCCTCGGTTCACAGATGAGGTTTCCTTCCAGCACTTCGACCCCACTGCAGCCTACTTTCCTCCAGAGGCTCCTGGTGCTGACGACCCCACTATGTGACGTGGATTCAGCTTTTGGATAGTGGATATTTGTTAGATGATGATCTTTTATGCTTTGATGTAGTTTTTTTTATGTCTAAACTCACTAGTTAGACATTTTCTGATGATTGTACTCAGCACTTATTAGTATGACATTTCTTTATTTCCAGCATTAGTATTACTATAGTCGTTGTTTTATGCTGTGATTATGTCTCTTTTACTCACTTTGTCTTTTGTTTCCTATTGTTGGCTTCACAAATTATGGGGGAGATAAGTCATTTTACTATTTGACAAAGGGGGAGAAAAAGAGTACCATACCAAAAAGCATACATATCTACAAAAACAAAAACAAACTCTACTATTTTTTTCAGGTATACTTGTATTTTGTTCTATTTTATCAAGTTATATTTTGGTATAGACTCAAGTTTGTCAATTATCAAAATGGGGGAGACAATACACAAAATATACAAAATGCTGCTAATCATTTCATGATATATGAAATCAATTTCAACAGACGTTGTACTGCATCAACGAAGCATCAACATCATCAAATCTGGAGATGAGTCATTTTATATTTTATTCTGTATTTTATATTTTATTGAGTCTAGGATTTATTTTGTAAAATCAGTTTTGGTAATACTGGCTTAGGGTTATTTCAGTCCACTTTCTAAAAAACCTACCCATTACCACTCATATTTCTTGTTACACTCGTTTTACAAAATATTCCAAAATACTTTCGAAAATAATTTCTGTTAAAATATTTCGAAAATCTCCTGACAGAACTCCTAACCGAGTTCGGCCCGAGTTCGGTCCGAACTCTGTCCGAGTTCGGTCCGAACTCTGTCCGAGTTCGGTCAGTTTGTATTCAAACTTCTGTTGCCTCCAAATCTGCGAGCAACGTCTCTTTGCGAGATATATGCATCCGAACTCTGCCCGAACTCTGTCCGAGTTCGGTTCCAGAAAACACCTATAAATAGAGAAGAACTTTTCATTTCAAATCATTCATTCACTCTTCATCTTCCCTTCTCTACTATTCAAGTGTTTTCAAACGATCCAAGATTTTCAAATCATACATATACACCTCTTAGCCAAAAGCCAGTACTATCAGAGCTGATTTAGAGTCTTTTGGTATTCCAAGAGTTGTAAAGAGGTCGTTCCAAGTTCAACAACTTTTTTTGTTGTAGAGCTGGTCGTGCGCTCGTCACCAAGCACGGTGTTGTGAAGCTGGTCGTGCGCTTGTCACCAAGCACGGTGTTGTAAGTGACTGCAAGCTCTTAGTTAAAGCTTGTGCCATAGTGGATTAACATCGAGCAAGAGTACTCGAGACTGGATTAGTCCTCTCAGAGGGATACCAGTATATATCGCTGTGTCGTTGAGTTTGAATTCTCTATCTCTTGCTGCATTATATTTACTCTCTTATTTTACTGCCATAGTTTTAAAGTTTAGTTTTAATTGGTGATTATTTTCCGCTGCACACACACACTCTATTCACCCCCCCTCTAGAGGTGCTCAACGGTCCTACATATTCTACCTAAACGGGTACGACTTCCAAGTAGGCCACTTTGTGAAGCCGACCCTGATGAGAGAGTGATCGCTCGTCCCAGCGGCCAGCCCCTCAGCTAAAGAATTAGGGAAGCAACGAAACCACTCCCCATTGCCAAAAGCTCTGTCCAGCTGACAAACAACCTGTTTCGGACAGCTTTGTTATGCCAGGTCCAGATAGAAGTCATATAGAATTTGATCTGGGACAGGTCTGCCACCCACCTTCTATCCTCTGTGAAGAAGGGCGTTGAAGTCGCCCATCAATAGAAGCAGAAGATGCAAGGAGTCAGCAGAGGCAGCCACTCTGGATATGTCCCTCCATATGGCCTCCCGATGCCGCCTGTCGTCGTGGTCGTACACCGCTCCCATCAAGAACCGAAAACCACCTTTATTAGTAAAAGAGATGGCTATCAGTTGCTCCGACATCAAGACCAAATTTCCTACCCAACTGTTGGTATTCTACCGAACCCAGATCCTCACCATGTCGCAGAGCGCTAGATTATGGAGTTGGACCCAATGGGTGGGGGTCCGTCGGGCAAGAGTATTCTCTCCTTTAAACTTGGTCTCCAGCAATACAAAGATGTCACACTTCTCTCTGCGTAAGGCCCCACAAATCTCCCTCTATCTCCCTAAGGAGCAAGCCCCCCTCACGTTCCAGGCGATAACCGCCATTAATTATTTAGAGGAAGGCTCCCCTGAACTTCGTATGGACCGGTACCCAGGGATGGTATCACGTCCGTTGTTGCCATATCCTCCTCCACCCGAGGCGATAACCGCCATTAATTTATGTTTTTGAAAACTTTTAATTATATATTATTTTGCTGTATTTTGGGAACAATGAGTAATGCTAAGTTGTTGGGGATTTGAGAAGGGGCATTAGCAATTCAATATATGTTGGAATGGGATAATTGATGCAGAGAAGAGTTTGATATGAGCTTGAGTGAATAATTTAAGCTCAGTTGTTGCTAGTTGTTGTTTGGAGGATTGGTTATGAGTCGGTGTGAGCCTGACAGGTCTAGTCCACGCTAGAGTATTTTCAATTATATAAAAGATGTGCCTGCTAGTGTTTGTCCAGAATAAATGTTTTAAAATATTAAAGTAGGTAGTCCAGGATCATGGTCAAGTTACTTAGCTGGTTTGGTTTCATTTTTTCAAAGAACACTCTAGGAAAATGTTATAATTAGTATTCTATATTTAAATTACAATATTGTTGTTATTAGTAGAAATTCCAAAGAGTTTTATAACAAGTTGTAAAAAACTTATCTTATAATTCCTAACTATTTTTAAAGTAATTCTTATTATTTATCTATATAATATTTAGTTATTGTACAAGTAATGTTATTAGCCAAAAGTATAGGGTAAGAAATAACTAATATATCAATTAGTAGGAATGAGTAGCTAGCAAGAAGAATTTAGCTGATCATTATTATGTAGATCTTAATCAACTTGTACTTATACTCAGGAGGACATCTGGCTCTATTTTCCACACTTGATCACCCTGAGCAAGGCAAGTATACTCCTCGGACTTGTTCATTACTTCATGTCTTGTATTCATGCTTGTACCTTCTTGTTGACGATATTTCACGAGATTTTCTTGTATCTTGTTTTCTAAGTTTACTTGTGTCTGGGAGAGGAAATACTACAGGTGTGTGATCAAACCCGAGTTACTATTTATGTGAATAGCTTAGTCCCCGCATCGTGTACGCGGGACCGAAGCCGTACCATTTCATGTTCCCTGAATCTACCCAAGCCGATCACACACTCTAGATGTATTTCAATATATTGCACACGTCAGGTTCATTGTATATTTTATGTTCAGGTTTCATTCCATGTTTCCTGTATTTATTTTCCAGTATTCATGTTCAGGCTTCATTTCATGTTCTCATTTCTTGTACTTTATATTTTCCTGTATTCATTTCCATATCATGATGTTCATGTTCATTTCCTTGGATATACTTAGCTCCGCTCCTGACTAGGATATGTTGCAGGTGTACTTGCAGGATATTGTTCTACCTTATGGGCCAGAGCCCAGAATCTTAGCTGAGTAGGATGGAGCCATGACTTAGCTTGAGATTTCAGGTTTAGATTGTTTTAGCTATTCCTCTAGATATTGTATGTTTGTAGAATTCGTAGTGTATTTCATTGTTGTTGTCTCTAGTACTTTTATGTCATTATGATTGGTAGATTATGGTGATCATCATGGGACGGTTAGATGCTATGATGTTTATTTTCAGGTTATTGTTGGAGTTTTCTCTATATTGGTACAGCTTACTTTGTCGTGTCTAACGAAAAAGGCTGGGCGTGTCCGACTCGTGTCCGATTATTCGGGAGCGGGTCGTGACAACGGCTGCAGCTTCTGTTTTATCATTGGCATCGTTAGACTCATCGTCCCAGGGGAGTGGTTTGTATAGATCGGCATCCGTACTATATGCTTCGAGACCTCAGAATGAGTCGATGTCAGTAAACTCCATCTTGATGGTCGTGTCACTACTTACGTACTTCATGCACTGGTGAAGGGTAGAGGGGACGATCATGTACTCATGGATCCATGGACATCCAAGCAGCATGTTGTCGTTTATGTCCGCATCGATGATGTAACAGGTAACCTCAGTATGAAGATCACCTATTTGGCACTTCAATCGGATCTTGCCCAGAGTTTTGGGACAGGTCTGCCACCCACCTTCTACACTCTGTGAAGAAGGGCGTTAAAGTCGCCCATCAATAGAAGCAGAAGATGCAAGGAGTCAGCAGAGGCAGCCACTCTGGATATGTCCCTCCACATGGCCTCCCGACGCCGTCTGTCGTCGTGGTCGTACAGCGCTCCCATCAAGAACCGAAAATCACCTTTATCAGTAAAAGAGATGGCTATCAGTTGCTCCGATATCAAGACCAAATTTCCTACCCAACTGTTGGTATTCTACCGAACCTAGATCCTCACCATGTCGCAGAGCGCTAGATTATGGAGTTGGACCCAATAAGTGGGGGTCCGTCGGGCAAGAGTATTCTCTCCTTTAATCTTGGTCTCCAACAATACAGAGATGTCACACTTCTCTCTGCGTAAGACCCCACAAATCTTCCTCTATCTCCCTAAGGAGCAAGCACCCCTCACGTTCCAGGCGATAACCGCTATTAATTATTTAGAGGGAGGCTCCCCTGAACTTTGCCTGGACCGGTACCCGGGGATGGTATCACGTCCGTTGTTGCCATGTCCTCCTCCACCCCAGGAGTAGAGGAGTGCTGGTTTGGTGCATGTAAGAGCATCAAATCCCAAGATGGATTGTCCACACACAATGCCTCACTATGAACTGGGGTATCCCTTGGGGGCCCGTCGCGCATAGGGCAGCACGTCTCTTCCTGCTATAAAATCTCTCATCGGATGAACCTCCATCTCCTCGATGCTCTCATGCCGATGCTGACATGCCTCTGGTAACCATGCTCTTCTGTGCCGAGAAGGTGACCATAGCCCCTCTAGTATGTACCGGCTAGGGTGAGGTAGCCAAACTCAGGCTACGAGCCTCCTCCATCGACCTGTCCCCCTAATGCATGATGTCCTCAGCTATCTCGTCCCCGATGACAGTCTCTATCGCTCGTGAAGGTCCAGGCTCCTCAGTAGGCTCCATCGACTTTGGGTCTCCTGTTGGGCAAGTACTGTCCAGGTGTCCGAAGTAAACACAGTGTGAACAGGCTGGTGGAATCCATTCGCACTCCACTTTCTGGGTTAAAACCTCGCTAGAAGGCACTTCATACTCCAACATACTTGGTAGTTTCCCACCAGCCCTGATCTTAAAAAAAATCCGAGCATACATCAACCTCGATCGAAATGTTGTAGCATCATCCGCCTTAATAGGTTTGCCAACTAGGCTAGCGAGCCTCAACAATAATAGAATGCTCCAGTACCGGACTGGGAACTCCGAAAAGCATATCCAAACATGGATCACATTGAGGACTTTCTTCTCACAACACAAATCCGGTGTCCATTCTTTCAGAATGATCAGCCTGCCATCAAACATCTACGGCCCTCCTTGGAGGATCCTGGTGACATCGTCCGCTAGCCCAAACTTCACATAATATAATCCATTCTCCCTAGCAAATATATCCATGCTTCCTTTAGGCTGCCAGACATTAGCCGTATACGCCCGAATCTGCCCATAAAAGGGCTTATTCCCAGGACATATAGGACCAACGTGTTCCTCCATAAGGCAGTCACCTTCAAAATCTCCTCTGTAGGGAAAGAGGATCGAAAGCCACTCCCTACCTTCTTTAGCGGCACAAACTCTATGGATGTAGGGATTTTGGGACCCACTGGCTTGTATATGTCAGCCCATAACTTTTCCACAGGGCGGGGAGTCGTCCCCTAAGACCGAGGGGCGACAACAGGAGTTCGTGGCCCTGTTCCCTGACCGCCCAAGTCAACCACTTTTCCTTTCCTTTTATCAGCCGCAGTCACCTTTGGGCGCCACCCAACTGATCTCCCTGCAGAACTATTTCTCGTCCAGATAGGGGCCGCAGGGCCATGAGCCGTCTTCCGAACCCCGAACCCTCACCCGCTCTCCTTTCAGAAGTGTAGCACGAATTTTGGTGACTCTGCACGCCATCCTCCTTGTCCCCAGTCTTTCTACCATGACGTCTCGTAACCATCATCCATCCTCCACCCTCCATCTTTCCATCCGGAGATCCAGAAACGAATCCTGGCTGAAAATTTGGAGGTCCCGTTAGATCTGGAACCCCTCGATCCACCCCGAGCCGTGACATACCGTCCCTCCTGCCGCCATCAGCGTCCGGACGGCCACCAACCCCCACATCGGTGTTGCTTTCGTTGCCGCCGCTGCCGGCACAGACGTTATCGCCGTCGCCAGAGCAACCGCTGCTACCATGCCCCGCGCCGCCACCAGCAGATCCCGCTCCTCCCTCCACAGGGTCGCCCGTGGCCGGCCCGGCCCCGGCATGGCCGCCGCCGGGCGGCCCTTCCTGCTGTCAGCGTCGAGGTCCCAAGGCGGGGACCCCCTAGGATTTGAGTCACGATCGCAATCGCCCGCTCCCATCTATTTTTTATGTGTGTATATATATTATATTATATTATATATATATATATATATAAATATATATATATATATATATATATATATATATATATATGCTGACATGTACGAATAATTGTTTGTGTCATGTATCATATATGGATTAGGTAGTACAAAGAATGGAATTTAGTAGAATATTTGACTTGTTTATTATTGAGGTGGAGCTATACTTATATAGGAGAGGCTAACCCCTCTCCCTATTATTCTACCCGATGTGGGACTAAAACTTATTAATACTCTCAATACTCTCCCTCAATATGGGTGATAGATATCAATCATCCCCATCTTGTTACATAGTTTAAAGAGACTTAATAAATTAAGCCTCTTAGTAAGACAATCTGCAACTTGTTCTTCTGAGCGAACATGATCGAGCTTTAGTATTCCTTTCTCCAGCTTTTCCTTGATGAAGAACCGATCGATCTCGATGTGATTCGTTCTGTCATGCTGAACTGGATTGTTAGCTATACTCAGTGTTGCTTGGCTGTCACTCAGAAGACGCAATGGTGTTCCTTGGTCCAGCTTCGACTCTGTCAGCAATGCTTTTAACCACAATAATTCTGACACTCCCAGAGCCAAGCATTATATTCTGCTTCAACGGTTGATCGAGCTACCACAGACTATTTTTTGCTTCTCCATGAAACTAGGTTACCCCTATAAATACACAATACCCTAAGGTAGAACTTCTGTCATCCATGCAACTTGTCCAATCTCCATCACAGTATCCATCAATACTAAGGTGTCCATTGTTCTTGAACCATATCCCTCTTTCAGGAGCCCTTTTTAGATATCTTAAATTATGGAAAACTGCATCCATGTGGCCCTTACTTGGATCGTGTATGAAATGACTCACTACACTCACAGCAAATGAGATATCAGGACGAGTGTGACCCAGATAAATCATTATGCCTATAAGTCTCTGATATCTTTCACGATCAACCGACTCTCCTGCCTCTATCCCCAATTTATCTTTCTGGTCAATCAGAGTGATTGTCGGACGACATCCCAGCATACTAGTTTCTGTGAGCAAGTCTAGTATATACTTCCTCTGAGAGAGGACGATTCCATCTTTTTCTCGAGCTACCTCGATCCCAAGAACATACTTCATCATTTCAAAGTCCTTTACATCAAATTCTTTGGCAAATTTTTTCTTCAGCTGGATAATCTCCTCTTCCTCATCACCTGTGATCACTATATTATCCACGTATACCGCAAGTATGGTAACGTGGCCTCTCGCATGTCGGAAGAAGACTGTGTGATCTGTATTAGTCTGGCTGTACCCCATGCCTGTGATAACTTTTCTGAACCTTTCAAATCATGCCCGAGGAGATTGTTTGAGTCCATACAGTGATTTTTCAGCTTGCACACTTTTCTTACTGACTGCCTTGTGTAAAATCCAGGGGGAGTCTCCATGTATACTTCCTCCTGTAGATCTCCATGAAGAAAGTCATTCTTCAATCTAATTGATGAAGTTGCCACCCATGGTTGGCTATAAAAGAGACCAGGATTCTTATAGTACTCATCTTCGCTACAGGAGCAAACGTCTCATAATAGTCGATGCCATAGGACTGAGTGAATCCTTTTACAACCAATCTTGCCTTGTAGCTCCATATTTCTTTCTGGCGTCTCCTTTACCGTGAAGACCCATTTGCACCCGACTGCAAATCCTTCAGGTAATAGAACAAGTTTCCATGTCCCATTTCTTTCCAGTGTCCCAAGTTCCTCCAACAATGTAGTTTTCTACCTTGGATCTTCCTTCGCTTCCTGCCAATACTTAGGCAAAGATGTGGTGTCTAACGATACAATGAATGCTCCATAAGTAGGAGATAAATTAGAGTATGATAAAAAATAAGCAATATCATGTTCATAACCATAACAAATATGAGATTTTCTTGTATTACTACGAGAAGATATCTTAAAGGAATATGAGATTGTGGAGGAGAGATCATAACATCCGAATCAGAGGGATCCGCATCCGAATTAGAGGGATCCGGTACGGAAGGCGCATCTTCAGGAGTTGGGACAGGGTTAAGCGAGGGTGTCACGACCCGCTACCCAAATTGTTAGGTCGGGCTGAGTCATGTCCAGCCTGTGCTTGAGATAAAGCACAGTAAGCTGTTCTAGAGATAACAAGATAAGACTAAATGTGCTAACAGTTCTATAAGTGAATAAAATTCATAAATGCTCCAAACACAAAAGTCGTCTCATATAGAAATAAGTCCAAATACAAGTCTGAAATATAAAACTGGATACATGTCCAGTTACAAAATACGTAGTCTAATACATGACTACACTAAGTATCCCAAGTGACTACGCAAACTAGACGAGTTTCCCTGCAGGAACATCCTCGTAAAGCAAAGCCGGGTCCTCGGTAGTATCTCCATAATATGAGTCGCAGAGTAACTCCTCCTCAGTAAGGACACCTACAACGTTATCCTGTCAGGACGGGAGCAAGTACTGATCCTAACAAACTAGCATATGAAACATGGTAATGAACATAAGAGGAATAACTGGAAATATGGCATCACATAGTCTATCATGGCAAGGACACATATGTCATAGAGACAGATGTATATGTAATATTTAAAACTGTAGCAGGTACGTGATCGTCAATAGGTGTACAATGTGCAGGGGCACATAATAAAATATACTTTCGTACAAGTGATAAGGCGATAGATGTACATACGTACAAATCCGCTTTGAGATAAAGCCTACGATAAGGTATACATATAAAATGTCAACCTTGCTCGGTACATACGTACGGAGAAGGGGGCATGATCACGTATGCTACTAACAGTTTCTCCATAACCCAGATTCTAATCATGTGAGAGATATATAAAGATTGTTCTAAGCATGGTAGTAACTGAAAGTACAATATGTGAATATATAACTTGCTACCCCAAGGATCAGCATTTATCATGGTTCGATCATAGTTCATAGATGTAACAATATGTAAAGTTTTTAGAGAGTAGTTGCCTCTAGCAAAGCAAGCTACGATAAAAGTGCTATAGATGTCTGGTAACTCGTCACTGTAGAAATAAATACATAAACTTAGTTTTTATACTAAGCTAAAATGCTAAGACACTAATTTGTGAAACACGACTTGTGACTGGGCACCTAGCCAAAACGATGACTTTAGCATAGGAGACCAATGTGGGGTGACACACTACTATAACTAACTTTTTAGGATCTTTATACTAGTGAGGGGTGAGTTTCAATACGACTATAATTCAAAATAACACAAAAAGTTACAAGTCCTAACTATTCAATAAATAAATTAAATGAATATTGTGTTCCAACAATTTTTGAGATAGACAAAAAGCTCAATTTTACATAAAATAAAGCACCAAAATAATCCTTGTTAATTATAGGAATTTATTATAATTTTTATGGAATGTATTAACCAGTACAAGTATTTTATAAAAATCAATTTTCCTAAGTACACAAAAAATGAGTTCTGGTTTCATATGCCAAAATAGTGGCAAAACTGTAAATTAAATATTATAAAAATTATACTAAATTAGCTAAATTAACATAGTATCTAAATACTATTTTTCCAGAATTTTAACTGCAATTTAAGTATTTTTAGAAATTCAAAAACAGCATTGTGCATAAACTAAAATTAAATAATTAATTATTTGCGTATTTTGTCCATGTACATAATTTGAACCAAAGTTCAAATACAGGACCCAAGGCCATGAATCAAATCCAATATGACTTGTATAGGTCTTGAATATGTGAAAACACATTTGGGCCCAAAAACCCATGCTAGGCTTGGACACCAAATGGTTGCAGTAATTTAAAAATACACAAAAATATAAAGATGTAAAAATACATAATAAATATTAATATTTTAATAAGGTAAAATTATACATAGTAGTTATAAAAATATGACAAGTATATTTACATAATAATTTACACTAGGTAGAGTGAAATACATATATATAATGTATATCTATAATATTTATATATACATATAAATATATAGATATTTACATAATGGATATATATACATACATATGTTAAAAATACATATATATATATATATATATATATATATATATATATATATATATATATATATATATATATAAGAAAATACTTAACTATAAAGTATATATATATACAAATATTGTATACATATATATAATAGCATATATATAATAATATATATACACATGAACATATATACATATATTTATATATATATATATATATATATATATATATATATATATATATATACACTGTCACTTAAGTGGTCATCTCCCAAAGTACTGCCACCGACTTCATCCAGAACTAAAGAAGAAAGCTCCCCGTAAAACAGCGAGCCAGCAGAGGGAAGTACTCCCTTGCCACCCATCCTACCTCGCCCAAATTCGCACACCCGATTTGGCTCCGGCGATGTCTCGCATGACAGGAGCGAATCCCCAGCAAAGCATTAATCCCTCTCAGCCCCCTAGCCCTCTCTCTATCCAACCGGTTCGAAGCCCTCGAGTCGGAGGACGCGGAAGCCTCTGCGGAGACTGCCTCCCCCCTCGCCGATCGGGCGCTCATCGAGAGTCTCCCCAATCTTGAAGGAGAACAGCTCACCGCCATAACCGTAACCAATCAACAACTCACCACTGAAGACCCCGTAGTTGAGGCCCTAGCCATCCTAGGGCCAGACCAGGTTCAGAGAGGTCTCCAGATTCAAGCCACGGGCTTCCCACTTCAGCTAACCAGCCTCCTCACAGGGAGCACCAGCGACTCCATTATCATTCCACCAAAAAACCCTATCCTGGACTCTGCTGGAGAATCGGTTGCCCTGCAACAGGCCCCAATGGAGCAATCATGCAACGATCCTCCCCCCACCTACTAAGGCAGAACCCTCCACCTCGAGCAAGGCCAATGCCAATAGCGGACCCACTGATACCGTCACCATCCTTACCAGATCTGCCGCCAGGCGGAACAAAAAACCTTTCTACAACATCCTTAATGCTTAACATCCTATCCTGGAATGTTCGCGGTCTGGCGAACAAACCGACGGTCAGGAGAATCATCAATCTGTAGAAAATCCACAAGATAGACATCCTCATCATTATCGAACCCAAAATTCCATCCAAAAGACTAAAGTCCATCCAACTACAACTGGGCCTTCCCATGGCCATTGCAGGCAGACACGACATCTGGCTCCTCTGCACGAGGGAAGTCAAACTAGGAGTCATCCAGGACTCCCAGCAGGCCCTCTCCTGTTGGTTCGACCACCCCAAACTGCCTGAGAGCGCCATCCTTTCCGCGGTCCATGGCAGCTGCGATGTTGCGGAGAGGAAACAACTCTGGAACAATCTCCTTGACATCCACCTCCTCAACCCCAACTCCCCTTGGCTCTGCATTGGGGACTTTAATGCGATCACTTGTATTACAGAGAAATCCGGGGGTCACCCACCTCACGCCCCGGCCATGCTTGACTTCAACAATTTCATCTTCAATGCCCACCTAACCTCTCTCCAGTTCTCAGGCAATGAATTCACCTGGTACAACATGCAGGATGGCGACCGTCGTCAATATTCTAGACTCGACAGGGCACTCACGAACGTGCATTGGCACGGAATGGGGATTACGACCTGTCTGTCCCACCTCAACTCCACTGAATCAGACCACAACCCCCTGTTGGTTGAGATCAAGAACAAGACCACCTTATCCAAAAAGAATTTCCAATTCCTCGACCTCTGGACCGGGCATCCACAATTCTTGGGTATTGTCGAGGAAGCATGGAACAGCGAGGACTCCCCCAACCCCCTTATTCGAGTTAGCAACAAGCTTAAAGCAACCAGAAAAGCCCTGTCTGCTTGGAGCAAGCTCGCCTTCGGAGACATCTTTCAGGCCGTTCGGGTTGCCGAGGACGACGTCACCCGTGCCGAAGCCCTAGTGGTCACGGATCGCTCGATAGCGGATAGAAGAGCCCTCAACCTCACCAAGGCGATGCTTAAATTCAGGATCAAAGTGGAGACAGATTTCTGGAAGCAGAAAGCTAGGCTGAAATGTGACAGCGAGGGGGACAAAAATTCGAAGTACTTTCACGCCTGCGTCAACGGGCGCAGACAGAAACTCTCCATCCACAGGACCGCTGACGAGAACGGGAACATCATTACCGACCAAAAGGGCATCCAACAGGCGGCCACGGATTTCTACTCCAAACTTTGCGCCAAAGAGTCAGTTCACAAAGATAGATCATTCCTTGACCAAATCCCTCTCCTCATTAGCGACGAGGACAACGCCCAATTGAACCGCACCCCCACAGTTCAGGAAGTTAAAGATACAGTGTGGGCTCTGAACGAGCACAGTGCGCCAGGCCCGGACGATTTCTCAGGGGCATTCTTCCGCTCATGCTGGGATATTATCAAGCTTGACATCACCGAAGCGGCGATCGCCTTTTTCGAAGGCGCTATATCCCAAAGCCATCTCTAGTGCCAACCTGATCCTTATCCCTAAAAAAGATAACCCGAAGTCTTTCCACGATTTCTGACCCATTAGTCTGTGTAACTTCACCAACAAGATCATATCCAAGATTATCGCAACCAGGATAGCGGATATTCTTCCTAAGATCATCTCGGAGGAGCAAAGCGGGTTTGTTCGTGGTAGGAACATCCAGGACAATATCATGTTGGCACAAGAGTTAATCACCTGCATGAAATTCCCTGTGAGGGGAGGCAACATTGCCGTCAAAATCGACATAGAGAAAGCCTATGATAGACTGGATTGGCAATTCATGATCTGGGTTTTCAGAGCTTTTGGATTTTCGGAAACTTGGATCAACATCGTCTGGAGATCCATCAGTAACTCGTGGTTTTCCACGATCATCAATGGCAACGCTGAGGGATTTTTCAAATCTCACCGCGGGGTGAGACAGGGTGATCCCCTATCCTCCACTGTCTTCATCATTGCGGCTGACGCCCTGAGCAGGAACCTTAACAATATGGTCAACACCCCCAACTTCTAGCACTATCACACAGCCAGTGGTTGCCCAATCATCACCCATCTAGCGTTCGCTGACGACCTTCTCATCTTCTCCTCCGGGGATGAAGGTGCGGTGGCAGTGGTTCACAACACCCTGATGAGGTACTCAAGATGCTCCGGCCAGAAGATCAATCACTCCAAGAGCGTTATCTACGCTCACCACAAAACCAATAGGGACCACGCCAACACCCTATCCATTTTAACTTCCTTTTCGGTTGCCAGGCCATCGTTCACCTACCTAGGATGTCCGTTAGTGTACGGAAAGTCCAATGCCAGCATCTTTGAGGACTTAATTACCACAATCATGAAGAAACTAGAAGGGTGGCATAACGCCACCCTATCCCCAGGCGGCAAGATGATCCTTATCAATCATGTGCTATCTTCCATCCCCATCCACACACTGGCAGCATGCTCTCCGCCTATCAAGGTCCTTTCTTCGATCGAACAGATCTTTTGTAATTTTTTTGGGGGTACAGCAACGGCTACGACAAGCATCACTGGGCCAGCTGGGACTCCATGGTCAATCCGACCGGAGAAGGGGGTTTGGGGTTCACCAAACTTAGCCACATTGTTAAAGCATTTTCGATAAAACTATGGTAGAATCTTCACACGCGCAACAACTTATGGACCAGGTTCTTGAAAGCCAGATATTTCAAACATATCCACCCCTCGATGGCCACATCCAACTGCAGATCCTCTGCGGCTTGGCGTCGCATCCTTATTGGCCGCGACCTAGCCGAACCCGCTATGAGACTCCTCTTGGGAGCGGGCGACTCGAACCCATTCCTTGAGCGATGGGTTGGCGACAGCATGATCCCGAATTTCACGGAGACCCCGAGAGATTGTAGAATCAGAGACTTGTGGAACCACACCATCGACGACTGGAACTGGGACCAGATTCGTGAGTGGGCCGGGCCCGAGGCAGCAGATAGCGTCCGAGCGATAGGGTTACACATCGAAAGCGAGGCTGATACATTGTATTGGTCCCTCGAGGCTTCGGGAGCATTCTCGGTGAGGTCAGCGAGATCAACTATCCAAGGCACCGGTCGTCCGTATCTTCCTATGGCTCTCTATTGGCATTCTTGCATCCCCAAGAAGTAGTCCTTCCTCATGTGGAGAGTTTTCAAAAAAAACTACCGACTGACGACATCCTTAACACCATTGGGATTAGTTTAGCATCAGCATGCTCCTGCTGCTCCCAGAGGGAGACGGAGACTATTGATCACATCTTTCGTCTAGGGTCGCAGCCGGACAGGATATGGACCGCCCTTAACCAGCTATTCTACATCGAACAGGGAAGCGGACGCCTCCACGATCTACTGGCCTCCTGGGGTTCCACCTTCCATAGCCACCAGATCGTCGCAGCGGCCGCTATATGGGTCTTGTGGAAGAACCGCAACAAAGCGAGATACAAAGGTCACTCATACTCGGCAGACCAACTCCTTCGGGAAATAGCCCGACAATGCCGCAAGCGTAGTTCCCTGTGTTCCCACAGTTCGAGTGACTTCTGGTCTGCGCTTCCTCTGTAGCCCCAGGAGTCTGCTTCGCCTGTTTTGCTTTCCTCCCTCCCTCCTTTTGTGTTTTACCTGTATAGGCTTCGGCATTTTGCGCCTTGTATACGGTTTTCTGCGGTCTTTGAGCCGTCATTAATAAATGGGGGGTTCTAAATATATATATATTTTTTTATGTATATATATATATATATATATATATATATATATATATATATATATATATATATATATATATATATATATGAACAAAAAAATATATATATATATATATATATTTATATATATATATATATATATATATAAAATATATATATATATATATATATATATATATATATATATATATATATATATATATATATATATATATATATATATATATATACATAATATAATAAAGTACTAAATATAAAATATATATATATAAAAATACTGCATATATATATATATATATATATATATTTTTATATATATATATATATATATATATATATATATATATATATATTTTATATATATATATATATATATATATATATATATATATATATATATATATATATATATATATATATATATATATATATATATATATATATAATAATACATATATATATATATATACAAATACATGTATATATATATATATAAATATAAATATATATAAATAATAAAACAAAAAGAAAAAGAAAAAGGAAAAGAAAAAAAAACAACAGCATAGAAAGGGGGGGCTCGAACTCGGGCCACTGAGCGCGCGGGAGGGGGGGAGGGGGGGTTTAAACTCGCGCGCTGACCAGTGGGCCAACTCGGCTCACGTGTTAGGATTAGGATTTTGGTTTGTTTTATTTAGGTTTTAGTTTAAAATAACAGTAATCCAAAAAATCACTCTGTGTTCTGACAGTTTGGGATACAGAGTCTACGTGTCCGTGCTATGCACGACACGTACGAGTCATAAAACGCGTGTCCGAGCACAGCGTTGGGTTCGTCGTGTCCTAGCGAACCACATATGTGGATTCGAGACACGTACGACACGATTGTTACTGCCACTTACGTGTCCGGCGGTTGGGAAGGGTTTCGAAGGCCGTGGACGGAGGAGAAGGCGATGGGACGGTGGCGCTCAGGTGGCGATCGACTCGCCTCGTCACGACGAGCTTGTCGGCTGTGGTTGGGGGCGGTGAGCGTCACTGTAGGGGTGGATTTGGGTAGATGGCCGGAGTTAGGGTTTCGGTAAGGGTTTAGGGAAGAATTAGGGCTGTGGTCGGCGGTGGTTGGGTCGTAGTGGTGGTGGTCGACTGAGGGGAGTGAGGGGGTCTTTATAGGGGGGTCGAGTCGGTCGGGGGGACGTTGCGCTGGCCGGAAATGGCGGGGGCAGTCGAGTCGGCGGTCGTCGGGCAGTCGGGGGCAGCCTGGTCGTCGGGGGTGGGTAGATTAGTAATTTAGCGCTTAGGTCCTCCTAGTTTAGGATTTTACAAATGGGTCCTAACAGTAGGTAAATGCAAATAGGAATTTGCATTCCGCAATTAAAACATTTGATTAATTACAAACTGCTATTGTAACAAATTAATAAATTACATAACTATATTAAAACAATTCTAAAAATTATAGAATGATATTAAAACATTTAAATTAATTATAAAATGATATTTTTGTATTTAAAACTCATTTAAAATTCATTAAAAAATTCTAGATAAATTCCTAAAAATCATAGTAAATATTTTTAAGGCTAAATTTGTCATTAATAATTAATTAACACTAATTAAACTAAAATTTAAAAAACAGGGGCTCATAAGTCTTCCCTCCTTGAAAAATTTCGTCCTCGAAATTCACAAGGATTGAAGATCCTATAATATTCTAACATAGCAAGCAATGCAACAAATGACTAAGGATATGATCGAAACTAACCTCTAAGGTATCAAGCGGGAACGGGTGGTTCCCTCGCAGCGGTTGGATCGAATAAGTAAGGGTATCTCTCCCCCATGTCCGACTTCCTCTCCCAAGTAGATTCACCCGGAGAGTGACGGCTCCAAGCTACTCGTACTAAGGGTATAACCTTGTTCCTCAGCCTCTTCTCTCTCCTGTCTAATATCTCCAGTGGCTGCTCAGAAACTGTAAGGCTCGGTCCGACCTCCAACTCTGAATGATCTAGCACATGACTGAGGTCTGGAACATATCTCCTCAGCTGAGATACGTGAAAGACATCGTGAACTCCTGCTAGGTTGGGTGGAAGTGCAACCCTGTAAGCTACCTCTCCAATCCTGCCAAGTATCTCGAACGGCCCGATGTATCTGGGGCTCAGCTTCCCTCCTCGTTCGAATCGGATTGTCCCTCTAGTAGGTGATATCTTTACTAGCACCATATCACCGTCTGCGAACTCCATCGGTCTGCGACTAGCATCAGCCCAGTGTTTCTGCCTGTCCTGAGCTACTCTGAGCCTATCTCTGATCATCCCAACTTTCTCTGCTGCATTCGTGATTATCTCTGGCCCAAGCATAACTTTGTCTCCAATATCGTCCCAAAAGAGCGGTGTGCGGCATCGTCGTCCATATAGCGCCTCGAAAGGAGACATACCGATACTGGCTTGGTAGCTGTTGTTGTATGAAAACTCTACCAAGTGCAGATGGCTCTCCCAAGATCCTCCAAAGTCCAGTACGCAGGTCCTCAGCATATCCTCCAGTATCTGTATCGTCCTCTCGGATTGCCCATCTGTCTGCGGGTGGTACGTCGTACTGAACTTGAGCCTACTGCCCAACTCCTCCTGCAAGCTCCTCCAGTAGTGGGACGTAAATCTGCTATCTCTGTCCGACACGATGCTCACTGGCACTCCGTATAGGCGAACTATCTGCTGCATGTATAGCTCCGCCAACTTCTCGGTGGAAAGCCCCACCTTGAAGGGTATGAAGTGCGCACACTTCGTCTGCCTGTCCACGATGACCCAAATGGCATCCTTCCCTCCTTGGGAACGAAGAAGCCCTGAGACGAAGTCCATCGTAATATGTTCCCACTTCCACTCGGGAATGGGTAACGGCTGCAACAAACCAGCTGGCCTCTGGCGCTCCGCCTTGACCTGCTGGCAAACTAGGCATCTCGAGATAAAACGTGATATATCCCTCTTCATCCCGTGCCACCAAAGATGTTCCTGCAAGTCACGGTACATCTTGTTAGAACCAGGATGAATAGAATAACTCGATCGGTGCGCCTCCTACAAGACTGCCTCTACCAGCTCTCCCTTCGGCACGCACAATCGGTTTCCATGCCTCAAGGATCCATCCTCTGCTATAGTAAAGTCATCCAGCAATCCAGCTAAAGCCTGGGCTCGAAGACTGCAAAGGCTCTCATCTGTAGGCTGTGCCTCCCGGATCTGCTCCATCAAACCTGACTGAATGTCAAGCGCCATCATCTGTATCACTGATCCTGGACGAACTAGCTCGATACTGAGCTTCTTCAGATCTTCCCGCAAATACCGATCTATTATCAGATACCATGCCATCGGATGCCTGCTAAGCGCATCCGCCACCACATTTGCCTTCCCGGGGTGATACTATAAATCGATGTCGAAGTCTTTCATCAACTCCAACCATCGCCTTTGCCTCATGTTCAGCTCTTTCTGCGTGAACACATACTTCAAGCTTTTGTGGTCAGTAAAGATTTCTACACGCTCTCCGTATAAGTAATATTTCCATAACTTGAGTGCAAAGATCACCGCAGCTAACTCCAGGTCATGGGTAGGATAATTCTGCTCATGAGTCTGCAATTGCCTAGATACATAAGCAATCACTTTCCCATGCTGCTGTAGGACACATCTTAGCCCCTTTCCTGAAGCATCGCTGTAAATGGTGAAACCTCCAGAACCTGAAGGTAATGTCAGAACTGGAGCGATCGTCAGCCTCCTCTTCAGCTCCTCAAACGCTGTCTGGCAGTCCTCTGACCAAATGTACTCTGCGTCCTTCCGCGTCAGCTTCGTCATGGGTTCGGCTATCCTAGCAAAGTCCTGGACGAACTTTCTATAATAGCCTGCTAAACCCAGAAAGCTCCTGATCTCTGAAACTGACGTCGGAGCCTTCCATGTCTCAACTGCAACGATCTTTCTGGGATCTACCGAGATTCCATCTCCAGTAACTACATGGCCGAGAAACTCCACTCGGTCTAAAAAGAACTCGTACTTTGGCAATTTGGCAAACAATCTCTCCTGCCTCAGAATCCCTAAAACTATCCGCAAGTGCTCTGCATGCTCCTCCGGCGTCTCCGAGTATATCAGGATGTCGTCGATAAATACTACGACGAACTTATCCAGATACTGGTAGAATGTCTTATTCATCAAATTCATAAATACAGCTGGCACATTTGTGAAACCAAATGGCATCACCAGAAACTCGTACTGCCCGTCCTTCGTATTGAACACCGTCTTCTGGATGTCTGCTGCCCTAACCTTCACCTGGTGGTACTCGGATCTCAAGTCTATCCTGGAAAACACCTTCGCCCCACTCAACTGGTCGAACAAATCATCTATCCTGGACAGAGGATATTTGTTCTTAATGGTGATGGCATTCAAGGCCCGGTAGTCAATACACAACCGAACTATACCATCCTTCTTAGGCACAAAGAGCACTGGCGCTCCCCATGGAGAAGTACTAGATCGAATGAAACCCATTTTTAACAGGTCATCAATCTGCTCTTTCATCTCTACGACCTCCTTGGGATTCACTCTATAGCAAGCCCGGGATACTGGTGATGAACCCGGCACTAAATCTATAGTGAACTCCACATCTCTGTCAGGCGAAAGTCCTGGAAGATCCTCTGAGAATACATCCATAAACTCCCTAATGATAGAGTGTGGCGGTGCTATGTCCCCAACTGTCGTACAACAGTTCAGCTCTAGGCTGATCTCCGGCCCTGTCCTCTTGACTCTGAATGGTGCTGTGCCTGGGGGACTGAACAAAATACTACCCTCATGACAGTCTATAGATGTATGGGCATAGCTAAGCCAGTCCATCCCCAATATGATATCATAACCGGGGAGTGGCATCACAAAGAATCGCCCCTCAAACTCTCTCCCGGCTATAGTAATAGAGCATCTATAGATAGCTCTAATAGGCGTTGGTCCTCCTCCCGTCATTACTCTACTAATCTCCGCAGTAGGTGTAGATACTAAGTGGTGTTCATGCATAAACTCTAATGACAGGAAGCTATGAGATGCACCAGAATCAAACAAGCATAGAGCTAGAAAAGTATACAAATAAACATGACCTGTGATGACGTCAGCTAAGTAATCTGGCTCCGAAACCTGCTCCGGCTCCGGCTCAAGAGATAGACTACAAACCTTTTCCTGAGGTCCCTTCTGCTGCTGCAGATGTTGCCCAAACCTCTGCTGCTGAGTCGGGAGTGGTCCTCTAGGTATCCTGGCTGCTGGGCATTCTCGAAGCTGATGGGTGGCAGACCCGCAAGCTAAACACTGCTTCAACCTCTTCCTGCAGATGGCGTAATCATGTCCTAGTCTTCTGTAGAAAGAACATATAGCTCCCTTCGGCTGTTGTCGGGGTCCCGGGGCTCTAACTGGCGGGGTCTGGTGATGTGGTATAGGGGGACGGTATGTCTGCTGGTGCAGCGTCGGTGCTCTCTGCTGGAAAGCTTGACTCTTGGACGGTCCCTCATGATGTACAGAAGCCGGCCTCTTGCTAGACAGAAGATGCTCCTCAATGCTCCGGGCCAACTCTAGGCTCTGGTAGTAGTCAGTCGTACCGTTCGCCACTATAAGAATGCCAATGTCTGGAACTAGACCATGGCAAACCCTACGCGTCATCTCCTCTGGGTCTGCAACCAGACTAGGAGCGAAACGGCTCAGGCGACTAAACTCTGTCGCATACTCGTCGACAGAACGGTTCCCCTGCTAGATGTTCTGGAATCGTAGCCCTATGGCTACTCTAGCAGTGGTCGAGAAGAATTTCTTCTTGAACTGGGTCTTGAACTGATCCCAAGTGGCCCTCCCTCTCGCGAACAACGGCTCATTCCGGAACCAAACTCCTGCCAAGTCTATTAGCAGAAATCCCGCTGCCTTGACCTGGAGGTCATTCGGCATCCTAACTCTAAGGAGCTTCCTCTCTACCGAGTCTAGCCAGTCATCTGCTACTACTATGCCCTTAGTCCCTGAAAACTCCTTGGGGTTCAGACCCATGAAGTCCTTGATCGTCCCCGCTCTCTGTCGTGGCTCTACAGGTGGTGGAACCACAATACGTTCCTCAGAACGCTCCATGCTCTGGCGGAGTAGGGTAGTCTGCTCCTGATGGGTTGTTAGGAACCCCTGGATCAGAGTGAGCAGTTGGTTCCCGTCGAGTGTGACGGAAGCCTGTGTAGGTATGGTGATAGGGGGTGGTAGAAGTATCGGGTCCTGCTGGAACTGTGATGTGGAAGGTGGTGGAGGCATCTGGGTTGGTAGATTTGTGGAGTGGAGAAGAGTGGTAGGTGGAGGTGTATCAGTCAACTGGTCAGCTGACTAGATAAGGAGTGCGCCGTTCTCAGGTGTGACATACTGGGACGAACGAGTAAGCACCATCTAATAAAAAGGACTTATAAGGACTCTTTAAAATAAACAATCATAGACAAGAAAATCTAATTATAATAGCAAGCATGTGATGTATTTCCTATGTTGCAATCCCAGCATTCCTCTAGGTGTTCTAAGCGTCATTCCTAACGTTGTCTAATTTACCTTAAGTTCCTAATTGCAGGCATGCTTGGTACAATAACGTAACCAAACAATTTAAGTCTCGACCTGCATGGGCTACCACTAAAAATATGTCACGACCCGCTACCCAAATTGTTGGGCCGGGCCGAGTCATGTCCAGCCTGTGCTTGAGATAAAGCGCAGTAAGCTGTTCTAGAGATAACAAGATAAGACTAAATGTGCTAACAGTTCTATAAGTGAATAAAAGTCATAAATGCTCCAAACACAAAAGTCGTCTCATATAGAAATAAGTCCAAGTACAAGTCTGAAATATAAAACTGGATACATGTCCAGTTACAAAATACGTAGTCTAATACATGACTACACTAAGTATCCCAAGTGACTACGCAAATTAGACGAGTTTCCCCGCAGGACATCCTCGTAAAGCAAAGCCGGGTCCTCGGCAGTATCTCCATAATATGAGTCGCAGAGTAACTCCTCCTCAGTAAGGACACCTACAACGTTATCCTATCAGGACGGGAGCAAGTACTGATTCTAAGAAACTAGCATATGAAACATGGTAATGAACATAAGAGGAATAACTGGAAACATGGCATCACATAGTCTATCATGGCAAGGACACATATGTCATAGAGACATATGTATATGTAATGTTTAAAACTATAGCAGGTACGTGATCGTCAATAGGTGTACAATGTGCAGGGGCACATAATAAAATGTACTTCTGTACAAGTGATAAGGCGATAGATGTACATACGTACAAATCCACTTTGAGATAAAGCCTACGACAAGGTATACATATAAAATGTCAACCTTGCTCGGTACATACGTACGGAGAAGGGGGCATGATCACGTATGCTACTAACAGTTTCCCCATAACCCAGATTCTAATCATGTGAAAGATATATAAAGATTGTTCTAAGCATGGTAGTAACTGAAAGTACAACATATGAATATCTAACTTGCTACCCCAAGGATCAGCATTTATCATGGTTCGATCATAGTTCATAGATGTAACAATATGTAAAGTTTGTAGAGAGTACTTGCCTCTAGCAAAGCAAGCTGCGATAAAAGTGCTATAGATGTCTGGCAACTCGTCACTGTATAAATAAATACATAAACTTAGTTTTTACACTAAGCTAAAATGCTAAGACACTAATTTGTGAAACACGACTTGTGACTGGACACCTAGCCAAAACAATGACTTTAGCATAGGAGACCAATATGGGATGACACACTAATATAACTAACTTTTTAGGGTCTTTATACTAGTGAGGAGTGAGTTTCAATACAACTATAATTCAAAATAACACAAAAAGTTACAAGTCGTAACTATTCAATAAATAAATCAAATGAACATTGTGTTCCAACAATTTTTGAGATAGACAAGAAGCTCAATTTTACATAAAATAAAGTACCAAAATAATCCTTGTTAATTATAGGAATTTATTATAATTTTTCTAGAATTTATTAACCTGTACAAGTATTTTATAAAAATCAGTTTTCCTAAGTACACAGAAAATAAGTTCTGGTTTCATATGCCAAAATAGTGGCAAAACTATAAATTAAATATTATAAAAATTATACTAAATTATCTAAATTAACATAGTATCTAAATACTATTTTTCCATAATTTTAACAGTAATTTAAGTATTTTTAGAAATTCAAAAACAACATTGTACATAAACTAAAATTAAATAATTAATTATCTGCGTATTTTGTCCATGTACATAATTTGAACCAAAGTTCAAATACAGGACCCAAGGTCATGAATCAAGTCCAATATGACTTGTATAGGTCTTGAATGTGTGAAAACACATTTGGGTCCAAAAACCCATGCAAGGCTTGGACACCAAATGGTTGCAATAATTTAAAAATACACAAAAATATAAAGATGTAAAAATACATAATAAATATTAATATTTTAATAAGGTAAAATTATACATAGTAGTTATAAAAATATGACAAGTATATTTACATAATAATTTATACTAGGTAGAGTGAAATACATATATAAAATGTATATCTACAATATTTATATATACATATAAATATATAGATATTTACATAATGGATATATACATACATATGTTAAAAATACATATATATATACATAAGAAAATACTTAACTATAAAGTATATATATATACAAATATTGTATAAATATATATAATAGTATATATATAATAATATATATACACATGAACATATATACATATATACATATATGTACAAAAATACATATATATATATATATATATATATATATATATATATATATATATATATATATATATATATATATATATATATATACACATGAACATATATACATATATACATATATGTACAAAAATACATATATATATATATATATATATATATATATATATATATATATATATATATATATACATACATACATAATATAATAAAGTACTAAATATAAAATATATATATATAAATACTGCATATATATATATATAATACAGTATATATAATAATACATATATATATATACAAATACATGTATACATATATATAAATAATAAAAGAAAAAGAAAAAGAAAAAGGAAAAGAAAAAGAAACAACAGCACAGAAAGGGGGGGCTCGAACTCGGGCCACTGAGCGCGCGGGGGGGGGGGGGGGGGGGCGTTTAAACTCTCGCGCTGACCAGTGGGCCAACTCGGCTCACGTGTTAGGATTAGGATTTTGGTTTGTTTTATTTAGGTTTTAGTTTAAAATAACAGTAACCCGAAAAATTACTCTATGTCCTGACAGTTTGGGACACAGAGTCTACGTGTCCGTGCTATGCACGACAAGTACGAGTCATGAAACGCGTGTCCGAGCACAGCGTTGGGTTCGTCGTATCCTGGTGAACTACATACGTGGATTCGAGACACGTACGACACGATTCATTACTGCCACTTGCGTGTTCGGCGGTTGGGAAGGGTTTCGAAGGCCGTAGACGGCGGAGGAGGCGATGGGACGGTGGCGCTCAGGCGGCGATCGACTCGCCTCGTCACGGCGAGCTTGTCGGTGGTGGTTGGGGGCGGTGAGCGTCGCTGTAGG
Source organism: Iris pallida (assembly GCA_029216955.1). Taxonomy (NCBI): domain Eukaryota; kingdom Viridiplantae; phylum Streptophyta; class Magnoliopsida; order Asparagales; family Iridaceae; genus Iris; species Iris pallida. The sequence continues at coordinate 3,417,136 of JANAVB010041818.1, forward strand.
GGTAGATTTGGGTAGATGGCCGGAGTTAAGGTTTCGGTGAGGGTTTGGGGAAGAATTAGGGCTGTCGTCGGCGGTGGTTGGGTCGTAGTGGTGGTGGTCGACTGAGGGGAGTGAGGGGGTCTTTATAGGGGGGTCGAGTCGGTCAGAGGGACGTTGCGCTGGCCGAAAATGGCAGGGGGCAGTCGAGTCGACGGTCGTCGGGCAGTCGGGGGCAGCCTGGTCGTCGGGGGTGGGTAGATTAGGAATTTAGCGTTTAGGTCCTCCTAGTTTAGGATTTTACAAATGGGTCCTAACAATAGGTAAATACAAATAGGAATTTGCATTCCGCAATTAAAACATTTGATTAATTACAAACTGCTATTGTAACAAATTAATAAATTACAAAACTATATTAAAACAATTCTAAAAATTACAAAATGATATTAAAACATTTAAATTAATTACAAAATGATATTTTTGTATTTAAAACTCATTTAAAATTCATTTAAAAATTCTAGATAAATTCCTAAAAATTATATTAAATATTTTTAAGGCTAAATATTTCATTAATAATTAATTAACACTAATTAAACTAAATTTTGAAAAACAGGGGATCACAGAGGGACATGTCACAGTTGGCATAATAGGAGAAATAGGTGTAGTAGTGGAATGCTGCTTCCTTCTTCTGTAGACTTGGAGCTCTGTAGTTTGTTCCTCCCCTGTTCTGTAGTCTTCCCGTGCACTAGAGCATTACTTCCTTCCTCCTAATTCTATGCATCATTATCACTTTCTTCACTCTCGCTATCTCCTCCTTCTTTTCTTGGACCAACTTCCATCATTGGGCATGGAACTGACCCAACAACCACGCTCTCCCCTCACTCCTAACACCTCCTGTGTTAGGAGTGTCATCAAATGCGGAGTTTTCACCTGAACCATTGTGGTAGTATGATTCTATCTCTCTGAATGTAACATCCATGCTCACAAAGAGCCTTCTCCACTGGACTCCAGCAAGATTATTCCTTCTGAGTCCTTGAGTAGCCAACGAACTTCACTGCCCGAAGGTCCAATTTCCCTACTGCAGGTTTATTATCCTTCACAAAGTATACACAACCAAATACTTTTGGGGGAACAATGTACTTGTTCTCACCTTTAAGCATCTCAAACGGTGTCTTCCATCCTAACATCTGAGAGGGCATCCTGGTGATAAGATATGCATCAGTCAACACGGCAAGTCCCCACAAGTATTTCGGAACATTCATAGCAAACATCATTGAACTTGCTACTTCCAACAGGTGCCTGTTCTTTCCTTCCGCAACGCTATTTTGTGCTGGTGTATAGGCACATGAAGTCTGATGATGTATCCTTTGGCTGATAAGTACTCCTCAATTGCTTTATTGGTGTATTATGTCCCATTGTCAGACCTCAAAATCTTCACTTTGGCACCGTACTGTGTTGAAACCCTGCGATGGAAGTCTTGAAAGCATGCAAAGACATCACTCTTACTCTTCATTAGGTATACCTAGGTGACACGAGTATGACAGTCAATAAAGGTGACAAACTACTTAAAATCATTAACAACAGTTGTAGGACAATTTTCCCACACATCAGAGTGTATCATATTAAAAGCAGCTAAACTTATATTTCCAGAACTCACATAAGAGCTTCTAGTGTGTTTTCCAAGTTCACAAGCATCATAAAACCAACTTTTGCTTATTAGCTTTTTGATACATAGAGGAAAACATTCGACTTAGTAGACTAAATGAAGAGTGTCTCATGCGATGATGTTGGAACAATAATTCTTCTTCTACGATACTTCGCGGCTCCTCCGGTTGTACTTCATCCACCAGTGCTGCCAGTAGTGTATCCAGCCCTCCCCTGTCCAAGTACCATAGCCCTTTATGCCAAGTGTCAGTCCCCAACTGTCTCTCTGTTCTCGTGTCCTGAAAAATAACTTTCGGAATGTCAAAGAAAATAACACAATTAAGTTGAAGACTAATGGCATTTATGGACAATAGATTAACAGAAAAGGATGAAGCATGCAAGACATCAGTAAGACACATCAAAGTTGTGCATTCAACCGTCCCTTTACCCATAATAGGTCAAGCAGTACCATCAGTAGTCTGAATGCTTTCATGTGTCATCAGGTGAGTATAATCTTGGAACGCATCACGGGTACCCATAATATGGCAGGATGTCCCAGAGTCAATAATCCAATTTACACTTCCTGGTTTGTGGGTAGATGCAAGGGCATGAGCAGATATACATGTACTTGTACTGGCATAGTATGTGATGTTACCCCCGGAGGTGGTTGGAGTCGATGTCCCAGCAGTGTTGGCACAACTGTCGCTGGTCCCAAGCTTCATGTTCCTCCATATTTCTATCATCTCCCTCTCACTAGGGGTCACATCGGATGACTGATTCTCACTTTTTCCTTCTGCCAGGTTTGTCTTGTGTCCTCCAAAATAATATCCTCTGCCATCAACATAGCCACCTCTGTCACCTCTACATCCTCCACGGTCGCGTCTACTATTATGGGACTGGCCTCTCATAGACTTCGTACAGAATTTGATGAAGTGTCCTGGTTCTCCACAGTTGTAGCACCCTCCTCCTCCTGAAGGGTTTGGGCTAAAAACTGCTAGAGCTGATTTCTCTCCAAGAGTGCTAGTGGTGCTGGACATCAGCTTCAACCGTGCTTCTTCTTGTGCCATAGCAGCAATGGCCTCCTCTAGTGATGGAAGTCCGGATTGTACGAGTAGCACATTCCTCCTTTGCTCGAATGTTGGGTTGAGCCCCTTTAGGAACTTCAGCATCCTCTGTCGCCAGATATACTCCATGAACTTATGGTAATGCTTCTACACCAATGGGATCATAGTGGTCGAGATCTGACCAATACTCCTTCAGCACAGCCACATACTCGGAGATGGTGTGATCTTCTTGGACCACCTTATCAAGTTCATCCTTTAGTTGGAGGACTCTCATAGGATTCCCCATCCCTGAGTACATGTCCTTCAGCATCATCCAAATATCATCGGCTTCCTCCATTGCCTCCACGTTGCCCGACACTTGGTCGGTCAAGGAAGCTGTCAACTATGCAGCTACAACATTGTTGACGATCTCCTACACAGCAAACTCCCATAAGGAGTTATCTTCAGGTGCCTTGGTTTGGCCATTCGCATAGCCCACAAGGCCTTTTCCCTTCAAAGTCTGCATCGCCTGACGCGACCACTTCAAATAATTGGAAGTACCCTCCAACTTTACTTCCAGCTTTTCTAACTTTGCCGTTTTGTATGGCGAAGGATCCGCATCTGTGTGTGCATGACGGCAACTAGTCTCGGTCATCCTCCTAGAGAAGAGATCGTCCACCAAATCCTTCATCTCTTTGGTCATCAGCTTGCCATAGATCGTATCCATCATCTTCGTCTTCTCCTCTTCCATCAACAAGGTAGATCGAGACCGTCTGCACCTTTGGTCACCGTCCTTTCTACGTCTGATGTTCCTCCTTCAGTGGTAGCGACGTCTCTGAGAGCCGCTCCTCATATCCTATGCCGGGTTGCGACTGGAGGTCGTATGGCCGGATGAGAAGGAGGAGAAGGGCCGGTGGGGGTGGAGGCTGACGTGAAAGAAGGAGGTCGCTGGACGGAGAGGGGATAGGACGGCGGTGGGGACCGGCGGTGCTGGGGTGGGGCTGACGATGCTGGCAGTGAGGGAGAGGAGGCAGGGCAGTGTTGAGGGGGTGAAGAAGGTGGGAAGAGGGGTGAAGGGGGGTGGCGGCTAGGGTTTTATGCAATAGGGTTAGGGTTTTGTGGAGAGGGGTGGCGGCTAGGTTTTGGTGGAGAGAGAGGTTGTGGCTCTAATACCAAATAGAATTTAGTAGAATATTTGACTTGTTTATTATTGAGGTGGAGCTACACTTATATAGGAGATGCTAACCCCTCTCCCTATTATTCTACCCGATGTGGGACTAAAAGTCCATTAATACTCTCAACACAAAGAAACTTCTGCATGATTACTCTCCTAACGATTTTGTGAAGTGCCGGCTTTTGTAAATTAGTATGGCTTGATATGGATTTTAGTCTCTGGTATAGAGTGAACAACTTTTCATCAACATCTGTCTACAATAACTTATGTTTGTTTAATTTACAGTGGTGTCAATTGTGTTATTCTTTACTATTAAAATCTTTATAGATTTTACTATATTTCGTATTTGTTTATGTTTTCACACGACGCATTTGTTATCTACAAATTATCCTTGGATTTCTACAATAAGGATCCAGGAATTCATGTTTTTTGTGAATATTTGAACTACTGTCAGTTACGACTACAATTTCTTACTTAAACGTGCAAATCTTGTGTTGTTTAACAGTTGAAACTTGTATTGGGTGTGTTCTGAGGGATCTCTATCATTCTTCAAAAGTAGAATATGGAAACAAGGGAAGGGAAGGAGAGGGAAGGATGCGACCTGATACCTATAATATGCATGGTAGTTGAAGATCAAATAACTTATTACTTTCTAGATCTATTCGCGTAGGCATACCAACTAGTCTCTTATTTTATATTATTTTTTGTGTGGGATGTGTGGAGCTGAGTTCTTAACATCATTTTTAATAACACATACTGTGGGACTTGCTATATTTTTTTGAAGTTCGTATAAACTAAGTTATACTGATTACAAGTAAAAATATTGCAGTTTCTTTGAGTATTTACTTAAGGGCTGGATACAAGGGAACAAAACAGAAACAGTGAAGCATTACAGGTAAATGTCCTTTCTTACAATAAGTGGTCATGGAAGTGGATGAGACATTTGCCTCGTTTTGTTTCAATAAGCTTGTATTTGATTTCATTCTAGATATTAAAGTTGATTAGCACAACTTTCTCTTCAATCTCTATTTTTGTTTTTTCCTTTACTTTGTTGGTACTATAATAAGTGTAAATGTGCAAGTAGTAATCCAAATACTGTGCAAATGTCTTATCTTAAGTTAAAACAGAAAAATGTGGGAAAAATCAACGGGGGATCTTTTAAGCTTGGTTCGGAAAACCACTCCATCATCTTTTACATATCTATGTGCAGGAAGGATGCTATTTAACGAGTACAAAGTTACCTACAGTAGAAACTCTATAAATTAATACTCGATTATTTAATAAACTCTCTAAGATAATATTTTTGGCCGGTCCCGACTCGGGGATAGGGTGCTAAATTAATAATTCGCTAAAATTATAAGATAATACATTTTTGATAATTTCTTCAGACCCCATATAAAATATAAATTAATAATTCCTTATATATAGCATATTACATGAATGATTTATGAAGGTTTCTTGAAAAATGACTCAATTGTCTTTTGTTTTTTGTTGAAATCAATTTCCCCTTGAATCTCGTCTCTAATTTTCCTTAGCATGGTAAGAACTTCTGGTGTTGTTTTCTCATAGCTCAACAAGAAATTGTTCAATGTGATTGCCGCTTTAATAGCTTCGTTTCGCGAAGGGGGCTCCATTGTAGAACTTTCATCATCTTCTTCATCGATATCATCTTTATTAATTTCAATAACGCTTTCAATAATTTCTTCATCAGTCAACAACTGTGCAACTACATTTTCTTCTGGGTGAGTCAGAACATCTTCGACATCCATTGCATTGCGATAACCCAACTCTTTTAATTAATAAAATATTAATTAATATATAAATTAATAATTATTAATTTATCGATTAATTAATAACTCTTTTAATTAATAAATTTTGGTGGTCCCAAGTGTATTATTTTATAGAGTTTCTACTGTATATGCATTTCTTACACCCAATACTTCTGTATTTCATTAATTTCTTTCATAATATAAACTTATCTCTAAAATTTTGTAGGTGATGTTGTCGTTAATGTATATATGAACCAAGAAAAGAAGTTTGCTTTCTTTGAAATATTGTCGGTTGAAAAAGCAAGCAGTGCAATCTCTGGATGGCATAATTTTTAGAAGAAGTTTGCCTTTCCCATAAACATTTCTTACACACAACTCTTGCAAATTTTTTGTTTCTTGCCACATTTGGGTACCATAATTTTAGCCTTGGCAAAGGAAAGTGATTTCTTTTTTGTGTTTGGAAGCCAAAGGAAAGAAAAATAGGAGAAAAAGTGGATCCTCCCATCCATCTAAGGAATCACTTTCCCTCCAACTTTCCTACATTAATGGCGAAAAAAATTTGACTAACATATCCCTACTCAAAAACATTATTTACCATTTGTATGCATAGTAGCTTTTAGAATTCTGTGTTACCATCTTCCTCTCATTACAACATAGCAGCTTCCAAGTATCCGGTATGTATTATATATGACTCATTCTTCTCTCGTTATTCGGTTCAGTCATGTTAATTCACCTCTTTCTTTGCTTCTTTTATATATATAATATGCATGGTGTGTTTGGTTATTGATTTCATTTGTGGTTTTGGTTTTGTTACATGGTGTAGTTCGTTGTTGATTTGCCTTTTATGTTGGACGTGTAATCATTTTTTTAAGCAACTTTTCTGATAAAACCAGAAGCAAACTAGATGGCAAATCAGAAAAAATGCATTTAGTTGGGTACAGTAAGAAAACCAAAGCTTACAAGCTATTCAATCCCGTGACTAACATGATCATTGTTAGTCCTGATGTCAAATTCAATGAAAATAGATACTTGGGATTGGAATGAAATGGAAAAAAGCAAAGTTTAACAAGATCTTTGTTAGTCGTGATGTCAAATATGTTGTTTATTTGTCTTTCGTATTGGACAGGTATTATCATTTATTTTCTATAAACATAAACAAAGTAGGCATGTACTATCATTTTATTTTGGAGTGTGGATGATGGCTCAACATAATGACTATTATGTTATCTGAATTTTAATTATGTTGTGATGTTAGAACTTATTATCTATTATAATGTTGTTATTTCAGATTTCTTGTGGTGTTTACTTGGTGATTTTTGTATCTATATTGACCTGATATATTGAGTTTACTTTTTCTTTAATGATAGTCAGTAATGCCAGGTGAAATTTTTGATAAGCAAAGTTTGGACTTCGGACCTAATTTGAAAGGAACCATTTTTACTTGTATGCCTCTACATCCATCACCTATTTTTACACGAATTTGATAAGTCGGGACTTTTGTTAGAAGCTCCATGTTTCAGTAGCTAGTTGAAGTGATACAAGTGACCTGATTTTGAAGCTGAACTTTTCTCATTAGCAATGAGGGTATTATTGGAAAATTGGTTTGATTTTGTTTCATTTCCTTACAAACACCAAACACTGTAATAGAAAGTACAAGATACATTCCGAATATAATCCTGGTCTTTCCAAACACCGGAAAGGAAAATCAAGGGAAATTACAATTTTCCAAAGGAAAGGAAATAACCAAGAATTGATTTCCTTTCCTTTCCTTTCCTTTCCGCGAACCAAACGAGAAGTCCCTTCCTGCTGTTGGGTTGATGCTTGGTTCTGCCGGAAGGCTCAAGGGTCATAGGTTGCAAGGAGGGGACTCCTAACTCATGCTTCTTTGAAGAAGAAGGTCTGATCTTGTTTTCGTTGCCAAAGAGCCAGATTGCAATGAGTACATGTTTTCTATTGCAACGAGACAACGTGGTAGATAATAAACAAATAAGGTTTCTGCTGCAGATGGAGAGGATTACAGAGTAATTTATGTAGCACATGGTTTCCTGAACACTATAGATGCAAATTTTGGCACTGGCATATGGCATATGAATGTTATATTAGTTTTATCTTTTTTTATGGATGGTATATAGTTGATGGATGGACATTTTTTTTTTGAGATGTTCGGCGATACGCACGGGACTTTGTGCACGCTGTATTGCATGCCAGTTGAGCCCATTGCCCTCCAACTCCCACCAAATAAATGTAAGGAATAATACGCCCCCATGGCTCGATTCACTGATCTTCTACCTCCCAGCCAGGGTCTAATACCTCTCCTCGGTAACCACAAGAGTCACTCGAGTTCGGTGATGGATGGACATTTGGAAATGAATATGAGATCTGTATTTATTAATTTCTTTGTTTGTGTACTTTGTGCGTATACCTTTTGTGTGCTATTATTGATGTTTTATTTATTGTTAATTATTATTGTGGCGCAAAACGTTGTTTGCACTTATATTATTATGAATCTAGCATAGGATGTGAATATCATGGTTTCTAGAAATCTGGAAAATATTAATATTTTCGTATGAACAAGTGACTAACGGACGACTTAATAGCGACTAACTAGCGACTAACATCTATAAAAATTAAACTTAGTGACTAACTACTAACTAATTAGTGACCAAAATTTTCGAAAGACAACAATAAATAGAAAAGATGAATTATTCTAACAAAAACCTTACCACTGCAGCTCTAGATCCCTCCTTAGAAGTTCAACAAGGTGATACCATTACGCAAGTAAGACTCCATGTCGGTCAAGACCTTCTGAGATGCCGAATGTGCCACAGTCGTCGCGTTGGCAGCAGGAGTGGCAGTTGGAGTAGTCGGTGTCGCCCAAATCAGTTCTTCTTTCAGCTTCTCGTTATCTTCTTTCAGCTTTTCGTTCCGTTGTCTTCCTCGAGATTGACGAAGAAGAATTCGAGGTCCTCCCTTAATTTTTTTTTCTCTTTCTCCAGCTCGAGCTTCTCTCCCAAAAACTTCTCCTTATCTGCCTCAACCTTCACCACCGAAGAGTCGTTCACCAGGCTTCACTTGGAGGATCATGGCTGGTCAGTAGTGATTGAAGAGCTCCATAGGGAGAGAGACTCCTTGAAAGCCATGCTTCACTTGAGGATCATGGCTGGTCAGCAGTGATTGAAGAGCTTCAGAGGAAGAGAGACTCCTTGAAAGCCACGCTTTACTTAGAGGATCAGGGCCGGTCAGCAATGATTGAAGAGCTCCAAAGGTAGAGAGACTCCTTGAAAGCCAGGCTTCACTTGGAGGATCACGGCCGGTCAGCAGTGATTGAAGAGCTCTAGGGAGAGAGACTCCTTAAAAGCCAGGCTTCACTTGGAGGATCATGGCTGGTCAGCAGTGATTGAAGGAAGCCAGGCTTCAGTTTGAGGATCATGGCCGGTCAACAGTGATTGAAGCACTCCAGAGGGAGAGAGACTCCTTGAAAGCCAGGCTTCACTTGGAGAATCATAGCCGGTCAGCAGTGATTGAAGGGCCCAAGGGATCGAGAGAGAGACTCCTTGAAAACCAAGCTTCACTTATTTTCTATTTATTTTATTTTATTTTATTATTTTTTATCAGCCTCGTACTTCAAAGACTTTAAAGCGGACGCCTCTCTATGGGGATAGGGCCGAGCGCCGCCCTCACTTTGCTATCTCCTCCGAAGACGTCTTTAATTTTGTTGAAAATATATAGGTAACAACGGAACGATCACACAATTTTCCTCGCACTTTTGGTTTAGTTGCTTACAACTAATACAAGGCTTCCGTTTGGGGGCCTTGGCCGCCATGGCCAAGGCTCTGTATAGGGCTTCATGACAGGAGAAGGAAGTGATGGAAAAGAAGGGATGAGGGTGGTATTTATAGGTATCGCCGACGGTCAGAGACGGACGGCCGTGATCGCTCCGACTATATCGGTGGCGAACGGACGACCGCCGCGCTCTTGAAGAAGAAGAAGATGATGGCTATCGGGTTAGGGATATAATAATGGGTCAGGTATCAAGGCTTTAACTTGTTCGGATCCAAGTCCAAGACTGATGTGCTTACTCCAACTACTCCTATGACTCGGCTTGTGGAGAATTTAAGAAAATAATGTGGATTTAACCATGGCTTATCTTAGTTGGGCTTGGCCTAAACAGAGTAGGCTGTTGTCCTCATATTTTAGGGTTAGGGTTAAATAGAAGGTGGGCTTTATCAAGAGATAAGTTTGCACTTATATTTTTATATTTTTATATTTTTATATTTTATATTTATATTTTATATTTTATATTTCTTATTTTATATTTTATATTTCTTATTTTATATTTCTTATTTCTTATTTTATATTTTATATTTCTTATTTCTTATTTCTTATTTCTTATTTCTTATTTCTTATTTTGATTTTTGATTTTTGATTTTTGATTTTTGATTTTTGATTTTTGATTTTTGATTTTATTTATTTTATTTATTTTTTATTTAAATTTAAATTTGACTTTTAATTTTTTTTTTCTATTTTTGTGTTTTCCATTTTTTGTTTTCTATTTTCAATTTTCAATTTTCTATTTCTATTTTTTATTTTTTTATTTTTATTTTTTATTTTTTTAATATGTACTATTTATTTATTTATTTATTTATTTATTATTTATTATTTTATTATTTATTTTTTATATTTTATTATTTATTATTTATTATTATTATTTATTTTATTTTATTTTATTTTATTTTATTTTCATAGTATTCATTTCTTGGTATTCTGTAGTTATTGTTAAAGATTAATTCAACATTTTAGGAAATGACATCACTACCAACACCTAGGATGAGGGAAACCAGGAAAATTATATCTGAATTTTTTTGAGTGACAAATTATAAATTGTACTTTATATAACATACATTCATACTGTATCCTTGTGATTGTTTTGAATATGTTATGTGGTATTTGATCTAATTCAAAAGGATCCATGCAAAGCTAATATCTTTTAAACAGAAGTAATATTAAACACTCGGGTTAAACTCGGGTTGGGTCGGGTCCATCGAATTTATCGGACTCCAATATACTAATTAAAACAATTTTAAACAGGAGTAATATTAACACATAATCAAATAGCAATCAAGTATTGATCATTACAAAATACAAAATGAAATAAGATTTAGGATAAGGAGTTGAGGAGTTTGGATGAAAATATATATATATATATATATATATATATATATATATATATATATATATATATATATATATATGTAAGTCAGATTTCGGGTTCTTCGGATAACCCGGCACACGAACCCAAGTCCAACCCAATTTTTGATCGGGTTCAAATATCCGAGCCCGAGCCCGACTATTTACAACCCTAACCCAACCCATTAACGGATTTACCTCGGACTCGGATTTAGCCCGCCCGAGTTGTACCCCTAATATATACATTTATGTTCTACAATATATTTCGGTTATAATCATGCATGTATAATCGTTTTTGCGGCAACTTCTATACCATATTTTGGTCAGATCCTGTGTAGTCTTTTGGCGATGCTTTGTGATGTCTTATATATACCTTCTTGGCTTCAATTTCTTCAACTGCTACCATATTCCTTTGTCTGGATCTTGACACTGTTTGTACCCCTGCTGAAATCCTGCACAACCCAGAGGTCCCTCTTTTCCATCCATGCCCACCTCCTCGCCACCGGCCGGCGGCCGCCACAGGAACGCTTTCTTGTCGACAAAATTCATCGAATGGTACACCAGGCCTGGCAGCATTGCCGCCGCAAGGCTGGTCTTCGACCACTTCTCAGCCCCGGACCCCTTCATGTGGGGCATGGTTTATAGAAATCTGAAAAATATTAATATTTTAGTATAAACAAGTGACTAACGGACGACTTAATAGCGACTAATTAACTAGCGACTAACATCTATAAAAATTAAACTTAGTGACTAACTACCGACTAATTAGTGACCAAAATTTTCGAAAGACAATAATAAATAGAAAAGATGAATTATTCTAACAAAAACCTTACCACTGCAGCTCTGGATACCTCCTTAGAAGTTCAACAAGGGTGATACCATTACGCAAGTAAGACTCCAAGTCGGTCAAGACCTTCTGAGATGCCGAATGCGCCACAGTCGTCGCGTTGGCAGCAGGAGTGGCAGTTGGAATAGTCGGTGTCGCCCAAATCAGTTCTTCTTTCAGCTTCTCGTTCTCTTCTTTCAGCTTCCCGTTCTCTTTTTTTACCTTGTCGTTGTCTTCCTCGAGATTGACGAAGAAGAATTCGAGGTCCTTCCTTAATTTTTTCTTCTCTTTCTCCAGCTCGAGCTTCTCTGCCAAAAACTTCTCCTTATCTGCCTCAACCTTCACCACCGAATAGTCGTTCTCCAGGCTTCACTCGGAGGATCATGGCTGGTCAGCAGTGATTGAAGAGCTCCATAGGGAGTGAGACTCCTTGAAAGCCATGTTTCACTTGGAGGATCATGGCTGGTCAGCAGTGATTGAAGAGCTTCAGAGGAAGAGAGACTCCTTGAAAGCCATGCTTCATTTGGAGGATCAGGGCCGGTCAGCAATGATTGAAGAGCTCCAGAGGTAGAGAGACTCCATGAAAGCCAGGCTTCACTTGGAGGATCACGGCCGGTCAGCAGTGATTGAAAATCTCTAGGGAGAGAGACTCCTTGAAAGCCAGGCTTCATTTGGAGATCATGGCTGGTCAGCAGTGATTGAAGGAAGCCAGGCTTCAGTTTAAGGATCATGGCCGGTCAGCAGTGATTGAAGCACTCCACATGGAGAGAGACTCCTTGAAAGCCAGGCTTCACTTGGGGAATCATAGCCGGTCAGCAGTGATTGAAGGGCTCAAGGGCTCGAGAGAGAGAGACTCCTTGAAAACCAAGCTTCACTTATTTTCTATTTATTTTATTTTATTTTATTATTTTTTATCAGCCTCGTACTTCAAAGACTTTAAAGCATTCGGGCGCCTCTCCATGGGGATAGGACCGAGCGCCGCCCTCACTTTGCTATCTCCTCCGAAGACGTCTTTAATTTTGTTGAAAATATCTAGGTAACAACGGAACGTTCACACAATTTTCCTCGCACTTTTGCTTTAGTTGCTTACAACTAATACAAGGCTTCCGTTTGGGGGCCTTGGCCGCCATGGCCAAGGCTCTGTATAGGGCTTCATGACAGGAGAAGGAAGTGATGGAGAAGAAGGGAGGAGGGTGGTATTTATAGGTATCGCCGACGGTCAGAGACGGACGGCCGTGATCGCTCCGACTATATCGATGGCGAACGGACGACCGCCGCGCTCTTGAAGAAGAAGAAGATGATGGCTATCGGGTTAGGGATATAATAATGGGTCGGGTATCAAGGCTTTAACTGGTTCGGATCCAAGTCCAAGACTGATGTGCTTACTCCAACTACTCCTATGACTCGGCTTGTGGAGAATTTAAGCAAATAATGTGGATTTAACCATGGCTTATCTTAGTTGGGCTTGGCCAAAACAGAGTAGGTTGCTGTCCTCATATTTTAGGGTTAGGGTTAAATAGAATGTGGGCTTTATCAAGAGAGGAGTTTGCACTTATATTTTTATATTTTATATTTTATATTTTATATTTTTATATTTTTATATTTTATATTTTATATTTTATATTTCTTATTTTATATTTCTTATTTCTTATTTCTAATTTTTGATTTTTGATTTTTGAATTTTGATTTTTGATTTTTGATTTTTGATTTTTGATTTTTGATTTTTGATTTTTGATTTTTGATTTTTGATTTTTGATTTTATTTATTTTTTTATTTAAATTTGACTTTTACTTTTTGTTTTCTATTTTTTGTTTTCTATTTTTTGTTTCCTATTTTCTATTTTTTATTTTCTATTTTCTATTTTCTATTTGTATTTTTTTAATTTTATTTTTTATTTTTTGTTTTTTGTTTTTTGTTTTTTATTTTTATTTTTTAATATGTACTATTTATTTTTTTATTTCTTATTTTCAATTTTATTATTTATTTTTTATATTTTATTATTATTATTATTATTATTATTATTATTATTATTATTATTATTATTATTATTATTACTATTATTATTATTATTATTATTATTTTTTTTCATAGTATTCATTTCTTGGTATTCTGTAGTTATTGTTAAAGATTAATTCAATATTTTAAGAAATGACATCACTACCAACACCTAGGATGAGGAAAACCAAGAATTATATCTGAATTTTTTTGAGTGACAAATTATAAATTGTACTTTACATAACATACATTCATACTGTATCCTTGTGATTGTTTTGAATATGTTATGTGGTATTGGATCTAATTCAAAAGGATCCATGCAAAGCTAATAGCTTTTAAACAGAAGTAATATTAAACACTCGGGTTAAACTCGGATTGGGTCGGGTCCATCGGATTTATCGGACTCTAATATACTAATTGAAACAATTTTAAATAGAAGTAATATTAACACATAATCAAATAGCAATCAAGTATTGATCATTACAAAATACAAACTGAAATAAGATTTAGGATAAGGAGTTTGGATAAAGAAAGAAGTTTGACAATATATATATATATTATATATATATATATATATATATATATATATATATATATATAAGTCGGATTTCGGGTTCTTCGGATAACCCGGCACACGAACCCAAGTCCAACCCGATTTATGATCGGGTTCAAATATCCGAGCCCGACTATTTACAACCCTAACCCAACCCATTAACGGATTTACCTCGGACTCGGATTTAGCCCGTCCGAATTGTACCCTAATATATATATTTATGTTCTACAATATATTTCGGTTATAATCATGCATGTATAATCGTTTTTGCGGCGACTTCTATACCATATTTTGGTCAGACTGTGTAGTCTTTTGGCGATGCTTTGTGATGTCTTATATATACCTTCTTGGCTACCATATTCCTTCGTCAGGATCATGACACTGTTTGTACCCCTGCTGAAATCCTGCACAACCCAGAGGTCCCTCTCTTCTATCCATGCCCACCTCTTTGCCACCGGCCGGCGGCCGCCACAGGAACGCTCTCTTGTCGACAAAATTCATCGAATCATACGCTAGGCCTGGCAGCATTGCCGCTGCAAGGCTGGTCTTCGACCACTTCTCAGCCCCGGACCCCTTCATGTGGGGGCGATGATCAAGTGCTACGTCTGGAATCGCCGCTTCGAAGAAGCAGTCTCGCTGTATTGTCACGGAACGCAGCATTTGATAAGACCTTGCTTTAGGTCAATGGCAGTGGCTCAGAAGGAGTGAAGAAGGCATTTGAACCAAGCAATAGCAGCAGCTAAGAAAGCAGTCTCAGAGTTCCAGGAAGCAGCAGTAGCAGAGTCCACAGAGACATAGGATCGAGCAGCAGGCAACCTTCTCTTCATAGACTGCACTCTTCACTCATCATTGCCATATGGAAGGGACAGCTCACTCCAGCCAGCTGTGGACAACTCAGCAGAGTTAGTTACAAGTTGTTGCTGACTAAGCAATTATTGTAATAAAAAACTATAAATACTCACTTGTAGTAGGAAGAGGTTGTTGATGATGTAATAGAGGTTTCTCAGTCTTCTTCTCTTTTGATGTACTTCTTCCTTTCCCACTTCAATTCTTCTCGAATGCAATAAACCCTAGTTCTTGATTGTTCCCCAAATTCTCTGTTTCGTTCTTATTTCTTGGTTGCAATTGTGAATCACACTTCTTCATCACAGCAAGGACTGTTGGGAAGAGGACCCAACAATTTGGTATCAGAGCGTGGCGATCTTGCCAAAGAAGGAGAGGAAGATCCCAGCATGAGTTATCAAGGAGCTCTCCATGGATCTCCACCATCTCGAGCTTCTGGCCATGGCGAGAGAAGGGTTCAAGCTCTGGAAGGTAAAGTAGATCAGATAAACTTTTCCGTTGAGAGGATTTTTGATAAATTGGCTCGAATTCGACAAATTAGGGTTCCACAAATGGGAACTAATCAAGAAGACTGCAATCTTGACCCATAGATGTTTCACTCTGTGCCTCTAATGGAATTGCTGTTAATACACCCATGGCTGAAAAAGGGTTTCAACAAAACCCTAATTCCAATTCACTTGATGTGAATGGAGGATCTAACTCTACTATGAGAGGGAGGACCACTCAATGTCGTGCAAATTACCCAGACTTGAAATACCAGGGAGGGGGAATGCCCCAAGTAAGGTTAAAAATACCTGATTATGATAGCAACAGTGAAGTGGAAGAGTAGTTATTACGAGTTAATCACTACTTCAGTTACTATCTAGTCCCTGAATGTGATAGAGTGAGAATCTTCTCTGTGCAAATGAAAGGCCAGGCTGCTTATTGGTTTGACTGGATTATGAAAATAAGAGGGGGTTCTATGACCTGGGGGGAATTCACTGAAGCTATCAAGATGGAGTTTGGACCATCTCAATTTACTAACCATGTCATAGAATTGAAGCTTTTAAGACAGGAAGGAACTGTACAAGAATATGATGGCCAGTACCAGAAGCTCTCCAAAAGAATTCAAGGCATCAGTGAAGATTGCTTGGTCAGTGAATATATGGGTGGCCTCAAAGAAGAAATTAGATTTGAAGTACAAATATCCAGGCCTAAAACACTGCCTGAAGCTATGCAACTGGCAAGATTGCATGAGGCTAAGTTGATAGCTCTGAGGAAAGCTCATAAAGATAAGCCCAAGCTATATTCTAACAAATTTAGAGACTCTGCAAGTGCCACAAACCAACCAGAGAAGTCAACAGCCAGTGTAAACAACAGTAAGTCTGTTGTGGGGTCAAATGTATATTCAACTGCTGACAACAAGTTCTCTCATGGAGTTAGCAATTCCCAGTACTCAAAAATCTCTCATAGTGAAATAGCTAGAAGGAAAGATTTAGGGTTATGCTTTTTGTGTGATGAAAAATGGGTTAGAGGGCACAAGTGTAAGGAGAAAAAGCTCTTCATGATAGCTGCTGAAGATGATCAAGATGAAAATACAGTGGAAGAAGAAGTTACAAGTAACAGACAAGAAAAGGAAAAAACTTTGGCAGGGTCCTTTGCTATATCACTACAAGCATTGGCTGGAGAGACTACTCATACCACTATGAAATTAAGGGGTACAATCCAAAACAAACTGTCCTGATTTTAGTGGATTCTGGGTCAACCCACAGCTTTGTTGATAGCAAGTTCAGTGCAAGAATAGGCCTTCCTGTTAATGATACCAGTTCTTTTGAAGTGATGGTAACAAATGGTGATAAATTGCAGAGTAAGGGACTCAGTACAAGGGTAGTTATAGACTGCCAAGGACAAAAGATAGCTGCGAATTTGCTTCACTTACCTATTTCAGGGTATCAAGTGGTCTTGGGTGCAAATTGGCTGAGTACACTGGGGGACATTGTTTGGAATTTCCAGGATTTAGTGATGAAGTTTGTGAAGAATGGGATTACACACCAGTTTAGAGGAATTCCTTTGCAAAGTGGAAATCTAACAGAGCCAGCTAACAGAGACTTGAGGCAAGGCTCCCAAATCTTCCTGATACAGTTATTGTAATGCCTGTGTTCGTATTACGTATTTTGGGATACGTATACGTATTTTATTCTGTATTGCCTGATTCCTTGTTTAGCTCTCGGCTTGGTTTAACTCTCGGTTTGGGTTGGCTTGGTTCGACCGGCCCAATGCTTGGTTCATCATGGGCCAAGGGTGGAACACCTTAGCCTATGCTTCTCCTTCATTTCCACTACAACCCCCTTCTTTATTATCCCCACCAACCTTCTCTCTCCTCCATAATTCTCATTTACTTCTCCTTTCCCCACCATTACTCTTCTCCACCAACCAAGAACACCATAGGCAAGTGCAACTTTCTTCCACAAGAGAACTCCTTTTGATGGTTTTATTAGCTTCTCCTCATGATTCTAAACCACATTAGAACTTGTCATTTTCTATTTTGAGGCTTTAATTCTTGTAGATCTAGAATTTAGTTATTTTTGGATTTTGGTGGTTTTGATCTATCAAACTTCCTTGTTTTCAAGTTTTGATGGTTCCATGTTGTAGAGAATTTCATTCTACCTAATTTTTGACCTTTGGAAAGTTGGATTCGGACTTGTTTTGACCAAGATATGGCTATTGAAGCTTAGATTCAACTTTAGAGTTCTTGTTGTTCTTGCCATTTGGAGAAGACAGTGAACAGTGAGCTAGCTTTTTAGCTTACGCCGCTGACTTGGGTACGCTGCTCTTTAGCGAGCGTACGCTGACTTGGGTACGCTGCTCTTTAGCGAGCGTACGCTGACTTGGGTACGCTGCTCTTTAGCGAGCGTACGCTAGCCTCGGTACGCTGCTCTTTAGCGAGCGTACGCTAGCCTTGATATGCTGCCTGTTGACAGCGTGTCTTTTGCGTACGCTAGCATGAGCGTGCCCTAGACCCTTTCGTACGCTAGCTCAAGCGTACGCAGTCTTGAGCGTACGCTAGCTTGAGCGTACGCTGACCTGTAGCTTGAGCGTACGCTGACCTGTAGCTTGAGCGTGCCCTTGTGTATGCTGACCCTTGCGTACGCTTCCCATTGGAAGTGTATGGACCCTTTGGTACGCTGGCCTGAGCATATGGCCTTGGCTGACTTGGTCTCATGTCAGCGAGTCAGATTTGGTTATATTTTCCCTGAGCTTGGCTCTTCTATAGCCCTGTATATTTATATTTTATTAGATATTTTATGTCCATTTTATATCCTTACGCCTTTTGTCCTAAACTTGATAATTGCAAATTTACTTGATACGTTTGGAATGGATAACTGAGCATGGCACGATAGTGACCCGTAGTGGTGCACTCCTGACATGAGTAACCTGGCATGACCTGATAGTGGCCGTCGTGGCGCACTCCTGACAAGTACACTTGACTTGATAACCTGACATGCTTATCTCGAATAGCTGTTGCGACGGCTACCTGACATGACATGACCTGTATAATAACCTGGACACCGTGGGCGATTGTGCTTGTATAATAAACCAGTCCTGTCTTGCATCATGTCTAGGATGGGACTCCTGAGTACCACGGTCAGGAGCACCCCACTAAAATAGACTAAGGTTAATATCTAGAATAACACAGTAGTCATGAAGAGATTTCCCAGCTACAGACAATCCCGTTACCTGGACACGCTTGGGATCTGTAGCCTGCCGTCGAGTATGGCATATTTCCAGCACACTGTCATGTGTTGTACCCTGTAAGCTACTTAAGGGTATATGCGTTTCCTGGACGATGTACCCACCTGAATTCAACCCTAATCTTTCGACCAGGATAACCTGGATGGTCTGCAGGGCTTGTGGCTGTGGAACAATCTCACTGCATTTTGTTAGTGATTAGGCTTGTGACAACCCTAGCTAGTTAAAGTATCAAGCCGTAATTCTTGCTTGGCCGTGAAGTGATTGGATGGAGTCTAACCAGTCTAGTCTTGCCCTGATCCTGTTCCAGATTATTGAATGACCAGAATGCTTGTATTTATTTTACCGATAAATGGTGAGAATTCCAAGTTCTGTTCAGACGAAGGGTTACAACCCCGATCCTTGTTTGGCTTACGGGTTGTAACCTGGTTATCTGAATAGTTCTATGGTTATCTCGTCGTATATCATCCTGGTGTATTTTCTTTATTTCCAGTTCTTACTTTATTTATATCTTGTGCTGATTGCTGGTTTTAGTTCTTAAGTGAAGCCTCCTTTGTGGCACTTGCTCTTTCTGGGGTCTGACCCAGCTGGTTTTGTGTGGCCAAATTTCGGAGCAGCTACCGAGGATCTACCGACATTCCTGCCAGATGGTGAACACTAGAAGGAATCCTGGCAACGAGTGGGTTATTTTTGGCTCTCCCACTCTATTGTAAAAATATTCTTTTGAGGCGTTTAGCCGACGAGCACCTGTTTAGCTCGATTGCACTTACTTACTGTCTGCCTACGGGCTGTAACATGATTAACAGATCCTAGGGTTGATCATGTATGACTAAACTCTTGCTAGTCCTGACATTTTGTAACGACTAGCTTCATGATCAACTGAATATGTAATGTTTAGGACGCCTTACTATTGTATATTTAATGATCATACATCTTGTGACTTTTACTTACTTGCTTATAATTGAGACACTAGGCTTGTTCATGACCTTAAGAGACTGTTGGCTTGTAGATAAACCCTCATGTATCCTAGACAGCCGTGACCATATAGCGAGGTGGGTTGCACTTCTATATACGTAGCTGGCTATGTCTGCCCCCGCTCTCCAGTATTCTGGTTCTGGGGCGTGACAGTTATGTTCTGTGGACAACTCCTTCAGGAAGGATGTAGATGAAGATTTACTTCCACCTGTACAAGAACTCTTGAAGAACTTTCAACATCTTTTTGAAGAACCTAAAGGTTTGCCACCAACTCAAAGGTATGATCATAAAATCAATATCATTTCTGGAGCACTACCTGTGTGTAGTAGGCCTTATAGGTACCCTTACATTTACAAAAATGAAATTGAAAAACAAGTCCAGAAAATGCTAAGCACTGGGATTATTAGACACAGTACTAGTGCCTATTCCTCTCCTGTCATATTACTAAAGAAGGCTGATGAGTCATGGAGAATGTGTATAGACTACAGGTCATTAAATGAAATCACTTTGAAGGACAAGTTTCCCATACCCTTTATAGAAGAGTTGTTTGATGAGTTGAGTGGGTCACAGTATTTTACAAAACTGGACCTAAGATCTGGGTATCACCAGATCAAAATGGTAGAAGAAGACATACCTAAAACTGCATTTAAAACTCATGAAGGCCAGTATGAGTTCCTAGTAATGCCTTTTTGGCTTACAAATGCCCCTTCTACATTTCAAGCCATGATGAATGACATCTTTAGGGAGTTTTTGAGGAAGTTTGTATTAGTGTTTTTTGATGATATCCTCATTTATAGCACTAATTTGGAAGATCATATAGAACATGTTAGACAGGTGTTCTACAAGCTCTCTCAAAACCAACTGAAGGTGAAAAGAAGTAAGTGTTTCTTCTTTAAGCAGCAGGTACAGTATTTGGGGCATGTCATCACTAATGAAGGGATTGAAGTTGACAGAGATAAAATAACAGCTATACTACAGTGGCCAACTCCTAAGAGTGTCAAAGAATTGAGAGGGTTCCTGGGTTTGACAGGCTATTATAGGAGATTTATTAGAGGCTATGGTGCAGTAGCTAAACCACTAACTGAGTTGCTGAAGAAAAATGCATATCATTGGAGTGAGGAAGCTCAGAGGGCCTTTGAAGCTTTGAAGATAATATTGACAGAGCCTTATGTGCTAACAATGCCTAACTTCATGAAGACCTTTGTAGTAGAATGTGATGCATGTGGAGAGGGAATTGGTGCTGTACTCATGCAGGAAGGGAAACCTATAGCTTATTTGAGTCAAGCATTGAAAGGAAAGGCTAGACTTCTCTCCATCTATGAAAAAGAGATGTTGGCAATATTATTAGCAGTAAAAAAATGGAGCCATTACCTCTGGGGAAGAGAATTTGTGATTAGAATTGATCACAAGTCTTTGAAATATATGATGGAACAGAAGATTTATACTGAAGTTCAGTACAAATGGATTCACAAACTCTATGGCTACAACTACAAGGTGGAATATAAGAAAGGGATCAAAAATCAAGCTGCTGACAGCCTTTCCAGGAGGGAAGCATTAATGTTATAAGCAGTTTCAGTCATCACTCCTGTGTGGTTCCAACAATTCCAGTCTCAAATGGCCACTTCCCCTTATTACCAGAAGAAATTGGTTAAGTGGGAAAAAGGTCAACTAAATAGTAGCAAGTATACTGTTAAAAATGGGGTGATCTATTACAAACAGAGATTATTTGTTGATCCTGAGTCTCCATTTGTTCTCACATTGCTTAAGGAACATCATGATATGCCTAGTGGAGGACATTCTGGCTATTTGAAGACCTTGTAGAGGATTAGGATGACCTGTTATTAGAAGGGTATGAAAAGTGTCACAACCCGCTCCCGAATAACCGGATACGAGTCGGACACGTCCAGCCTTTGTTGTTAGACACAACAAAGTAAGCTGTACCAATCTAGGAAAACTAACCAGATAATATGAACATGTATGAAATCACAGCATCTATAAATGTGTCCCAACCATAGTAAAGTACAACTCAGAATTATTACATTCCAACAAATGAAAGAAGTCTGCTAGTCTCAATACATGGAAATAATAGGAAAAAACTAAGAGAAGCTCTAGGCTTCTGCAGCCTCTAGGTCACAAGCAGCTCCAGCTGGCTCAGCAAGGAAAGCAGTATCCTGGCCATAGTAAGTGTCGTACAGGGCCTCCAACTCACCTGGAACATATCCTATTCAGGAGCGGAGCAAGTACAATTCTAGGTAATGAACAAGACATCATGATATGAAAGTACGAGAAAACATGAAAAATACAGGAAAGAACATGTGAATAAGTACATGAAAGAACAGGGTATGTAAGGTACATGAAAGAACATGGTATGTAAGAACATGAAAGAACATGATATGTAAGCACCTGAAAGAACATGGTATCATGGAATCACAGAAAATAAGTACAAGGTATATCTCCTGCATTTGTGTACTATATTTGAAATATAACTAAGTATGTGACCGGCTAGGGATAAGCACATGAAAGCACATGAATGGTACGGCTTAGGACCCGCGTGCACGATACGGGGTCTAAGCTAAACACACCTGAATTGTTTCTTGGGTTTGGTCACATAGATAGTATATTTCCCTACCCCAGGTACAAGTAGTAAGAACAAGGAACATGAGCACCAGAAAATACATGACGTGTTGCAATGTGTCAATCAAGAAAGCACAGGATATATAATGAAATGTACAAGACCGTAGAGTGTACTTGCCTTGCTCCAGGAAAGTACAAGTAGGCAAAAGAGCTGGATGATCTCCTGTTAATAATGATTACAAGTTGGTTAAGTTCTAAACTATCAGTTGCTATATTATTGCTATTTACTCTACTTACTAATGAATACTAATGTCTAATGAAGTTTAACTGGCAACTGCACTCAAGACTTAATAGGAAGTATTCTTATCTGCTATCAATGGACTAATAAAAGTTAACCAGTTTAAGAAAAGTAAATTCCAGTTTTTAATAATTAAACTACTCAATCAAAAAGGGTTGTCTTTCTTGGGAAGACAGTTTTGGTTATAACTTTAATACCAAAATTAGTTACTAAAACCTCTTAAACATAAAGAACTCTTAACTCCTGAATTGCAAAGTTTAAACTGAGAGTAAAACAAAAGAAATTATTTAAATTAAATTGTAATTACACTGCTAAAGTCCAACCCAGTACCTACTGGGCCCAAGTTCTGGCCATACTGACCTAGCCCAACAAATCCCAGTGTTCCTGCCACAAAGCCCAGCACAGAACAAAATCTCAAGACTGGCCCAACACTAAAATTCCTATGGCCAACCCACACACATAAAATATTACAAAACCCAGTGGCCCGATCCAACCCACATAATAATTACAAATAAATCAAATAGATTATTAATAATAAAAAAATAACTGAACATCCAATTAGTTAGCCCAACTAAAGCCCAACTCATGGTTCAGCCCATCAATAGTCCAACAGCAGGTACAACACGTCCACAGGGTCATCTCCTTCGTATCCGACACGAACGTCGGATACAACAGCAGGTACGACACGGTGAAGGTACAATAACAGGTACACACCAAGGTTCAATAGCAGGTACACGCCAAGCAGTGGTCCAAGTATAATCCAACCGTCCGATCCAGACACGACACTAAGTCCAAAACCGACACGAACATCCAGAGCAGCTCGGAAAGAAGAAATAATGGTTACCAAAAGAGTAAACAACTTCAATCACAGAAGAAAAGTAACTATAATCATGCATGCAGTGTCCGACACAAGAGTGTCAGGACACAAGATCTCAGTTCTTAGAAATGAACCCAAATTCTCAGATCTACAAGTTCTATGAAGAACTTGTCTCGATTTCCCAGATCTTAGTCAAAACTCATAGATCTAATCGATTCTGCACACATAATATAATAGATCTCTATAATGATCATAAAGAAAAATGCTCAGATCTGCTGATCTATCACAGATCTACAAAGAAACAGAAATAATCTTCGAGATCCAGACACAATCACCAGATCCAGCACAGATCTTCAACAAACAGAGATCAATCTACAGAATCTCATAGCAGATCTGTAGATCCCAACACATATTCAAATTAACAGAATCGATCTACAAGATCTAGCCATAATTATGAAGAACATCATAGATCTATAAGCATGCGAACAATCTACAAAGATTTCATTACTGATCTAAGGACCTCAGAAATCTTTCAAGATCAACACAGATTTTGAAGTGATCCCGAAAACTCATTCAAGATCATCATAAATCCGTGGATCTCAGAGATCTCCTCGAGATCTCATCATAGATCTTCGCAAAATATAAAGGCAACAGTCAGATCTAGAGATCTGACACAGATCTACGAACAGTAGGCTAGGGTTTACCCTCAAGAAGTCGAAGCCTCGAAAGTTCGTCGGAGAAGAAGAGAAGGGTCGGATCTGGAAAGGGAAGCTCTGTCGAGAGCAGCGCCTAGGCGTCGAGAGGAACTCGCCTAGCCTTTGTCGTCGTCTTCATCGCCATCGCCATCGGAACGGTCGTCGTCGCCGTCAGGATCGAAGTCGCCACCGTCGGTTGAAGTTGCTGCTCCCGCTTAGGTCGTCGCCGTCACCATCGAAGTCGCCATCGGCGGGACTGGGGAACCCGAGAGGTCGGTTGAGAACTCGAGAAGTCGGTGGAAGTCTCGAGAACGTTAGAAACAGAAAGAAATAATGAATTGCTCTCTCTCTCTCTCTCCTACAATCGAGTTTTAAAAAGAAAAAATTACAGTTTTGCAATTCAGCCCCTCCGTTTAAAGGCAAATTACAGCTACCCCCCTTCCCCTTTTCTATAATTACAACCCGGCCCTTTAATTAATTAGAAACTTCCAGAAAAACCCCTTGTCTTTTCATAATTACAGAAATTTATAAAAAAATAGTTTAGAAAATTTTACAATAAGGAAATGGGACCACAAAGTTGTTACAACAACTTTTCAAATTTGAAAAGTTGCCCAAAATTAATTCCCTCCAAAATATTTACCAAATTTATAAATTAAAACTAATCTATTATTTAAACTAATAATAACAAGTATATAATTTTTGAAATTAAATTTGTTTATTTAAGAAAACTGGGAAGTGGAGTTACAAATCTCCCTCCCTTAAAAAAAATTTCGTCCTCGAAATTCAAAGGACCAAACAAAAACAAAAAAAAATCTCAGCAAATCACAAGGGTCCAAACACCAGTCATTTATTGAAAATAGAAATCCACAAAACAGGGTACAATCAAATCAATCAAACAGAGTGGGATAGCGCTCCCGCATCTCGTCCTCGCGCTCCCATGTGGACTCTCCCAGAGAGTGGTGTCTCCACATGACGAGAACGAGAGGAATAGTCTGGTTCCGCAAGCGCTTCTCCCTCCGATCGAGGATCTCCACTGGATGCTCCTCGTAAGTCAATCTCGGGCCCACCTCCAGCTCAGAATAGTCCACCACATGGCTCGGGTCTGGAATGTAGCGTCGAAGCTGAGATACGTGGAAGACGTCATGCACTCCCTTCAAACTAGCTGGAAGCGCCAGTCGATATGCCACCTCGCCAATTCGTGCCGTCACGTCGAAAGGTCCGATGAATCTCGGACTGAGCTTCCCGCCTCTGCCGAATCTGATGACGCCCCTAGTCGGTGAGATCTTCAGGAATACTCTGTCTCCAACCTCGAACTCAAGTGTCCGTCTGCTGCTGTCCGCCCAGTGCTTCTGTCGATCCTGTGCAACTCTGATACGCTCCCTGATCAGTCTGACTTTCTCAGCTGAGTCTACCACCATCTCTGGTCCAAGTAAAGCTCTCTCGTCCACGTCGTCCCAAGATAACGGCGTGCGACATCTCCGTCCATACATCGTCTCGAATGGAGTCATCTCGATGCTGGCCTGATAACTGTTGTTATAGGCAAACTCTACTAAATGCAAATGGTCCTCCCATGAACCGCCGAAGTCGAGTGTGCAAACCCGTAGCATGTCCTCCAGTGTCTGAATGGTCCTCTCGGACTGCCCGTCCGTTTGTGGATGATAGGCGGTGCTGAACTTCAACTGTGACCCCAAGCTCAGCTGTAGACTCCTCCAGAAGTATGATGTGAAGCGGCTGTCTTGATCTGAAACGATGCTCACCGGCACCCCGTAAATCCTCATGATCTGACGCATGTAAAGGTCTGTAAGCTTCTCGGTCGACAGCCCAACCTTGAACGGAATGAAATGAGCAGACTTCGTCAATCTGTCCACGATCACCCAAATAGCGTCCTTGCCACTGGGAGTACGCGGCAATCCAGAGACAAAGTCCATGGTAATGTGCTTCCACTTCCATTCCAGAATAGGTAAAGGCTGGAGTAATCCTGCTGGTCTCTGGCGCTCCGCCTCGACTTGCTGGCACACAAGGCATCTGGAAATAAATCTGGCAACCTCTCTCTTCATCCCATACCACCAAACATACTCTCGCAAATCCTTGTACATCTTGGTAGACCCAGGATGTATAGAATACTGCGACAGGTGGGCCTCCTGTATCACCTCCTTCCGCAAGTCCTTGGGCACACACAGCTGCCTCCCGTGCCTCAAGGATCCGTCCTCCGCAATGGTGAAGTCATCGAGCAGTCCTGCCTCCGCCTGAGCTCTAAAACATCAGAGTCCCTCATCAAGAAGCTGGGCCTCCTTAATCTTCTCTAACAATCCCGACTGTATCTGCATGTGCATCATCTGTCATCCAAATCCTGGTAGAACAATCTCAATCCCAAGGCTCTCAAGGTCCTCCAGAAGATGTCGGTCCATAGTGAGATACATGGCAACAGGATATCGACTGAGAGCATCCGCTACCACATTCGCCTTCCCAGGATGGTACTGCAGACTGATGTCGAAATCCTTTATGAGTTTCAGCCATCTGAGCTGCCTCATATTCAGCTCCTTCTGAGTAAAGACATACTTCAGGCTTTTATGGTCCGTGAAGATGTCCACTCTCTCTCCATACAGGTAATGCTTCCACAGTTTCAAGGCAAATATGACTGCTGCAAGCTCCAAGTCATGTGTGGGATAATTATTCTCATGGGGCCTCAACTGTCTAGAAGCATAAGCTATGACCTTCTTGTTCTGCTCAAGCACACATCCCAAGCCTTTACCTGAAGCATCGTTGTAGATGATGAATCCTCCTGATCCTGATGGCAAAGCTAGAACTGGTGCCGTCGTGAGTCTTCTCTTTAATTCATCAAATGCTGACTGGCAGGCGTTGCTCCAGATGAACTCCTCGTCCTTCCGCGTAAGCTTCGTCATAGGCTTTGCTATCCTGGCGAAGTCCTTCACGAACTTTCTGTAGTATCCTGCTAGCCCCAGGAAACTATGAATCTCTGCTACTGACTTGGGAGGTGCCCATGCTTCTACTGCTTCAATCTTCTTGGGATCCACAGAAATCCCCTCTCCAGTCACCACATGCCCTAGAAATTCCACTCTGTCCAAGAAAAACTCACATTTAGAGAGTTTCCCGTACAGCTTCTCCTTCCGCAGAATCTCTAAAACGATCCGCAGGTGCTCTACATGCTCTTCCTCTGTCTTTGAATAGATCAGAATGTCGTCAATAAAGACTACGACAAACTTATCCAAATACTTGTGAAAAACCTTATTCATCAGGTTTATAAACACAGCTGGGGCATTGGTGAGTCCAGGAACTCATACTGGCTATATCGGGTGTTGAAGGCTGTCTTCGGAATATCCTGCTCCCTAACCTTCATCTGGTGATATCCCGACCGAAGATCAATCTTAGAAAAGACCTTCGCTCCACTAAGCTGGTCAAACAGCTCATCAATCCGCGGCAAAGGGTATCTATTCTTGATGGTGATGTTGTTGAGCGCACGGTAGTCAATGCACATCCTCACAGTCTCATCCTTGCTCCCCAGGGTGAAGTACTGGACCGAATAAAACTCTTGCCCTCCAGCTCATCAATCTGGGCCTTCAACTTTGCAGCTTCCTTCGGGTTGATCTTGTAACAATGTTGTGACTTCGGCGCTGATCTGGACAATAGGTCGATGCTGAACTCCATATCTCGATCTGGCGGCAATCCTGGCAGCTCCTCGGGGAAGACGTCGAAAAACTCTGTGATAAGTGGATGCGGCAACTCCTGGTCTTCTGCAACAACTCCGAAGTAGACTCCCTCTGGCCTCTCTGCAACTCGTCTGCTAATCTCGAACGGTAGAACTCCTGGCGGGCTGAAGATCACCTTCCCTTCATGGCAGTTTATTACGGCAAACTGCTCGCTCATCCAGTCAATGCCGAGGACCATATCGAATCCAGGCAGTGGCATCACTAGAAGTCGAGCCCTAATCTCTCTCCCAGCAATAGTGATAGGGCATTCCACCATCTCACTTACTGGCACTAACCCTTCTCCTGTCATGATCTGACAGTTCCTCCTAGTGGGCTTGGGTGTGAAGCCGTGTCTATGCAGAAACTCATATGATACAAAGCTATGGGTAGCTCCAGAATCAAACAATGCAATGGCAGGGAAAGAATGTAAAAGTATAGAACTTGTGATCACATCTGGCACTGCCTCGTCCTCCTCAACTGCAGCCATGACGTAAGCACGTCCCTGCTGTGCTCCTCCTCTCTGCTGTTGCTGGTGCTGTGCAAACCTCTGCTGCTGGGGTGGTAGGGCTCCTCCTCTCTGGGGTGCAGCAGGCAATGCTCTGGGTGGTGCAGGCGGTGGTCCTCCAGCTCCTCGGGGTCCTCCTGCTAGTCTAGCTGTAGCCTGAGCGCAGTCCCTCATCTGATGTGCGTCGGATCCGCAAAAGAGGCAAAGTCCCAACTTCTTGCGGAACTCGTCGATATGGTGTCCGAGGCGATGATAAAAAGCACAACTGGTCGCCAGATGCTGTCTCTGATGCTGATGTGCAGCAGCTCTGGCCGAACGGTGATGCTGCTGCTGCTGTGGCCTCGCCAGGATCTGAGTCTGAACCCTATTCGCTGGTGCCTGGAAACTGCTGCTGCCCACGTCCCGGTCCCTCTTCACCCTTGGGTCTGCCTCCTTCTCTACAGCTTGAGCAATCTTCAGAATGCTCGCATACGTCGTCGCCTGACTGATCGCCACCGCGTGTCGCAGCTCCCTGGTGAGACCCTTCTTGAATCTCCATGCTCTGTCCTCCGGCTCTCTGACTAGGCTCTCAGCGAACCTGCTAAGTCTGGTAAACTCCGAAGTGTACTCCGCGACCGTCATAGTCCCCTGCTGCAGCGCCTCGAACTGCATCTTCAGCTCATACCGCTCCACCTCTGGAAAGAACTTCTCCTTGAACAGAGTTTTGAAAACTGTCCAAGACACATGGGGCTCCGTCAACTGGGGGTCCTCCCGGTACCAAGCTCTAGCCAAGTCGAAGAGTCGTATGCTGGCCACCTCCACCTTCGTGTCATCCGGAACATTCGCCATCCTCAAGGTCCTCTCTGCATTCTCTAGCCATTCATCTGTATAGATGATCCCTTCGTTGTCCCAGAAGTCCATCGGGCAGAGGTTCTGGTACTCCTTGGCTGTCCCTGGTCTTGGTCCTCGTGGTGCTGGAGGTGCTGCTGGTGCTGGTGCTGGTGTTGCCGGCTTTCTGGTCCTAAGTGCGTCGACGACAGTCGCTCTGAACTCTGCTGCCTGATGGTTCTGGGCCTCCAGAAAGCGCTGAAACATTGCCATCATTTGGGTGCCGTCAAACATCATTGTCGGAGGCAACGATAGAAAAATAGGAGGTGCTGGCGGAAGCTGATCTACCTGAGCGTCTGGTACGAGCTGCTCCGTGCCGCCTGCAACTCCTGGACCGCCTGCAACTCCAGAACCGCCTGCAACTCCAGGCTGATCTGCGGTCTTCCTCGTGGCGACCATTTGCATAAAAAGAAAACTTCGTTGAATGACAAACCCTAAAACCTAACAAACAATGTTTTTATAATAATAAGGTACCTAATAAACCTGATAAACTTGATATACCCTTATTTCCCGATTTTTCTATACTGTGATCAAGTTTCCCTAGTGTAATCAAGTCCTCCAATAGTACGCTAAGACCTAGGTACCATTAGGATAGACCTGCATGGACCACCAGTAAAAATATGTCATGACCCGCTCCCGAATAATCGGATACGAGTCGGACACGCCCAGCCTTTGTTGTTAGACACAACAAAGTAAGCTGTACCAATCTAGGGAAACTAACCAGATAATATGAACATGTATGAAATCACAACATCTATAAATGTGTCCCAACCAGAGTAAAGTACAACTCAGAATTATTACATTCTAACAAATGAAAGAAGTCTGCTAGTCTCAATACATAGAAACAATAGGGAAAAACTAAGAGAAGCTCTAGGCTTCTGCAGCCTCTAGGTCACAAGCAGCTCCAGCTGGCTCAGCAAGGAAAGCAGTATCCTGACCATAGTAAGTGTCGCATGTAGTGCCCCACTCCTTGCGGTCCACTATGTAATACCTACGGCTTGTTGACTCAGTCATGAACTGAGTACTTGGTGAAACCTTTGCCGGTATCGATTGATCACGGATGAAATGCAATGAACCTTTCCAATTGATGGATTGGCTTCTATTGAAATGAATCCAAGAGTTTTGCTGAATGTTTTCTCTTCGCTGCTTGGTTTTGATGAATGCGTTTTCGTGTTGGTTTTCGATGATTAATTTTCATTGTTCGCTTTCGTCGCATTTCGCATTCATTCCGAATCTTGAGAGAAAGAGACGAAGTATGCTAATCAACTGTTGGTGCCATTGTAGGCCGCGTGAATTGTTCGTGAACGGCGCGTGAAGTCCCTCCTTCTCTCAACTAAGATTCATCTCTGTGAGTTGCTTGAACCGGGCTTGCATTTATTTGTACGCCCTAATAAAAATGATCTCTAGTCTACTCTGTTGCCTTGTCCCTGTGATCAACGATGCCTCAATAACAAAAGATAAGAGAAGATAATGAATGAATCATATGTAAAATGGAACTGTCGCTTGCTTGCTTCAATATGAACTGTATGCTCTTATGAATTGCCTAAAAGAGATAGCTCGATATGGAAATCACGGCTTGACCGTGCAAGAAGAAGAAGAGAATGGAAATGTTTACAAGTTGCTAGGCTCGTGCATAGTAGAATTATCTGATAGCTGCATTCGCATTGGTCTAGACAACTTGTGCACAAGGAGGTAATCTCTCGATCGATTCTGGGGGCACCTGGAGTCGATCGGCCTAGGAGAGAACAGGACACTTGGGGCTAGAAGTCCCCACAGAAAAAGGGTGTTAGTCTATTAGTAGTTGGACAAGAAGTTCCAATTGCTAGTAATGGGAATACCCATGGACCACAATAGTTAGGTTCATGCATATAGATAGAGATTTATTGCAAGCCTAACATGCAGGGACGGATCATGAGAATGTTAATATATGCAAATTGTGCTAACCTGTTTTGTGCAGGGATGACTGTCGGCGTGGGTAAGTTGGCTATGAATATTCTGCTGTCATGTTTCTTATGAATTGTTAAAAAGAACCTAGACAAGTAGAAAGAGCACTAGTAAATATGTAGCTTCACATGTTGAATTAGTGCAGATATTTGTGAGTTTCGGCGAAGAGCCGCTCGCCAGTACATGATGTGTGCTGACCCACGTTGTGGGCATCCTTTTCAGAAAGCAAAGGAGACAGGGGGATTTCAAGTGAGGCACCAAAGCTCGTCTAGCCCAGTAGAGCTCGTGGATTCGCCTCGAAGTTTACTTTCAGTCAATTGCAAGTTTCCAGTTTTCATTTCCTTTGAAGGTGTCTTTCAATTCCAGCTTGTAATAAAGGATATCATGTATGGGCATTGTGGCTAATTTCAAAAGAGTATTTCAAAGAGAATCTTGTAGCCAAATTATAAGGCAAATCTGAGTTGCAAAGCTTTGTACTTGTATTCCTATCAAGCTATGAATAAAATGAGTATTTCCATTTCAAATCTCTGTGTCCAACATTTGGTTTTCTGCAATGGGTGCGTGCGTGTGTTTTTGCTTGACTAGTTGTTTTTGTGCAGGTACATGGCCTTGTGCAAGCGCAACTTAGGCTTGCACGGCATCACGCCTTAGCGAGGACGATCGATCCCGCAGGGATCCAGGCAAGACGGACGACCCTAGCGGGATCGGGGCGTGACATCGCACAGGGCCTCCAACTCACCTGCAACATATCCTATTCAGGAGCGGAGCAAGTACAATTATAGGTAATGAACAAGACATCATGATATGAAAGTACGAAGAAACATGGAAAATACAGGAAAGAACATGTGAATAAGTACATGAAAGAACAGGGTATGTAAGGTACATGAAAGAACATGGTATGTGAGAACATGATATGTAAGCACCTGAAAAAACATGGTATCATGGAATCACGGGAAATAAGTACAAGGTATATCTCCTGCATGTGTGTACTATATTTGAAATATAACTAAGTATGTGACCGGCTAGGGGTAAGCACATGAAAATACATGAATGGTACGACTTAGGACCCGCGTGCACGATGCGGGGTCTAAGCTAAACACACCTGAGTTGTTTCTTGGGTTTGGTCACATAGATAGTATATTTCCCCACCCCAGGTACAAGTAGTAAGAACAAGGAACATGAGCACCAGAAAATACATGACGTGTTGCAATGTGTCAATCAAGAAAGCATAGGATATATAATGAAATGCACAAGACCGTAGAGTGTACTTGCCTTGCTCCAGGAAAGTACAAGTAGGAAAAAGAGCTGGATGATCTCCTGTTAATAATGATTACAAGTTGGTTAAGTTCTAAATTATCAGTTGCTATATTATTGCTATTTACTCTACTTACTAATGAATACTAATGTCTAATGAAGTTTAACTGGCAACTGCACTCAAGACTTAATAGGAAGTATTCTTATCTGCTATCAATGGACTAATAAAAGTTAACCAGTTTAAGAAAAGTAAATTCCAGTTTTTAATAATTAAACTACTCAATCAAAAAGGGCTGTCTTTCTTGGGAAGACAGTTTTGGTTATAACTTTAATACCAGAATTAGTTACTAAAACCTCTTAAACATAAAGAACTCTTAACTCCTGAAATTCATTTGCAAAGTTTAAACTGAGAGTAAAACAAAAGAAATTATTTAAATTAAATTGTAATTACACTGCTACAGTCCAACCCAGTACCTACTGAGCCCAAGTTCTGGCCATACTGACCTGGCCCAACAAATCCCAGTGTTCCTGCCACAAAGCCCAGCACAGAACAAAATCTCAAGACTGGCCCAACACTAAAATTCCTATAGCCAACCCACACACACAAAATATTACAAAACCCAGTGGCCCGATCCAGCCCACATAATAATTACAAATAAATCAAATAGATTATTAATAATAAAAAATAACTGAACATCCAATTAGCTAGCCCAACTAAAGCCCAACTCATGGTTCAGCCCATCAATAGTCCAACAGCAGGTACAACACGTCCACAGGGTCATCTCCTTCGTATCCGACACGAACGTCGGATACAACAGCAGGTACAACACGGTGAAGGTACAACAGCAGGTACACACCAAGGTTCAACAGCAAGTACATGCCAAGCAGTGGTCCAAGTATAATCCAACCGTCCGATCCAGACACGACACCAAGTCCAAAACCGACACGAACATCCAGAGCAGCTCGGAAAGAAGAAATAATGGTTACCAAAAGAGTAAACAACTTCCATCACAGAAGAAAAGTAACTATAATCATGCATGCAGTGTCCGACACAAGAGTGTCAGGACACAAGATCTCAGTTTTTAGAAATGAACCCAAATTCTCAGATCTACAAGTAATATGAAGAACTTGTCTCGATTTCCCAGATCTTAGTCAAAACTCATAGATCTAATCGATTCTGCACACATAATATAACAGATCTCTATAATGATCACAAAGAAAAATGCTCAGATCTACTGATCTATCACAGATCTGCAAAGAAACAGAAATAATCTTCGAGATCCAGACACAATCACCAGATCCAGCACAGATCTTCAACAAACAGAGATCAATCTACAGAATCTCATAGCAGATCTGTAAATCCCAACACATATTCAAATTAACAGAATCGGTCTACAAGATCTAGCCATAATTATGAAGAACATCATAGATCTATAAGCATGCGAACAATCTACAAAGATTTCATCACTGATCTAAGGACCTCAAAAATCTTTCAAGATCAACACAGATTTTGAAGTGATCCCGAAAACTCATTCAAGATCATCATAGATCCGTGGATCTCAGAGATCTCATCATAGATCTTCGCAAAATATAAAGGCAACGGTCAGATCTAGAGATCTGACACAGATCTACGAACAGTAGGCTAGGGTTTACCCTCAAGAAGTCGAAGCCTCGAAAGTTTCCCGGAGAAGAAGAGAAGGGTCGGATCTGGAAAGGGAAGCTCTGCCGAGAGCAGCGCCTAGGCGTCGAGAGAAACTCGTCTGGCCTTTGCCGTCGTCTTCATCGCCATCGCCATCGGAATGGTCGTCGTCGCCGTCAGGATCGAAGTCGCCGCCGTCGGTTGAAGTTGCTGCTCCCGCTCAGGTCGTCGTCGTCACCATCGAAGTCGCCGCCGGCGGGACTGGGGAACCCGAGAGGTCGGTTGAGAACTCGAGAAGTCGGTGGAAGTCTCGAGAACGTTGGGAACAGAAAGAAATAATGAACTGCTCTCTCTCTCTCCTACAATCGAGTTTTAAAAAGAAAAAAATTGCAGTTTTGCAATTCAGCCCCTCCGCTTAAAGGCAAATTGCAGCTACCCCCTTCTCCTTTTCTATAATTACAACCCGGCCCTTTAATTAATTAAAAACTTCCAGAAAAACCCCTTGCCTTTTCATAATTACAGAAATTTATAAAAAAAATAGTTTAGAAAAATTTTAAATAAGGAAATGGGACCACAAAGTTGTTACAACAACTTTTCAAATTTGAAAAGTTGCCCAAAATTAATCCTTCAAAATATTTACCAAATTTATAAATTGAAACTAATCTATTATTTAAACTAATAATAACAAGTATAT
The DNA here is from genome assembly GCA_029216955.1 of Iris pallida. NCBI lineage: Eukaryota > Viridiplantae > Streptophyta > Magnoliopsida > Asparagales > Iridaceae > Iris > Iris pallida. The sequence goes on from JANAVB010041818.1 coordinate 3,451,844, forward strand.
AATTTTTGAAATTGAATTTGTTTATTTAAGAAAACTGGTAAGTGGAGTTACAAAAAGAAAGGTGAAGGAGTATGTACAGAATTGTAAAGTCTGTCAGGAAAACAAACATGAGACTATTTCTCCTACAGGACTCTTGCAGCCTCTCCCTATTCCTGAGAGAGTGTGGGAAGATGTGTCTATGGACTTTATAGAGGGCCTCCCTGCTAGCCAACAGAAGACTACAATTTTTGTGGTGGTGGATAGGTTAACAAAATATATTCATTTGTTTACACTTTCACACCCATATACTGCTGAGCAGGTTGCACAAGTATTCCTAGATGGAATTGTCAAACTTCATGGATTTCCTAGAACCATTGTATCAGATAGGGATCCAATTTTTACTAGCCTATTCTGGAAAGAGCTCTTCAAATTGCAGGGCACTCAACTGGCCTATAGTACTGCTTACCATCCTCAATCTGATGGGCAAACAGAAGTAACCAACAGGTGCATTGAAGGATACTTGAGGTGTTTTTGCAGTCATCAACCCAAACAGTGGAGTAGATATCTAATTTGGGCAGAGTATTGGTTCAACACCAATTGGCACTCTTCAACCAAGGTCACTCCATTTGAAGCTGTCTATGGAAGACCCCCTCCAACATTGCTCACTTACTTACCTGATAGAGCTTTGGACAGAACAGTAGATGAAGCTATATCTTTGAGGGATAATGCCTTGCAGCTACTCAAAGACAATCTGGTGATATCCCAGGAAAGAATGAAGAAGTATTCTGATGCTCACAGGACTGAAAGAAGTTTTGAGGTTGGAGATTGGGTATATCAAGGGTGCAACCCTATAGACAAATCTCACTAGCTCACAGGAGACCTCAAAAGTTATCACCTAAGTTCTATGGTCCTTACAAGATCACTGCTAAGGTTGGTCCAGTGGCCTATAGATTGGAATTGCCAGTGGGGGCACAATTACATCCAGTATTCCATGTTTCCCAATTGAAAAAGCAACTGGGTCAAAATATAGCAATACAGGATGGTATTCCACAACAGGAAGAAGCTTCCATCTTAACTCCAGAAGTGGTGATTGATAGAAGACTAGTCCAGAGGAAGGGAAAAGCTGCTGTTGACCTACTGGTCCCATGGCAAGGAGGCGATATAGATTCAGCCACCTGGATGCCTTATGAGAAGTTTTTGCAGGACTTTCCATATTTTGACCTTGAGACAAGGTCAAATTGAGGGGAGGTATTGATAAGACCTTGCTTTAGGTCAGTGGCAGTGGCTCAGAAGGAGTGAAGAAGGCCATTTGAACCAAGCTATAGCAACAGCTAAGAAAGCAGTCTCAGAGTTCCAGGAAGCAGCAGTAGCAGAGTCCTCAGAGACATAGGATCGAGCAGCAGGCAACCTTCTCTTCATAGACTGCACTCTTCACTCCATAGTCATCATTGCCATGTGGAAGGGACAGCTCACTCCAGCCAGCTGTGGACAACTCAGCAGAGTTAGTTACAAGTTGTTGTTGACTAAGCAATCATTGTAATGAAAAACTATAAATACTCACTTGTAGTAGGAAGAGGTTGTTGATGATGTAATAGAAGTTTCTCAGTCTTCTTCTCTTCTGATGTACTTCTTCCTTTCCCACTTCAATTCTTCTCGAATACAATAAACCCTAGTTCTTGATTCTTCCCCAAATTCTCTGTTCCGTTCTTATTTCTTGGTTGCAACGGAGAATCACACTACTTCTTCATCACAGCAAGGACTGTTGGGAAGAGGACCCAACAACATTACTACTACATGATCGAGTTGAGCGGCTTCGTGTTTACGCCGGTCCTCGACGTCTGCTCCGCCCTCCGTGACATGCCCACGGGGAGGAAGGTTCACGAAAGCGTCATAAAAACCGGGTTCAAACCCGACCCCGTCGTCGCGACCGCGCTGCTGCGGATGTACGGGTAGTGCGGGAGCTTGGAGGACGCTTTCCGGACGTTCGACGAAAAGCCGGCACGGGATGTGGTTTCCTGGAATTCGATGATTTCTAGCTGTATCCAATGCGGGGCAAGCCGGCACGGCCCTGGCATTGTTCTGCGAAACAAATTCGGAGGACGTTGTCGTCGAACATGACTCCGTCATGATCACGACCGTCCTGGAAGCTTGCGCCAATACCAGAATTCTGACGAACGTGAAGGCGGCTCATGGCCATTTGTTAAGAAGACGGGCCAAAATGGACGAGCTAACGGAGAGCTCGCTCGTGGCGACGTACGGCAGGTGCGGAGATCTAGCCAGCGGCGAGAAGTTTTTCGGGACGGCTTCGGAGAGGAGGAGCGTCGTCTCGTGGACTGCCATGATCTCGTCGTACAATCAGAGAGGCTGCTTCGGCGAAGCATTGGATGTCTGTACACGGATGCTGAGGTCCGAAGTAGAGCCCAACTTGGTCACCATGATCGGCGTCTTGTACTCGTGCACGCAGCTCGGGCTACTGAAAGCAGGGAAGTCAGGTCCACGGCTTCGTCGTCAGGAGGGGCGCGGACCCTCGTCTCGACTCTACGGGATCCGCATTGATAAGTATGTATTCGAGCTTTTCGGAAGCTGGGAAGCTGCTGGAGTGTGTTCAAGCCCATGGACAAGACGACGATGCTGCTCCCGTGGAACTCGCTGGCTGCGGCCTGCGCTCGGAACTCGTGCGCGGAGGGAGCGCTGGAGCTTTTCGTTTCGATGCTTGGGGAAGGGCTGCTCCCCGACCCGTTCGCGCTGGCGAACGCCCTGTCCGCCTGCGCGCGCCTCGGCGAGCTGTCGTTTGGGAACCAGGTGCACGGAGTCGTGTGAAGACCGGCTGCGGAGGGAGCAGATTCGTTCAGAACTCTCTCGTGGACGTGCACTGCAGGTGCGGAGCGGTCGACACCGCGTTGAAAGTGTTCGAGGACATGGAGCAGAAGGACGTCGTCGCGTGGAACACTATGATCGGCGGGCTGTGCCGGAACGGCCGCGCGGGAGAGGCGATCTACCTGTCCGATCAAATGCACGAACGGGGCGTCGAGACGGACTCGGTGACCTTACTGAGGGCAATCAAGGCATGCACCCGTCTGGGATCCCTGGCCAAGGGGAGGTCGATCCACCAGAAGGTCGTAACGTCCGGTCTGAGAGAGGACCGGGTCGAGACGGCTATGGTCGACATGTACGCCAAGTGCGGGGACGTAGCGACGGCCAGACGGGTCTTCGACGGCATCCGGGAGAAGAACAATTATATCCGGGTACGGAAGCCACAGCATGGCCGGCGAAGCCGTCTCGCTCTTCTCCCGGATGGTGTCATCGGGGACGAGGCCGAATGAGGTGACGTTTGCCGGCGTCCTGTCCGCCTGCGGCCACGCGGGGCTGGTGGAGGAAGGGATGCTCTACTTCGGTAGGATGAAGGAGGAGTTCGGTGTAGAGCAGGGCCGGTCAGATGGATAGAGCGTTCGATTTCGTCCAGAGGATGGGCGTAGAGCCGCCGCCTAGCGGTGCTGTATGGCGAGCGCTGCTGAATGGCTGCCATATCCACCATAGACAAGATATGGTTGATAACATAGAGAGAAGAATGCTTATAAGAGAACTGGATATGCCTCGCTTATCGGATTGAATAACGAGAGAGATCGTCGCTGCATTTGATGTATGGAAAGATTTATCTCATTTTGTTATTCAAGTTGTAAGTCAATACGGCAATCCTCAGCTGTATTAAAACTATAATGATATAAATTATCAATAGAAAAGAGTTATTCAAATTTTTATGTCATGTTGTTGTTCAATTTTCTCTACTTAAGTTCTGTTGCAAATCTCCATAAAACCTCGACATAAGCAAACACAACATAAACTTGTATGATATCACGTCCGGTGATGACTTATCGATTCGAAAACACGACACATTGGTATCAACTATCCGGCAAGACGCTTGGATAAGTAAGACGGAGATACCTGTTTTACTATTGTACATCATGCATACTACAACACACAGAAGAAAAATGTTCTTGTTACCTAATGTTTGCTGAGCAGTGTTCATGGAATCTGCATCTCTTCGTTCCGAATCATTTATCAGGAAGATGGAACGGAAGCTTGATCCAAATCAGAGTTGATGGCAGTATTTCTACAGTTTCTACCTTCCATTTTCCTCTCTCAACTATCAAAGAACTGGGAGTAAAAAAATTAGAAGAGATTTAACCGATCATGCTCTTTGAAATCTCCTCATGAACATGCTCTATGAAATCTCCTCATGAACTCATGTCTCTACCATATCACACCATCAGATTACAACCACATTCTCCAACTTATTCTTCATCTAGGATGGGAGGAATAATATAAACCCACCCGGCAAATGCTACAATTACAACCCCTACAACTAAGGGCTTACAACCGGCCACGTGGCCAGTTTCTGTGGGTGAGACTATGTTAGCCGAGGGGTGAGTGGGTTGTAAGAAAATTATAATAATTTGGTAGTAAACTTAGCATTATTGTATAAATCCAGCTACAACATATAAAAGCTCCAAATATGCCAAGCACCACGAAAGGCACCGCAAAAATTGTTCGGGAGGGACGCTGGTTAGAACAAGACTAACTTAATTATTATTTTTTCTCTCTCTTCTTCCTCTTGGACAACACATTTCATTACCCAACTTAGAATCAATACAAAAAATTTCTCTTCGACAACACATTTCAAAAGCCAAATAAACATTCTCTCATCTTCCTCTTCCAAGCCCAACACAATCAAGCTTCATTATATTCCATCAAGATAAAATTCTATCAACACAATCAAGATAAACTTTTCATGAAAAATAAATTCTAGATTTTTTTTTTGGGTTTAGATTTCATGTGTAATACATATTTTGTTGTAGTGTCATAGTAGAAAATTCACTACGACACTGTTTTCTGTTTTCGAGCTCCATTAATAAAGATTCGAAGCTTCAGAACATACACAACCACGTTTGGAATGATGGTTTGGAATGGTGGAGGACTGCTAAATTTTGTTAATTTTGATTAGGTCTGTTAAAATTTTGACACTTCTGATTATGGCAGAAGTGCTAAATTTTGGTACGGTTATTCATCCTGGATTGTAGTGCTGGACTTTGTTTATTTGAATTGATGCACCATTAGTTCTACTAGAGACATTTCACACCGACGCAAAAGTTCTGTAAAAATTTATGTAGATGAAACGCGTGGCACGAATAATATATGTAAAGCATGATGAAATTGAAATCTTAATTTGGTGGTGTGGACAATCACCAACTCCGACTTGTTCAAATTGGTCCACCATAGAAAATGATCTCCTTTCATTTGACTAAGAATATGCTATACTTGAAGAAAATAATGGTAGGGAGACTGAATAGAGCAACATCGAAACTACACTTTGCATTATAGATTCTGTCTTCTATGGCAAGTCTCTCTTGCACATTGGCACTTACACATCTATAACGAGTCAAGTATAAGGATTACAAACAAACATCAGCACAACCACTAAATTTTAGCAATCCTACAATCGTAGGACAGCCAAAAGTTCAGAAATGTCAAAATTTTGACAGTCCTAACGTTTGCAGAATTGTCAAAATTCTGACAGTCCTATCGCATTGTTAGACCGCAGAGTTATCATCTCTAGGCTCACACTTTTACTCTAGTTCCTGTACATGTCAACAGCAGATATCCAAAAAGAAAATCTCCAGATGAACATCCTTCAAACTTCAATATGGGATCACTGAGAGCTATAAGAAACTACTTATGGTCTCTTTCTCTTTTTAACTTGAGACAGTTGTTGAGATATTTATTCCGAATGTACAGGCTGTTTATATAACTCAGAATTAAGCCATGTAAACAAACATAGGCCCAAATTTGAAGCAAGGAAAGGATGTACAACTAAATTGCATCACTGTGAATAACCCCCCTATGTCTCCAATTGCCAATTCCCTCTATAAATTTCCTCAAGCTGCACCGTTATCAAACGTTGAGCCTACTAACAGCTGATAGAAGCAATCTGGGTCTTCAGGTTATAGACGCGGCAACGTTGCTGACCGGCGGGCACCTCTGCCGCCGGCACCTCCTCGTTGTCCTTCCCCACCCCACAATATTCCCCCCATCAACCTCAATGTCAGCACGACCAGCGGGCTGAACTGGCAATGGTGGCAGTGGCGGGCTGGGCCTGATCTCTGCTACAGTGACAGCCAGACTTCTTGGCTGCCGGCCCTTCGCTCTGGAATTCGTCCCGTTACGACCCATATTCCTCCTCGTATACCCAGACTGCCAAGATTGGCCCGAGGCTTTCATCAGCCCCGAAATGGTCTGGATGTCCTCGGTCACCTCAAGCCTCGATAGCGAGGCAAGCCCAGGAAGGATATCTGTCTGGAAGTCCCTCCTCTGCCTCCTCTTCCTCCCTTGGCCCCTCCGAGGCTTTGTGAAGAGCAAGGTCGCAGCAATGCTCTTCCCGTCTTTATCATTCTCATCGTCCTTCTGATCCTCTCCTTTGCATGGTCCGCACCAGAACTCCTCAGGCTTGGTTTCTTCCAGTTCCAGCGTCATCTGCTCAAACAGGTCCAATCCGTCATCTGAACTTCCTTTCACAACGTTTTCGTTGGACGAAACAAGCTCAGCAAACCAATTCAAGGTATCGAAAGGAGCATCAGGCGGTGGATGGCACGAAACGTCTTCCAAATGGCTATGTTCAGTTGACAACATCCAAAGAATGTTCTCTGCTGCCTCTCTAGCTAATGCTTCATTCCGTGCCTCCAAAGGGGCGGGCACTTCCAAGTTGGTCTCGGAAACAACACTTGGTGGCGGAACTAGGGATGGAACCGCTACTGTCTCCTCTTCATCAGGAGCCTCCCAAGAACTTGGGTCAGAGTTCAAATTTATGTGTTCTCTAAAGCTTGTGCAGCTGGCTTTTGCCACCAGACCTCCAACATGGATCTGCTCTTTATCGCTGCACTTGGTACTGCTACTTACAGGTGGTTTCTGACTAGAAGCTGAGAGTGCAGAATTCTGTTTGGTCTTGTCAAAAATGGTGAAACCGAAGATCCTCTTGCTGCTCTTCCCATCAGATGACTCAGTCTTCTCCACTCCACTCTCCTGCACCTGTGAAGATGATGGCAAATCTTGCAGGTTAAATAAGGATCGGGTTTTCTCCGTTTCTTCTGTCTTCTCCGGTCCGGGATAAATTGTACTGCAGCTGGGCTTCAGCTTAGGATAACCGTTGGAGAAGTCGAGCTCTATATGTGAGGAGGAAATACAAGTTGGTTTTCTTCCAAGCAAAGGGGGCACCCCTGACGAACTATCATGCTTCCCCTTTGAGTTCAGAAGTAATTGGCTCAAATTCACATCTTTCGAGGTCACTTGAGGTCTATGGTTTTCAGTGTTGTTGTCAACTCTACCATCGAGGTTGGGCTTTCCGAAGGTGATCGGTTGGAGGTAAAATTGCGATGCTGATGAACTGAAATGCTGTTGAAAACTTACATTAGTGAAACCATTTTGATGAGAGGATGGATGGGCTCCAAGTATCGGGTGTGACTTCAACTCGCCATTACGCTGCCATTTGTCAGATGTACAGCTTTGGTTTTGGGCAACTGCTCCACCAAAGCATGGAAGTGACTGACCTGCCAATGGAAAGTGGCTATAGCTGTTCGATGGCTTTGTCCAAGATGAGAGAAGTGGGGAGATGGTACTGGTGTAGTCTCGGCTAGGGAGAACTGAGAATGAATTGGGCATTGTAGGAGCTGACTGTTCACAAGGAGGGTATCCGCCAGAGATCTCAATGCCATGATCTTGTTTATGTTTGTACCACATATCTTTCTTGTTCTGATTTGGTGACATAATCTCAAGAGGTTTCTTGAACTTTAGCTGTGGCACCTCGGATGATATTGAGAAATTCTCTTTCAAAGAACCTGGACCAAACAATGTCCTAATGCTTGTGCTTTGCCCTGTAAAAATTAACAGGCAAAGAAAAAAAACAGAATAATATCAGACAGAGTATGAAGCATGACTTTCCAAGGCATTATGATACAATATCAGTCTTTGCCCAGCCAATCATTAATCTTATACTAAGGTAGAATGGCTCTGACTACGAGTTATGAAGGTCAGAAAACTGCATACTAGACAAGACTTCACAATTTTCCCAGTGGTTTTCAGATTGCAATTTTCACAACAGTTGAACACAATATCTGGGAGCAGAAAACATTGTGCACTTGCTAATGTTACAGAAGAAATGGCCCTTAACCGAGCAGAATGTAGTAAGAAAAGGATTCATTCAGCCGACCCCAAAATCTTGGGATAGCGGCTTTATACTTGTTTTGGTTGTAGAGTGTTAATATCATGGGATCAATGATTCTATTAGGCAGAATGTCATGGGTATATATACAAGTACAATCGGACGTGGTCCACTCTCACAACCGATGTGGGGATACTTACAATGGTATCTCTAATATCGAGAACATTCTGGACAGACAAATTCGTAAACCAGCAACTTACAATGTTCAGTTTACAACAGTAACTAAATTTATTACTAAAGGGAAAATACGGCATTAGTAATACTTCAAGTATGTATGAGTTATTTGTAACTATAGATATGCTTTAGGCCTTGAAGTGCGTAAAATTAATGTTTCTCAATAACATTTTCGTAAAGTTAATGTTTGCTCATTAACAGGGCCGGCCTTGGCCCAGGGCGGCCAGGGCGACCGCCCAGGGCCCCATGGAACATGAGGGCCCAAAAAAATAATTTAAATATATATATTAGTAATCTTGTATCTAAAATGGAATTAATATGTAACATGACCCTCTTTTACCACAAAACAGTTGTGGTGCAGTTGTTAGTATGTTAAACTTACACACTAGATGTCCTAAGTTCAATTCTTTTGGTTGGTAGCATTTTTAAAATTTTACTTTTATTTCAATTTTTTTATATTATATATGGGTCCCATTTTGAAAGTTCGCCTAGAGCCCCCCATGAACTCAGGGCCGACCCTGCTCATTAACTAAGTTCATAGTGATAGATGTAATGCAACTGCATAAATGTTTTAGGCCTTGAAGTGTGCAACTTAATGTTTCTCAATAATTTTTAGTAAGTTAATGTTTGCTCCTTATTATATATTAATGTTTCTCAATATATTATATTAGTTCTTATATATATATATATATATATATATATATATATATATATATATATATGTTACAAAAGTCGAGGAGTAGAAACAAAAAAAAAACATGAATCTTGGAGGCCCTAAGTTTACTAAAGCATAAATGGTGTAAAGAAATTCAAAACATTTATGGCATCTGCGGTAAAAGAGTCTTCAACCACAAATCCCAAATTAGTGTTGCCAACAAGTTGCGCATACCTTTGCTGAAAGAAAATCAATTTCCAAAATCTTAAGTCAAAACCTTATGATTAAGTGAAGATACACGACGCTCCGCAAGCTAACTTGAATGTAAAGCACTCCCTTCTACCTAAAATAGGAGTTGGTATTGTAGGTTTAGATAATATACTTAAACCGCTATAAATTATAGTCTCAGAACCAAGAAACATCTATTAATTTAGCGAATATTTTGATAACCGGTAAATTTAATTTATTAGTTTATCGGTTAATTATGAACTTATTAATTGATCAAGTTATTCCTTATTTTCATAAATATTATACATTGTAATTAGTTTCTCGTTTTATGAATAAAGACTCTATTATTTGTTTAACCAAGTAAAATTCAAAGCTCTACTTATTTTCCCCAAAAATAGATTGTGCATTGTTCAATCTAACATTATTCCATTTTTTGAACATTTAATCAAGCAAAATCTCTACATAGTTTCTCGTTTTATGAACCAACAATTCTATGTAATTGTCTAACCAAGTAAAATTCATAGATCTACTTATTTTTTTCCCAAAAATACATTGTATATTGTTCAATGTACTACATGATTCCATTTTATGAATATTTAACCAAGTAAAAAAATATTTAAATAAACAAAAATCATAGTAACATAATGTATATTATGAAATAAATAATTTATATATTACGTGGGACTTATATAATTTTTTTTTAATACATTATCTTATAAATTTAGCGAATTATTAATTTAGCACATTATCCCCAAGTCGGAACCAGCCCAATATATTATTTAACCTAGGCTATTAATTATTTATCCGAGGTTATTAAGTTATAGGATATTAAATATACCATCATCGCTAATCAAGCTATGAGCATCATGACATCTAAGCCTCAAATATTCATAAGAAACAGGCATAAAGTCCACACTTATAATCTAAAAATGTATCAAATTTGAATTGTCTGTAAAATCTAAAATGTTCTGTGAATCTCACTACATTGATAGGAAGAGCTGAAGATCCCTCTTGCAACAATTTTATAACACTCATTCAAGCTCCTTCTGGGGAACAAAGCATTTTAGTTCCTCTATACTTGTTAGTTTCTCGTTTCATGTTTCTCCTACAACTTTCCACATACATCTAATAAGATAGATCTCTACCAACCATCACCAAACCTTCTACCATTAAATACAACAGCTACTGACAAGAGTCAAGATCAAGAAAGATATACAGAGTTTGATATCATATTACTACTAACCAACTCTCAAGATACCAACCCTGTGGATCAGTGTGAAATAATCGTCTAATGCAACTATTGGCAAGAGAGGCCTGGTCAGGAGATCGAGAAGACCGGATGGTGAACAGGAGTAATTTCCCTTTATGCTAGTGCATTATAAGCTCATGCAACCAAGGAGAAAGCCTCCAGATTTTGCTACCAAAGAAAGAGTCTAGAAGGGTAAGAGAGATAAATAGCTGTTGTATTGAATTGCCTTCATCCCGGGCCAGAGCTATGAGCCAAGTCAACCGGCAGCACAAAAGTCCAAGAAGGAAGTCAAATCCATAAAACAACACTAAGCATGCCACTTCCATCGTAGAAATACATTTGAAAGGCCATAGACATGAATTCCCACGAGCTTTGAACTTTTTTGGCCGTCTCCTATGATTTCTTATAGCTAAGTGGAGAAAGTGGTTACCTCCCTGTTAAATGGAGTTTTGAGATCTTTCATCTGACGCACCAAAAGAAACTAGATAGACTATTATGTTTATCATACAAGATACTGAACAACTACAGCAACAGCAGCACCACAAAGCCTTTATCAATCATTTAATCTCCATCACTAACTAGCATTAAAGCTTGGTAGCTTGGTGACGTCACTTTTTGAAGTCGTCACATTCTGAAAGTTTCTGTTCTTTTAATCTTCAATGGACCAGCATTTAGTTGATAACTATGGTTTATCCAAACTGTGTAAAATATGGAAACACTCAAGTCTTATGGCAAATTGAAATGAGGGAAGCAGATTAAATGGTAAATTCACTGCTAGAGGGTCCAAATCAAAGACATTAAGCTGAAAAATGGTTTCCCGATAGCAAAAGGCTCCACTAATGCAGGGTATGGTAGGACGATTATTCTTCTGTAAAGGGAATTATGCCTATACATTCCTAATTGTTGCTCTAAATAATAATAATCTAACAATCTATTAATAAAAATAGTAGTTTAGATGTTGTGATGCAAGTGGATATCATGAGCAGCATTGACCTAATAACTGAGACCTATACAAAAGGTACTATGCCCCCTTTAACTTATCTTAATTGAGTAGGGAACTCTTACCAGCTTCACTATTGAAGAATGGCCGCTCTTGACTTACTTCCTTCTTGTCTGCATACAGAAGATTTGGATAAGTCCCTTCCTCAGTATGTCTGCCTCTAAAGAAAGAACTTTGCAGGCCTGGAAAACTTGTGTTTGATCGTGTTAGCTGCTGATGCCCTTGATTTTCTTCAAGGGTGGTTCTCTGGCCGATAAAATTATAAGAAACTGAACCAGCTGCTCTCTCAAAGAAGTTTTCTTTAATAGGATCATTTAGATCAGCCAAACCATGGGTAACTCCATTTTGTGTGTGCAAATCGGATTTCAAACTGTCTTCTCTATAATTAAAACTCTCACTAGTTCCCAGAGCAAGCTTCACATCCTTCTTAGGAGCAGCCTGAATACTGTTAAGAGGGAATATATTTACTGATGACGACTCAGCAACAATTTCCTTTTCTGATTTTTCTGCATCTTCACAATCAATATAAACATCAGCTGGAAGTTGAAGGTCAAACATCTTCCTAGAATGTCTTTTAGATGTAGAGTCCATGATGCCACCATCTTCTGGAGCAGCCCCTTTTCCGGTAAGAACTAGACCAGACCGTGTGCAACTTTCCTTCAGAAAGTTTACAGGGGGTACCTTGTCATCATTCAATGTAACTGGCACCTTGTTATAGCTTGTGCTCGTTGAAGCCAGATGAGGCATGTGCCGTATCTTGTTGGTACCATCTGATGGAATTTGGGATGAGTAAGAATTTGATAGTGATGTGTCTGCTTGTAGATATCCGTATGGCCCTTTTTTCTTAAGTTCATCCATGAGTTCCTTCTGTTTGTTATATAGACGGTGGAGTTCACAGACCTGGAATGCAAGAACATCTTTAAGTGACAATGTTGACAAGATATTTAAAGGCAAATCCAAGAACACCACAACTAAATCTGTCGAACATTCTTAAGTTCATCTAAGATGACTATAAGATTGGGTAAACTTAGATAAGTATTCCACTTGATTACACGTGCCATATGAAACCATGATCGTGTAGAAATTTTGTAGAAAGAGAAGATCAGAAAAAAATAAAGATTTTAAGCATCATTGTTTTCGTGAGACATAATTATCGAACCATGTAACTAAGTGCAACATTGTTTCTATCTACAAACAGAATGCCATGCTGCAAAGTAATATGCAGAAACAATAAACTAGCAGCAACAACAAAACTTCATAATGGTTTGACATGTCTGAAAATTATATATGAGTTGAACATAAGCACCTGGTTCCTAAATGTTGCATTCTGCGCAAGCATTGTTTGCTTGATGCTTTCTCTCTCACATCCCAAATATCTATTAGATTGCCCTGTCTGTTGAGCATGACCAAAGAAGTGCCTACCCGATGCTCTATCCCCATGGTATTGAGACCAACTACTGTCAGCATCCTCATTAAGATCCCTCATGGCACAAAATTCTGGTAGGTAGCTTTTCAACTGCACTTTTGTACCCATTACTACAAGACAGTCAGAAAACATTTAGCAACAACAAAATAACGGTTCAATTAAATAACTTTTATATAGAATTCTAGTGTTCGGCAATAAGGTTACACCAGAAGACATAATAGCTCTGCAATTTAGATAAAAGGTATTCCTAGTCAAACATCAAAAGTTTTTCTACGGATGCATGCACGTGTGTCACGGAGTTTGTGTGTGTTCATTTAGCACGGAAAAGCAAGAAGGGATGAAAATATGCATGTACATGGTCTAAGTCATAATTAAGCAATCAACACAGAACACGTGTATAAACTATAAACCATTTCCACACTGAAACCATGCACTTGAGAAGATGTGCAATTAGGCAAGTATATCTTCATATGGAGTAGCTACAAGGCCAAACTAGACTTAAAATGCTAATATTATATCTCAACATTTTCCACTCGCTTTGGTTCAGACTTCAGAGGTGAAATGCATAAGGCCAGCTTCACACTAAAGTTCAAGCATAAAAGAAACATTTTTAAGATAGGGAAAATTTAAGGGCAAAAGCTCCTAGATAATGCAATATAAGGATTACACAAATTTCTCTATGGACCACAACATTCTACCTAGCATAAAACATATGTCCCATTATCTACTGAAATTTTGTACATGTTTAAACTAGCAAACCACTTTCTTGTAGGCCGGTCAATGGTAGCTTATTGGTCGGATATTGGCATTACCATATTCGAACCATTAACTATCGGATATATCCGATAACTATCCGATAACCGGTCGGATAGAAGTTTTGGCTACCGTATCCGTTACCGATAATTTTAACGGATATCGGATAATATCCGAACCAATAAGATTACTAAAAAAATATTTAAAAAGGGAATAAAAAAAATCAGAACCAACAAATTTTGTTGAGAAATAACAGATTTTCACATTGAAACGACAAATTTTGGCTAAAAACAACATATTTCCACATTGAAATATCAGAAGCAGTAGATTTTCACATTGGAACAGCAGATTTTGTCAGCTATATATGCAGATTTTCACATTGAAATATCATAAGCAGCAGATTTTCATGCACACATTGAATACATTTGCACCAAAAAATTCTCCACACAAGCACATATAACTAATAGTCCCATGCATACATTGAATATATTTTAAATTTATTAAATAATTTAAACATTATTGGTTCGGATATTATTGGTCCGGATATGACACTTATCGTATCCGCATCCGATATCCGATAAATATCCGATATGATATATGAATCCGTATCCGTATCCGAAATTTCGGATATTTTCGGTTCGAATACGGATCATATACAGATTTTCGGTCTACCATTGGCAGGCCTACTTTCTTGAAAGATCATAGCACAGGCTACATGGTACGCCAAAAGTACCCTCTTCATAACAGTCAGTATGACTAACGTGTAACTTGAAAAGGTCAACCTTATCATAATAAAAGCAAGATAATAATAATCATGGTGCTTCACAACCAAGGTTACCTAGAACACGGAGGCTATGTTGAACAAACACAGAAATGGTGTCCATATCCGTATCATTTTTGTACCCGTATCTGTGTCCGTATTCGTGCAACATAGGTGACTCTTAGTGTACCTATCTAAAAATGTTCATATCCCGTATAAGTATCGTGTCATTATCCGTGTTTGTGTCCGTATTGGTGCAACATATGCGGAACGTTATGGAAAGAGGACAAAAATGAGAATGCAGTACGTTACTTGATATGGAATGGGGAACACTGTGAGTAGGATTCTTTGGAAGGCTTAGGTGGAACAAAACATGTATGTGTCTATGAAGTGTTAAGACCCTCGACCTCTTCATTGTTGCAAATCAAGTGTACTATCTAGTTTTCCTCCATTAATAGTACTGGATCATGTCCTTCTCTAACCAAAAAAATAAAAAATGTGCGGCTAGGAGCAATTTTGCGTGTCTTGGGTAGGAATTTTGTGATGCCACATTTAGCATTCTCAAACAGAGTGTTCCACAATTTGGAATGAAAGCCACAGAACACAAATCATTGGAGGGTAGCGATTTATGGGAACTTTGTTCAACTTTAGTAGTTGGTATTGGTACATCAACTTGTCTCTCATAACTTTGTAGCTGTTTTCTTAGAGATAATAGAGATCTAAGGTATGATCTCGTCATGAGATAAAAAGCAGGAAAAACACAAGAAATAGTTCAGAAAAATGTCATTAGGGCTATTAGGCTACCTAGAACTCAGTTACTTGGTCCTTCATTATTTATTCCTGTATCGGTTTCTATTCTTTAAATGATTGTTTCTTAAATGCTTTCGCTGATAACCAAACATTAAACAAAATGTGTTGGTATTTCTGTTTCAAACAAATAAGCCAAATGGTACCGGGACAAGCAACCAGAAGATATTTATAATATGGAAGGAACACTGCAATTGACAGGCATTTATCATTTTTTTCTATTTTCCCGAGGTCCTCTCAGGCCTAAATTTGAGCGGCTACGATCTTTGAACCACCAAACAGAATATCATGGGATATATTCTCCAGGATCATCACACTAATTTCAGGGGTTATATGCTCATAAATAGATAGTTTAAATTTAGATTAGAGTGACCCAAGGTTCACAGTATCGGTATCGGAATCAGTATCGAATCATTCCTATGAGTATCGGTATCGGCGATATCGGTAGTATCGACGGTTTCGGATCGGAGTATCGGATTTTTTGGTATAGGAAAACAAATAATTATTAATAAATTATTAACATTTAAAAAATATATTTTATACATTTAGGCATAATTTTAATTATTTCCAAGTGTTATTTCTTAGTAGTTTTGAAATTAAATGAAATAGTAGTCACCCTTACCAATTGATTTACATACAATTGATCAATTTTCTTCTTTTATATGCTTTTACAACCTTATTAAGCTTCAAACCCTTGTTGATTTGTCTTTTTTTCTTCAATTTTTTTTTTTGTCAAATTGATCGAAAAAGAGACCCCCAATGTCAGTATCGGTCAGTATCGGATATCGGTTGCTATCAGATTGGGACATACCAAACCGTATTTGTATCGGCCGTATCGGATCGGTATCGGCCGTATCGGATCAGTATCGGCCGATACTTTAAACTATGGATTAGACGGTCAACAAATTTGGCATAAAAGCGGCCTGAATGCTTATATTCAGTTCAGCTATGATAAGGGCCATCACCTTTATCCAAAATTTTGGCATAAAGGACATAATCCTTATCTTCCATTACGCTTTGTGAAGGGTCATCTCTTCTATGACATGAGCAAATTCCATATCCTCTTGCACAGCCTCAATTCTAAGTTCGTTTAGGACTACGCCCTAGTTGAAGCAGTGCCTTTAACTAAGATCCTAAAACTTCTAACTTGTGCATACTGTTCTTCATTATACATGCCCAAACCATGTTACAGTTTCCTCTCCTCTTATCCTCAAATGGCACGTACAACTTTCCCCCAAATAAAAGGGTATCCTAGTACCACGAAGCTTCCACTTATTCAAGATGTACTTTCCTCAAAATAAAAGGGTATCCTAGTACCACGAAGCTCCCACTTAGTCAAGATGTACTTTCCCCCAAATAAAAGGGTATCCTAGTACCACGAAGCTCCCACTTAGTCAAGATGTACGTAATGTTACCCTCGTGTATGGATGGGGTGTTTCCATGAACAGGAGCTGCATCCTCCAGTGCAAGCAACAACTTCCCACCAATGCAATTATTTATGTCTTTTAATCTAGTTTCACTTGACAAGTAACTCTTCCGATGAATGAAATATTTTCTTATCTTGTCTTGTAATTGTTTCCACTCGTCCATCTCAACCTTCTCGTTCCAGCTATTTCCGTTTTTTGGACGTGTTGTTTCTTAGCTGCCCAACATTTCAATCAATTAGCATGGTCCCTCTCATGCATTAATTGGCAGTGCAATATATTAGAAACAAGTATATTAAACATTTTTACGCTTATAACTTAATTAATCCACAATATAGCAATTTAGACATGAAACATAATTATTTGTTTATTAAGACATCATGAATCAATAGAATTGTTGTATTTCATAAATTTAAAAAAAAATAGTTTGTCGAAGATCTAGCTACGCCACTGCCAATTATTTATGACTTTCTTATGTTAGAACAAAGAAAATAATTTAATGGGAAACGTCATCAGCAACTATGAGCACGAAGAATTGTTGTAAACCTAGAACAACATGGCACAAATAAAAATACATGAAAATATTCTAAAGCATGTACAAAGCGGTGAAACAACAAAGGAAACTGATAGAATATCCTTTGCTAAGCCTATAAAACTTAAACACATTGAGCCGTTCCTAATGTTGTATCCAGCCTGTTTCTATCAACGTTAGAATTAGCATCCAGCGGCGGAATTCACATCCCTTGTTGTTTTGTGTTATATCAGTAGTAAGAAGCAAAAAGTTATAAACGTAAGATTTTCTATAAAAAATAATTTTGCATCTCTAGAAAATAATATGGTGGATGCTTGGAGTTAATTTGCCATAAGAGAGAAGCAAAATTTTGTTCATTAAAAATGAAAGAAAACAATAAAAAAATGCATTCATATTTTTGAAGCATTAGTTTAATTTCTCACTAGACTACTATGCTTTATATTTCTTCGACTGATTGATATGCCTTAGATACAGTAAGTAGATTTTAAAATGTTGGATACATTAGTGTATCTGATATGTATTCTTGAAGTATTAGGATTCAGATCCCCTAAAGTCAAAATCTCATGCGGCAGTAAAACCAGGCATCCACATAGGGGATGCATGATATTTTGTACGATATCTTGCAAATCTTGTGCAGCCCCAACATAGATGCGCGGCTTTAGTGGGCTGCACAAGGTTTTGGCTTCAGTCGATTCAAATTAGTATGATTGTATCTGATACGATCCAAAATGGATAGGGCATATTCTTTGAAGTATCCATGCAGCATACATGTGCAGGAATAATACAAGATTGGCGAAATTATAACTTCCCATCTCGCATAGAAAATACATTGTCAAGCAAAACTAGACGTGTTATCTTTTTAAGATGAGCTGGCAAAATACTATTACTATCATTATTATCATGTTGTTGTTGCTTCTACTGCTGATGCATGAGCCTTTAAGTGAAATGATGAGGACGATCAGAAATAACCAACCCGAGGACAGATACTCAGCAAAAAGTATGATTCATTGTTTAAATATCTGAAGATACTCAAGACTCCAGCAGTTTCAGTGTATATTTACATTACCACACACAATACACAACTTTTCTTTTTTCTTACAAGACTTAGAATTTTCACCAATTAAATTTCTCTCTTCGATTCTGACAATGAAACAACACTCCTGATTGGAGCTTGAAAGTAAACATGATCTCGTATCAAAGAAAACCTTAAAACCTGCCCCAAAATATTGAAACTCACAAGTTCGCATCATACTACTTCCATGGTGTAAGTCATACATCTCTATCAACAGTCCTATAGGCATGGATCGATTCACTGCAAATGCAAATGATTCTCTTCCTGCCACTGTCCAACATAAATCCCCTCTACAATAGAATAAGTATTTAATTCAGTGTTCTAAAAGTCGGCCTAGGCGGCGCCTGGTGCCCGCCTAGGCGCCCACCTAGCCCCCATCCCCCACCCCTGGACCCCCGACTATGCATTTTTGGGTTTTATGGACTTTTTTTTTTTTTGCAAAATTCATTAGGTTCTTTGGGTTTTTTTAAAACCGCGGCCGTCTAGGCAGGCTAGCGACCTGTGCCCGTCCGACTAGTGCCTTTTACAACCATGATCTAATTCATATATCTTAGCAGGTTTCGTGAAAGATTTATGTGCCAATGGATAGTACTCCATCACCGGATCAAATTTTAAATTATAATTCAACATGACCAGGGTTGCTTAAAATACATGTGAAAATGCCCCAATTTATGGCCCACCGGTAGTTACCAAGAACAAAAAGCATATATACATGGGTCCATTGTACCCTTCAATACAAGTATATGGGACTAATCAATTGTGTATGCTACATTTATGGAATGCTAATACTACATGAAGAGTGATGCCGGATTCAGAAGATTTTTTTTTTAAATTAAAATCAATATTGTCACATATCAACAGTAAAAATATTGGACTTGTGAGGTGAAATTCTACAAGATTATTACCCTTCAAGAAAGCAACTGCAGGTAGCAAAACTTTCCCATTATAATGTGAAGATACGATAACTGGACATCATTCATTCAACAAATAAAATGGCGATTCCGAAGAAGAAGAACAAATTTCGTGAAGGGGAAACTGAATCTCGAAGTCTGTAACAAAAACTGCAGCCACCTATCGCCCGTCTACTGCATAACCTGAAATGTCAATGCAATATCTGTAAGGTTCAGAAACAACATTGTCAATATAAATGGAGTCGGAGAACATAATATAATAAATTAATTTTTGCATGCCACGAATTAAAATGCAATCTGCCAGCCCCCAAATACATAGTAATATCCTACATGCAATTAACCTAAAGATAAAATGGGAGTTAAATCAAACACAGCCCAGATATCAATTCCACAATAAAGATATTGCATTTATAACATCTCAGCTAAAATCAAGAGAAGCTTACCAATCTCACAAAGAATACAAAAAGACTCAAAACTTCAGAGGATTAAAGAACTAAAATAACTAAATATCAACAACATTGTCAATATATAAAGTGGGAGATTGAATCCAAGCAGTTAACTTTTTTGCATGCCAGTAATTAAAACTGCAATCTGCAAGCCCCCAAAATGTAAAGATTGTCAGATATCAATGAACAGTGATATTTTCACATGCAATTAACCAACAAATTACATTCCCAAACATAGAAAATTGCATTTATAGAACATCTCAAATAAAACTTACCAATCTAATCTTCATATGAAATCATGAAAAATACAAACAAACAAAAAAAAGCTCAAACTTTAGGGGATTCAAGAGCTAGAATCAAGACCCAACATCCCAAATCGAAGAATCTGGCAAAACCCATAAAAAGATGGCATATTTGGCAAGAATTGGCATGACCCGGATCAAAAATCCACACAAAAAGACCCAAAAAAGAGTAAAAAAACCAAGCTTTACCTCGAAATTCACACGTAGAGCCGGGAATTCGGAAGACCCAATGCCCAGAGAGGAAGAAAATGAAGGAGCGCAGCAGCCATGAGAATCACAGCAACAGCGACAAAGCAGAAGGACTCTGGGGAGAGAGAGAGGGAGTGGGTCCCCCCGGCAATAAAAGATTGACGAGAGAGGAGAATAACAAATGGGCAGGAAATGGATGAGGAATAGTTAGTGTTGTCTCTCTCTCTTTCTCTCTCTAGAGCTCATTTAGAGAGAGAAAGATGGAGTTTTAGAGAGAGAAAGTGAAGAAAATATTCTTCCTCCTCCTCCTCCTCTAATGGCCATTCCTAAGAAGAGTGACACAAATATTTGTCAACATCTGGTCTTCTTCTTCATTCCTCTCCCAAAAAGATTGGATTTTTATTTTCTTTCTCCTCTTTTATTTTCAGAGATTTGGAGATTCTTTTCTCTCTCCTCTCTTTCTTTTTCTCTCTCTCTCTCTCTCTCTCTCTAAAAAACAAAAGGAGCATATTACAACTGCCTTTTAACTCCAGACCCTGGCAAGGACACTATAACTGACTCTCCCAAATCTACAAACTCAACTCACTCCGCCTTTTTTTCTCATTTTTTTCTCCTTTTTTTTTTCTTTTTCTTTTTTATCCATTTTATAAATGAAAAAAAAAATAATAATATAAACAAATTCTTGAGACGAGCATGTACAACTTTTATCAACCGATACAACGATTAGAACCAGTGAAGCACAAAAACAAGACAACAGATCTCAGATGTACCTGTTAGCAACACGTAGATAACAGTGATAGAAGATAGAAGCTGCTTATGACGGTTATTTGGTTTGTTGTTTCTTAATTTTTTGATAAACTAGTTTATTTTCTGATGATTTTTGAAAACAAGAAAAGTCTGCTTTCAATTTTAAAATTTGCTTCTCCTGCTCTTAGAAAAAAACATCAACGTTAATCGAGGTCTAAGTCATGCATATTTGTTTTGGGAGTACTTATCACAACTTCTGTTTAGTATTTCGAAAAGTGATTTAGAAATCTGTTTGAAAATTCTGTTTAAACTTGGAATAACTTTTAAAAACAGATAAAAATTTGTTGTCAAAATATGCTTTCTTTTATTATTGTTTTATTGAAAGTACCAATAATTATAAACCATGTCTAAGATTGATGTTGTAACATTTATTACAGAATTTTATAATAAATGTTTTTTTTAATAAACTATGTTTTTATTGGATTTTTTTGTGCATTTTTTATTCCATTAAATAAGTAGGTAGGGGATGGGACCCAGCTGTTTTTATCTCCCATTAATTTGGTTTGCTTGAAAGGGTTAAAAGGGAGGTAGGATGGGAATACCATCCCAGTTGTGCAGTATTACCATTTAGGGTTGGCATGCCCCCATGTGACATTCTGTAATCAGTTGTTAATTAGATCAGATTTGTTTGGGTTTGAGGAAAAATTATACATATATAATCAACTTAAAATAATAGCAATGATGTACTTGTTGAATGGATTAAGCCCCCCAAAATCCCACCACCACCATCATGTTTGTATGTATATTAATCAATAAACTTTGGGTTGCTTGTGGAAATAGACTTAGGTTTAGTCATTAATTTTAATAGTAAATTTGGTTTAGGTCCCTTCGAATTTTCATCTTTGGTCAGGTCCCTAGGTGGAAACAACCATTTCTACGTGGTTGACGAACAATGGTGAAGTCGGAATTGTTTCTAAGCATATACAAGTCGTACGACTCAACAAATCTTCAGAACTCGAAATATTCTAACATTTTTAGCATCCGATTATATTACTAATATAAAATCTCCATCTTTATATCTAGACCTTCATATTCTTTAGAAACTACAGTAACATGACCCTTAGGCAGGACCGGTCCGGAGAATTGGATTGTCCTATCCTGGAGCTAATTTTGGTTACATCTTGATCCTTATTGTCTGCTGGTCCTAGAGGCCATCCGTGATCTTGACATTTGGTAGGATCATGCTGAGCCTGGAGGGATTGTCCTAACAGAGGGGGGTTGTCCAAACCCCAAGTCTTGTCCGGCTTATCCTAGGCCGGCCCTGCCCTTAGGCCACGTTCGGTTCGCAGAATTGGAGCATTGGAAAAGAAAAGTGATTACTTCCATTTGTTTGGATGCGAAAGAAAATGAGGAGGAAAGGAATTTTGGTTTCCAGGAGAAAGAAAAATAGAAGAAAAAGTGGTTCCTCCCACCAACCCAAGGATTCATTTTTTTTCTCTAAGAATTCACTTTCTCTCCCACCAACCAGAAAAAAAATTGATTGAAATTATAATTTTCCAAAAAAAAAAAAAAAAAAATCAAAGAATCAATTTTCTTTGCTTTCCTTTCCCGAACCAAAAAGGCCTTAAAGTGTCCAAAAAAAACTTTTTTTTAGAGTGGATAAAAAAAAAATCTTAGTATTTATACATAATCCTTAGAATGTCAGAGATATCGTCAACCTAGTCATGAAATCTTAAATACACATAATGTTACGTTTTTAGGTTGGATTTAGAATATCTTGGTTGCTTCACGAATAGTGGTGAACAATCGTACCGTTATTTAAACACGAGGAGGAGACTACTACCAAAAGTTCCATGTGAAGACGAGGATTTAGTTTGGAGTGCAAAAGTCAGAAGGACCTAAGTGGTAAGCAAGGTCCAAAGGAGGGAGGTGCACAGAATTTTCCCCTAATCTAAAGTTGCATGTCATCAGAAGACTCTTTCTGGGGAGGATTTAGTGTGACTTTGAGGAATCTTTCTCTGTAAAAAAAAAAAAATTGGTACATCTACTCAGAAATTTTTATTCACTGAAAAAATCTCTGGTACTTGGACTTTATTATTATTTTTTTTTTGTGCAACACTTAAATAGTAAATGCATAGTAGTTTCCTAAACAGTAGTATCATTGAAAAGATTGGACCAACCAAAAGTACTGGCCCCTTCCTGTTAGCATGGCAAAATGATTCTATTCTACTTGTATGATTCATAGATTTTTTTCTCCTCTTTTCTTTTCAGTTGGGTGAGCTATGTGTACACTAGAAAAATTCTAGTCACGAGGAAGGCATGAAAAAAACCAATTCAAACCTAATGTCTCTTAATAGTAATGATATACCTGATTTTTTTATATGCAAAATACACACAAAAAAAAAAGAATGGTTAACCATTTATTTTGAACCGAACAAAATGATTAATGACTACTCAAAGTCCATTATTTAAAAATATATATTTTCTATTTAAGAAATAGATAATTTATTATCTAACTGTAAGTAGGAAATGTTGTAACGACTATCTGTAAATCTAAAATTGTCACAAAATTCTCCAAAATGTTAAAAATTATTCCAAGATAGCACGATCAGTCCAAGATAATTGAAGCCCGAGAACAAAATTCTAAAATGTGCCCTCAATTCACACATATAATCATTAAAAAATATAATTTTTTTTATAAATTGATTATTTTATTTTTATATTTTGAGGCTACGTTAAAACATTATCGGAAAAAAATTATCGGGGCAAAATCCTAGACAAATGAACAAAAATATTCCCATGTCTATTTGGTTTCATTGCCTTTCTGATTTATCAGTCAGTTTGTACATTGAATTAAGTTTTTCTTTTTGGGCTCTTCTGGCCTGTGGGTATTGTGCGGTCGTTTTAGTTGTCCTAGTTCACGGTCGGGCCTGCAAAATAAATGATTACCACAAATCGTGTCTTAAAATTAAAATATAAAAATATTAACCTATTATTTTTAGATGAATTAACACTAAACATAATTATGTATATTGCAAAAGGAGGATATTATGTGTCTAATTAGAGGGGAATAATGTATTTGGAAGCAAAGTGGGTATAACATATGTCTCAAAATATAATGTGGAATATGTGGCACATAGACATTGGAATCTACATGCAATTGATGGAAATGGTCCACCACATGAAATACTTTCCTCTTTGATATCTAGTACTCATAATATGATGCGGGTGAACACATTGTTGCCTTCATTTGAAAGCAACCTAACTTTAGCTATTTAGTCCAAACCCCCTTCTCTTTTGTGCATGTTTATTGTTTGACAGCAAAAAAATAAAAAATAATTTTTTTTTTCAATATTATCTTATGATAGAGCACTATTGTCTTAAAGTAAAGCAAGCATGTATAAGGGAAAAGTTGTTCCCCTCCCAAAGAAAATCTATGAACAACAAACAAACAAAACAAAGGGTTGAGTAATAAAATATAATTTATACCAAAAGCCTATGTTTCTTGCTTGACCAAAGAGCAAAATTATTATATAAGCCAATCAAAAGTTCCTTTTGTGCACTTTTTAGTAGTCCTAGCAAGAAGAACTATGTTTGATCACTCACCTTTTGTAATTTTAGCTTCATGATCTCAGCTCTCCTTGGTGGTGGTTTGAAAAGGGAGAGCACTTGGGGGATGGGAAGTCAACTAAGTTTCCTAATGTATTTTCACTAGTTTTTTTTTAGAGTACATTCTGTTGGAATTAGAGTAATTGGTTTTCGGAGGAATAATGGAAGTCAAGGTTTAAGATTTATAATGTAACTTTTTTTGGACGGTACACCGCACGAATAGTTGTTGAGATAATTTATAGTTAGGATTTCAATTCGTTTCTAAAAAATTAGATATGAATGTGTGGCTAAGTTCAATTTACTACTAATGTTGGATTGTATTTCGTTTCCGATTTAGCGATCAAATGGGAATGACAATGGATTTGATAATTCCGTCGCACATCGGTTAGAAGTTGGGATCATGTGGTGTAGATAACTGGAATTGGTTTAGTCTTACATGATAATTCTCTTTTAAGGCATAAGAAATCTCATTATACCCAAAATATTCCATCAATATCTTATTTCAGATCATAATAGAATTTCTAAATAGGAGCCCTGAAATAAAAATCTTATTATATCTAAAATAACAAAACACTAGATAGGAGCTTTGAAATAAGAATCTTATTATATCTAATAACACAACACCAATTATGCACATACTCTCAACATAATACATATATCAGAAAATTTCATCTGGTAAATTTAAGAGGACATGTTTGTAAATTTTTTAAAAAAGAGGATCTGGCGCCAATAGTTAAAAAATGGGCACGCTAGAATTTTATCAATAAATATATAATAATAACGAATTATTATAGACAAAAAACTAGAATTTTATCACTAAAGTTTTATTACTCGAGATTGACTAAATTTTTATTACTCGAGATCATTTGTATATAGATATCTATATGTATATTATTATTATTATTATTATTATTATTATTATTATTATTATTATATATATATATATATATATATATATATATATATATATATATATATATATATATATATATATATATATATATATATATATATATATATATATATAATAATAATAACAAATAATATATATAAATAAATATATACAAATTAATTTATACATTAACTAATAGATTTTGTTATTATCCATATTAATTATTATACAAATTAATATATATAATAATAAATTAATATACATATATCTATGTACATTTATATATATATATATATATATATATATATATATATATATATATATATATATATATATATATATATATATATAACAAATTATTATAGACAAATACATATAGATATCTATATACAAATTAATATCTATATGTATATTATTTATATATTTTTTTTGTTATTATCCATAGTATAATATATATAATGTCAAATTAACTAATAGATTAAATTACATTAAAAGATAAACCAAATCAAACTAAAAACCGAACAAACAAACCAAAAACCAATATTATATGTGAAAGAAAAAAAAAATCTGGCGCCAGTTACACTGGCTCCCAATTTATTTTTTCTAAAAAAAAAATTTAAAAAAATATTTGGCGGCAGTGACACTGGCGGCATAGCCTATTTTTTAAAAATTTCACAAACATGTCCTCTTTTACGCAAATTTGTTAAATTTTATCCTCCCAAATAAAACTTTCTGTATATATATTCCATATTTAATAAACATAATGCTAATTATTTCTCATTTACAAGATACTAATAGAAGTGTTACAAGATTATCTAACTAACATATAACTCGTGAATCGTTCCAAAAGCATCCATAACTCCACCCCTAGACATATAGTACAAGGTAGTCAGTTGCCTAAAATTGTCAACATATACGGTCAATATTGGAACAAAGTAAACATAAAAGAAAGCATAAGTATAGCAATGACCAATATATAGTAATAGTAAGGGAAATACTCATGATGCAAAAAAGCAAAGACTATGTTGCAGCTTGTGCTCAAATAATGCACACATGATATCAAGCCAAAATGAACGAAAGTATCAATTAGATTTGAAGAAAATCACTAATGTACAATTGTGTTTTTTTTTTTTTGTTTTTTTTTTTTTCTCTATTTGGTTTGTTTTGTACACTGCTCCAAGAGTTTAAGAGTTGGAATATTTTTGGTCCAATGGCAATTTGTGATTAAGTCTCATTTTTTGACATTGGTTTCATAATTAGACTATGCATACGTGGCATGAATCTACTAAACAGAATGGGACTTCAATACATGGTTCAAGCCTGGCAAGTCCATGAGTCAACAAACATTTGAACTCCATTGGTAGATATTGATTAGGTTTTAAGAGAGAATCACTAACCTCAAAAATGTAATTTGGGTCCTTCCTTCATTGATTTGTTTGGTAATGTTGTAGCAATATTGTGCACGTTTATCGTGGGTGCGCTACAGCCATTAGATCTTGATGAGTATTAATTAGGTTTCAAGAGAATCTTTTTATCGGTACCGCATTATTGAGATATTTTCTTCTTTTGTGAGCTTCATTGGTTCATTGCATATGGAAATTAAAATTTGTATCTAATCTAATTTGTAACGAAAATTTTAATACAAAAATGATGCACATGTTGTAAACACGTATTTTAGTTAGATTATTTGTAGGAACGAGTCATGATTAAAATTCCAAAAAGCTCATGTTAATACGTATAGAAATTGTTAAAGTTGAACAAAAAAAATATAGTCAGTATTTTCAAACTGTACAAAGAGGAATCAAAAAATTACACAAATTTTTTTTTAAAATATATAAAATTTTAGGAGAGAGAGGATTTGAACTCGTACCTCTCATTTGACAACTATTCGACTTATATTCTGACTGTTCTCACATTAATTTTTCCACAAAATATTAAATGTACTTTTTCTATTGTTCGAACTTGCAACACCTAGGTAGACAACCTCTCAAATGTTTCGAGAGTGTGAGCAGTTCAAGAAGCAAGGATATTAATCGATTTTCAAAGAACCACTTGTATAGAATGTCACTAAGCTCAAGAGCAAAAATTTACACCGAGTACACCACTTAAAATGTCTCAGAGATTGATTAGCTCTAAGAGCCAAAATTATTTGAAACCCAACATGAGCAATTACTAGTTAGCTAGATTTCAAGGGAGCCACACAAAAAGTGAATCCTTCCGCTATGGGTATTTCGTAAGATCCACAAACCTCCGAAATGCTAGTCAGTCATAGGTCCCCAAACAATCAATGAACTCATTATTGACGACATAGGTTAATTAGGTTATAAAAGAAGCCAAAATTGTAGTTGAGCCTTACATTACAAACCTAAACATACATCTTAGATATGTTTATCCTTGCAACCGCACATCATGATACCAAATTACCGCCGATTGTTATTATACTCATACGTGCAGGATTTAGATAGGCTGATGCATAGGTTGCATGCGTTCAGGGCCGGTCCAGGAGTAAACCTAATAAGACTTCGAATTTGGACTCCCTTCTGTTTGGGACAACCTCCAGGTTTAACATGACCGCACAATAGGTTAGGTTCGCAGGTGACCCTCCAGGATCGGCTCACAATGAGGGTCAAGGGAGAAGCAAAACTAGGTCTGGATAGGACAACCCAACTCCGTGGGCCAGCCTTGCATGCGTGCACCAAACGAAGCATACCAAAATACTATCCAAGTTTGACGACAAAAAGGTACAAAATTATTAACTGAGTACCAGGGTCGGACCTGAAATTTTGGAAATCATGTACGGAAATAAATGGACATGCAGAAGTACTCAAAATAAAATTACAAATCAATTGCATCAAAACATAAATTTCATAAGTAAATTAATTTTTTGATACAATATAGTGTACAATAAAATGCACAAGTACTCGAAATAAAATTACAAATATATTGAGAGAGACGGGTGATGAATAAATTGCAAGTGGACTCTGGGACAATATATATTACACATATAATTTTTAAATTATATTTGTAATATTTTTATAATATATATGGGCCAATATGTATTGTATTATAAAAAAAAATTGGATCATATATGTGAGAGGGGGCATGTACGACTGCACAAGATGTTTTCCCTCGAGAGCCAGGTCCTCAACTGCGCTATATTGCATGTATTGATTAAATTTTAAGACAAATAAATTTCCTCAAAATAACATAAAAAATGATTAAATTTTAAGACATAACTTTCCTCAAAATAACACAAAAAATCTATGTGCGGCTCTTTTGATACATTATATCTCGTACCGAGAGTCGCAATTTATACTTACAATCAGTATTTAAAAAATCGAACCGGAGATCAATCATGACAAGGCATTGGATCGGATCAATCCGATTCAATCGGTTAGTTCAACCACTAGATTAACCTAAGTGACCCAAATTAATTTTCTAATGGACACTGATTTTTACAAAAATATTTATTTACAACCGAATTTGGAAAAAACAGTAGGTCCACACTGACCGGCCTGAAAAAGCTATCGGTTCACGAATCAACTAGTTAAACCGGCCGGTCAAGTCTGATTTTTAAAACACTGCTTACCATTGATTCACAAATACATGCGGCGTTGGTACACCAACCAAAGCGAACCCTAGTTAATTAACTCAAAACCCAAATTAGCCCAAAGCCAACCACCATTAAGTCGAAATTTATTAGATTTGAAGAGAGGACCCCCAACCTCCGAACAAAAACAAGTTAGTTCCATCAATAATCTTCGTCCTCTCCCACTTTAATAACCACCCCCGCCTGAACACATGCCATCTATGATCTATCCGCTCTCCCACAGAAAGGGCATTGTTGTCATTCCACGCAGAAACATGCAGTGGCATCGTCGTAGTTAAATCGAAGCTCGTGGGCACGAGTTGGGATTTCCGTACGGACAAGAATTATTCTCGTCAGCGCTTCCTGCCTCCGGCGTTCCCGAGGTCGATACTGCCCACAAAACCTGGGCTGCCGAGAATTATGCCCCTGGACCAAATAGCCCCTCATCGTGCGGGATAATTACGGGAAAGGGACTGTTGAGGGTGCCCTCGGTGGTTGTTTTTTGTCGCGTAGTGGACATTCCCACCCTGTTGTTGATGTTCTGCACTTGTCAAATCACGGGCAAACTATTTTAATGAGAGAGTCGAGGGAAAAAGAAGTGCTATTTTTTAATGCTTAATTTCAATTGGTAGATTCAACCATATCAGATTTTCATTTTAATATTCTTTTTTATGATTCTTTTTTGTACATATTCATATTATATCTCGTTATTCAGACCTCTGATATTATAGAATAGTGGGTAGGACGGTTGCATGTCTTCACATTATTTCATCACTGTTATTGTACATCTGTCAATACTGGCACCCTCTCGGTCGTGCACGAGATAAGGGACGTCCATGGACCAGTTGCATCCACTTGACCGCACGCACAAGATGATGTAACTTCTCTGATCTTGTGTTCGAGTCGAGACACGTTCAAGGACCGGTCGCATCCGCACGAACGTGCAGAGTCCAGTTGACTTATTTCCGTGGCTCAAAATATTGTCGCTTATCCATATTTGATAATATCATTTATTTAATATTTTTAATTTTATCACCAAAAATAAAAAACGAAAAATTACTCCTTTTTTTCCAGCCCAATTCCACCCCCCTCCTCTTCTGGCTGCCCCACCACCGCCAGCTGTATCCTCCCGACCGGCTGCTGTAGTGTCCCGTCCCGTTCAGTCAATCGGAGGAATCGAAACGCCGACGGCGTTCGGCCTTAGCCTTGCAACGGCTGCTCGAAGACTCGCTCGGTCGAGACGACTCCTCGCTTAAGTGGGGTAGTTTCGATGAACTTGCCTCATATTAGCCTTCACTTAATAACTTGCATGTTTTTAACTTGCACAAGTTAGGCTTGATAATAAAAGAGACGCATCCACATAGCTAAGAAAATAATCCCGACGGATCAGAATGTATTAGAACATGGAAAAGGTCCCATGGTCTGCTTAGAAGTCTGCTCAGCGTACCTTTAATATAACACTCGATCCTTCGTCCCGTGACTTGGAGAAGGAAGCTGGCCTAAGTTGCTAAGTTGCCACAACACTCAAATTAGCCTAAGTCATAGGCGTCACCCGCGTGAATGCTTGATAAATCATGCACGGTCCCATCGTCCAAGGCTTGTCATAGCCTTCGTCCGTCCCGTAGTTTAAGTCGTATTGCACGACTTGTGGCTTAACTCTAGACACCCAAGAACTTGTTTGTTCAAGTCGAACGCGTGCACGACACGTTCCCTCGATGCGAAGCTCGGCGTAGCCTTTGCTCGTCGAGTCATTGCCCGAATAAATTAGACAAGAGTTGTGCTGGACTATCAAAGTCATAGCAAGCACTGTCACCTGTTGGCTGCGGTTGTCAAGTCACTTAGTCCCACGAGAACAAGGCTCGTCATATAAAGTATATGACTCGAGCGATAGCGTCGCCTAGAGAACAAGGTCTGTCTAAGGCACGAGCCACGATCGGTTTAGTGAAAAGCATGCCACGGACAAGGAAGTCCACGTGACTGGTTATCGCCGAGATCGGTCCCGCTGCTTGGGAGTCTCGCTAAGTCTCGATTAAGTCTCGCACACGAGATCGATCCCGCTAATTGGGAGTCTCGCCAAGTCTCGATTAAGTCTCGCACACGAGATCGATCCCGCTACTTGGGAGTCTCGCTAAGTCTCGATAATTCTCGCTCACGAGATCGGTCCCGCTACTTGGGAGTCTCGATATGTCTCGATAATTCTCGCTTATGAGATCGGTCCCGCTACTTGGGAGTCTCGATAAGTCTCGTTCATGAGATCGATTCCGCTACTTTGGAGTCTCGATAAGTCTCGATAAGGAAGTACACGAGATCGGTCCCGCTACTTAGGAGTCTCGATAAGAAAGTGCACGAGATCGGTTCCGGTACTTGGGAGTCTCGATAGGGAATCACGTGAGATCGATCCCGCTACTTGGGAGTCTCGATAGAAAGATGAAAAGCATGGTCATGATTTATGAAGGACTTGGTAGATCGAGTTAAGTCTTGCATGGTCATTGGACAACTTGCGCGCAAGGACAAAATTCTTCGAGCGATCCCGGGACGTCGGGTTCGTGTCGGCCTAGGAGGAATTGCAGATATTGTACGGCCTTCATCGACGGTACGACTCGTTGAAGTGAACCATTACAATATAGGCTGCAGGTCATTCGGTGGGAGCTCGTACCTCGCCACGCGAATGGTCACCGTATGCAAAAGATCCAGGATAGCTTGACATTGCTAGTGACCACTCATATTGTCACGACCCATACCCTAGAATAAGGGCACGAGAAGTGGGTACGTCCAGCCTACGCCGCAGTGTCGGCGATAGAACGCTGTCCTAGGTCTCATGCATCTAACAGTATAAGGCTAAACAGTTTATACTCCCCGAATGGGGGTGACATAGCAGAATGTAAACTCAATCACATCTAAGGTAGAGCATAATGGAAAATAGACAAAACATGAAATCCAAAAGAGATACAACAGATAGAAGTCTAAGTGTCTAAGATACACAAACCCAGAAATACATCTCAAAGCTCAAATACAGTAATCCATAATACAACTTAAGATAACTGAAAATAAAGGAGAAACTCTAGCTATCTACTCCGACCTCTACTGTGTCTCCTCTAGGCTAGCAATAACCTCCAAGCTGTAGGAACGAAATAGTAAAGCGTAATACTCTAGAGGGGGGTGAATAGAGTTGGCAGCGGAATAATGCTAATTAAAAATGTTAGCAGCACAATCACAGAATATTAATCACAACTAAAATAATGTAAAGACAAAGTTAAGAGAGCAAACGCAAAGACAACGATGTATACTGGTATCCCTCTGTTGAGGACTAATCCAGTCGGTAGAACTCTTGCTACCAGTTGAATCCACTATTGGAAAAACCGCAAGTTTTCTTACGAAGTCCTTGCAACTTCTACAACGCGAGCTTTGATACGAAGAACTCGTCCAACTTCAAATGTGAAGAGGTATTCTTCAATCAAGCCTTCTGATTACAATCTCTCATAAACTTCTAGACCGTACCGCACTGGCAAATTGACTAGAGGATTGTAACTGGCTTGGGATCTGAAATTGAAAGCTCTAGAAAACTCTTTGGAAGACTGAAAGCTTTAGATAGAGAAAAGATTGAAAGTGAATGAGTGAGTTGAAATGATCGAAATCCTTCTCTATTTATAGGAGTTCCAAAGGCAGACTTCTGACAGAATTCGGACAGAACTCTTTGAGCAAATCTCGGTCAAATCCGCAACTGCAGGAGGACCAAGTTCCAAGGATTCAAAATCACAACGACCACTAACCAAACTCTGGCCGAACTCTGGCCGAACTCGGTCCGAGTTCTGTCAGGGTTAAGTCAGGGTTTAGTTAGGATTTTTAAAAAGCTTTTGGTGATGTTTGAAAACCTTTTTGAAAACCTTTTTGAGAGGTCATTTTAAAAACATTTTGAACTCATTTAAGGGATAGCCTATTTGCCAGTACGACTCGGTGTACAACATATTCCTAGACTCAAATAAAATGAAAAATATATTGCATAAGGAATTACAGACTCGAGTAGGCAAACAGATCTTCGGTCTTGAATTCAGTGGATAGCCAATCTTGAGCATGTCCAAGAATCCGAGATGTCCCGTATATCCAGACAGGGTTTGATCAATTATTAAAATCAGGTTGACCATATGACCAATGGGCCAACAATCTCCCCCATTTTGATAATTGATAAACTATGAATGATATAACATTAAGCTTGTTCAAAAATGTCAAAAAGTAGAAGTAGAATTGTTCATATCCTGTATTCTCAAAAAAAGTGTTAGATCTTTAATTTTCTCCCCCTTTGTCACTTAGCAAAATAATTGCAAAAGGAAATGCTCCCTCGCAATCAATGCATAAGTAACAAATAGTGAGAAAATATATATAAAAGAAGTAAGATAGAAATAAAGTTTAGATAAATAACACATGCATGTATTAAAAAAATTATCACAGGCATGTAATTACACAGACAGTTAGAAAGAATGAAGCAACATAGAGAGATAGTGCTAGCATAAACTGAAACTAAAACATAGTGATGAAATAAACTGGAATGCCATAAACTGAAGCAAAATAAAACATGTCCATGCTAATAAATAAGTACTGAAGCAAACTACAAAGTGCTGATAATAATAATAAAAAATACTAATAAGAACTTGGAATGTCGGAGCATTTCCAAGTGTACAATAAAATGTCACTCAAAATCAGATAGTCACATCTCCTCATCATCATCATCATCATCATCATCAACAGCGCGACCAGCATGTCCTGAAGTACCAGCACCAGAGGTACCAGCGCCAGAAGGATGAGGTGGGGCGCCAGCATAAAACTCACCAACAAAGTCACGAGATGGAGCACGATCAGGACGGTACCAATCATAGGCGTTACCGGGCTGGAAGTAGACATGAACAGCTTCATCCTCACAGCGGTAACCAGAGAAAGCTGGATCTCTGGGGATGGAACCGGCTGAATGACCAGTCTGGGCGAAACGAAGATCAGCTAAGGAATTTGCAAGCGCCTGATAACGGGTGACGTCGCGGAACTCACGCTCGCGAGCCATGTCCGTCACCGAGACGTGCAAAGCAGATAAATGCTGATGTATGCCTTCAAATGTCATGGCATACTGATGAGGTGGTGGAGGAGGTGCAGTAGGAGGAGCAGTAGGTAGAGCTGTAGCAGTCATGCTACGATGAGATAACTGAAGAAACTTGGGCTCAGGGTCCTGAGTACAAGTCGACAGATCGATATCGAAGCGCTGAAAGATACGTGGGAGAATCATCGCGTAAGAGAGATTTTTATCTCTTGCACGACAATGTCCCATCATCTGAATCATGGTCTTAGGGGCAGAAAATAGAATCCCCTTAAGAATGTGGTACATGACGGACAGCTCAAGAGAAGTCACATCATCTTTGTAAGTGGATTTTGGAAGGATAGTGGAATAGATGATGCGAGGCAATTCATATTTAAACAAGTTCAGGTTGTTAGCCTTGAACTTTTCAGAGCGTACTCTATCAGGTGCACAGAGTTCCGCTTTGAAACTTGCGAGTGTCGTGCCTTCGGGGAAATCAAATTCAGTGATATCGACTAGCGGTTCACCTTCGTTAGGGATACCAAGGATCTCCGCTAAGAGGTTATCATCGAAATTGATATCAATACCTCCAACACGAGTGCTCACATCAAAAGTGTCTAATATGAGATTGCAATAAAATAATCTAATGGCATTAGTTGCTATAGGGAAGCATATTTGAACAAAAAGATGTAGCCCTAATGCCTCAAAGAAAAGGCGGTGGTCAGGAAATACATTCCATTTGACTGGAGCACCTGTGCATATGGATCTCATGGAGAAGTCTCCATACCACAGTAGGGCTTGGTCTAGGATTTGGAAGAAAAATTCGTCGAACGCACCGTCGCTCGTTTGGACCGGCGAGAAGAGGGAATCCGTATGCGGATGCGAAGATGACCCTTCCTCACTAGGAGTCGTCTTCTTCCTCTTAGATGGATTGAATTTGGGTGCCATTTGTGCAAATTGAAATAAAAATACACTAATTGAAAAGTGGAGAAAGATGGAGTTATACCTCCCGAAATCAAAGTATGTCGAAGAGAACGACGAACTCCGCACGAATCCAAATTTTGGATTGATTTTACCACTTGGATTGGAAGAAAGAGGATGGTGAAAAGCTAGGGTTCGGGGCTCCTTCGCTGCTGCTGCTGCTGTTATGAATAGTTTGGAAGCAATGAAGAAGAAGGGCTTCTCGGGTTCTGTATATATAACCAGACACCCTCAACCAAACTCGGGCCGAATTCGGTCAGAGCTCTGGCCGAATTCGCCTAGGGTTCTGTATAGTTGATTTTTGCCATTCTTTTTCATTGTCTCATTTCAAATATTTAATTCAAAGATTAGTTATTTTAGCCTTCAATTAACATAATTAATATTATTTTATGAATTAAATGTCGTTACACAGCGACTGTCTCAGATTAGCTGTAGGAGTACTGTCCCAGCTGGCGGAGGTTCACCGGAGAACTCTTAAGTACCGCTTCGCTTCAACCGTAGTTGTGGTGACAGACAGACTCTTTATTGGCTTGTCTCTAATACAGTTTTTGCATAATGATATATAATCATAAAACAAAATTAATTAATATTATTGACGTCCAAAATTCCTAATTCTCGACGTAAATAATTGAAACGATCTTCCGCTAGAGGTTTAGTGAAGATGTCAGCTAGTTGATTTTCAGTATCTATGTACACAAGGTTTATATCTCCATTTTGATGATGATCTCTAAGAAAATGAT
Organism: Iris pallida; assembly: GCA_029216955.1. Taxonomy (NCBI): domain Eukaryota; kingdom Viridiplantae; phylum Streptophyta; class Magnoliopsida; order Asparagales; family Iridaceae; genus Iris; species Iris pallida. The sequence goes on from JANAVB010041818.1 coordinate 3,487,637, forward strand.
GTCGAATATCGATATGTTTAGTACGAGAGTGACATACTGGATTCTTAGTCAAATTAATAGTGCTCGTGTTATCACAGAAAATGGAAATATGTGTGTAAAATAAATCATAGTCTTCTAGGGTTTGTTTCATCCACAAAATTTGAGCACAACAACGTCCTGCGGTGATGTACTCAGCCTCTGTTGTTGATAGGGCTACAGAATTTTGCTTTTTACTAAACCATGAGACTAAAGCCTTGCCTAAGAAATGACAAGTGCCGCTGATACTTTTTCTATCAACTTTGCATCCAGCAAAATCTGTATCCGAATAACCAATAAGGTCAAAGGACTTAGTTTTGGGATACCATAAGCCAACAGAAGAAGTGCCCTTAAGGTATCGAAAGATACGCTTAACTGCAGACAAATATGATTCCTTTGGGTTAGCTTGAAAACGTGCACACAGGCAAACACTAAACATTATATCTGGACGACTAGCAGTTAAATAAAATAAACTACCAATCATACCTCGATACTTACATGTGTCGACTGGCTTGCCTTGTTCATCTGAATCAAGCTTTGTTGAAGTTGCCATTGGAGTGCCAATAGGTTTGACATTGTCCAGATCAAACTTCTTTAGCAGATCTTTTGTGTACTTGGCTTGATTTATGAACGTCCCATTATCAGTTTGTTTGATTTGCAGTCCGAAAAAGAATTTCAGCTCTCCCATCATGCTCATCTCAAACTCATTCTGCATACACTTAGAAAATTTTTGACACAGAGATTCATCAGTAGATCTAAATATAATATCATCAACTTAGATTTGAATTAAAAGAAGTTTGCCATTAAAAGATTTAATAAACAGTGTAGTGTCAACCTTGCCTTTTGAAAAACTGTTGTCAAGTAGAAAAGAGCTTAAACGATCATACCAAGCACGAGGTGCTTATTTTAAACCGTATAAGGCTTTCTTCAACTTGAAAACATGATCAGGATTTTTGAAATCCGTGAAACCTGGAGGTTGTGCTACAAAAACTTCTTCTTTTATAAAACCATTTAAAAAAAAGCACTCTTGACATCCATTTGAAAAAGTTTGAAATCATGAAAACATGCAAATGCACATAACATGCGAATGGATTCTAATCTCGCAACTGGGGCATAAGTCTCATCGTAGTCGATACCTTCTTCTTGATTGTATCCTTGAGCTACGAGTCGAGCCTTATTACGAGTCACTAAACCATTCTCATTTAGTTTATTTCGGAATACCCAACGGGTACCAATGACCGGATGATCAATAGGCTTGGGAACAAGTTCCCAAACTTGATTCCGTTCAAATTGGTTTAATTCCTCTTGCATAACATCTATCCAAAAACTATCACTACATGCTTCATCAATAGTTTTGGGTTCTAGCTGTGAAATAAATACAACACTAGAAACAATATCTCTACTGGATGTACGAGTACTTACTCCTTTGGTAATATCACCAATTACCAAATCTTTTGGATGATCAGCTGTAAATTTCAACCTTTTCGGTAGATTCTGAAGGTAGCTGGTTCCTGGATCTTCTCTAGGAGGTTCAGCTAGTGCAGAGCTTGGTTGAGAATCAGCTGGAGTTGTGCTTGGTACAGATGTATCTTCGTCATTGTCATCGATAGTCATTTGATTCAATTCATCAAAAGTGACATTGATTGACTCTTCGATGATCATGGTACGTTTGTTGAAGACTCTGTATCCTTTGCTCTTGGCCGCATAACCTAAAATATATCTTCATCAGCCTTTTTATCAAAATTTCTCAAATTGTCTTTTGTATTAAGAATAAAACATTTACAGCCAAATATTCTAAAGTATGAAACTGAAGGAATTCTATCAAACCATAACTCAAATGGAGTCTTCTTCGATTTGGGTCGAATTAGAACTCTATTGAGTACAAAGCAAGCTGTATTGACAGCTTCAGCCCAAAAATATTTGGGTAGACTAAACTGGTTTAACATCACTCTGGCCATTTCGGTTAGAGTTCTGTTCTTACGTCCCACAACTCCATTTTGTTGTGGAGTCCTAGGGCAGGAGAACTCGTGTATAAAACCGTGTGTGTCACAAAATTGCTCAAAATCAGCATTCTCGAATTCGCCTCCATGATCGCTTCTTATGCGAGTGATCATGTAACCTTTTTCATTTTGTACTTTCTTGCAAAAGGCGATAAATTCGGATAATGCATCATTCTTGCGTGTCAAGAAATATATCCACGTGTATCTAGAGAAATCATCTACAATTACGAAAGCATAAAGTTTACCTCCGAGGCTAGCAACTCTGCTAGGACCAAATAAGTCCATATGAAGCAATTGTAGAAGTCTAGTAGTACATACTGCGTTTACTGATTTGAATGTGGATCTGGTAGCTTTGTTCCTTTCACATTGACTGCATACCGAATCCTTCTTGAATGTAATATCCGGTAAACCGCGTATTAGCTTCTTTGTGGATAATCTTGATATTGTATCCATATTAGCGTAATCGAGTCTCATATGCCACAGATGACTCTCATCACTCTTGGCCATTAAGCATCTACATGAAATGTTAGTTTCTTCTAACAAATAGAAAACATATATATTGTCTTCCCTGATACCTTCAAAGATAGTACTACCAGTTGAGCTATCAACTATAGTACATTTGTCTTTGCCAAAGTTGATTCCATAACCATGATCAGCTAGGTGACTTATGCTGAGTAGGTTATGTTTCAACTCGGTAACCAGACAGACATCCTTAATCACAGGATAGGGAGACTTACCAACATCACCGATACCAATAATATACCCTTTCAAGTTATTACCGAAGGCGACATAGCCTTCCTTCTTTTTCTTCGACAGTGTTGCAAATAGGGTAGCGTCACCGGTCATATGCCGTGAGCAACCGCTGTCGAGGATCCATTTGCTTCTAGCATGTGAAGGGTGTTCCACCTACAAAATAGTTTACAGATGAAACTTTTGGTACCTATTTCTTGTAGGGTCCTGAATTGTTAGCTTTTGGTATCCAGGCATAAATATTTAAATCTACAAGCTTTCTTATTCTACATGCAGATGAAATATGACCAATGAGGCCACAATAGTGACATTGTGCATGTCGAGTGTTGAAAGCTGAGTGGTGTGCATGGTTGGTAGGTTTGGATTTTCTAGTATAGAAGAAAGCATGCCTATAATCTTGTTTGGGCTTAACCTTTTGGGGTAAAGGTTTTATATGGTTGGGTCTGACAGTGTTTGGCTTGGGAATGTTCCGATTTTTCGGTAAGTGACACGTGTTAGGGAAGGAAGCAGCAGGCTCAGGCTGTTTTCCTAACCTAATTTCCAATCTTTTGGAAGTGTCATACAACTTAGTATAATCGGAAGAAAGTGATTCCATTCTGATTTGTGCACATCGAAGACTTTTCTTCTCTATAGAAAGTTCTTCCTTGAGTTGGTCAATAATTTTGTCTTTCTCTTCAGATGACTTGGTAGTCTCGTGTAATAAGAGCTTTATTGAAGAAAGCTCACCAGACTCACTAACATTATTTCTAACCTCAGCTAGTAGGTCGGTAAGTCTACCTATTTCACCTTTGTACTCTTTGAGTACCTTCTTAGAGGTCTGATACTTGCTACGCAGTTTCCTGTAATCAGTCATCAGGTCACTGAAGGCATCTCCTAATTGCTCAAAGGTGAAGTCATCATAAGTATCAACTACAGGTTCAGTAGGTACCTGATCGGATGCCATAAAGCATACGTTTGCAGCATCTTCTGATTGTTCGTCTTCTGAGTCGCTGGCTTCACTTTCATGCCATATGCTGGTGTTGGCATATTTCTGTGATGTTGATCTCTTCAGGTTCCTTTTTTCATACCTGTTGCTCTTCTTGCTTGATGATGAGTTTGTGGGACAATCCTTCTTCATGTGTCCCTTCTTCTTGCAACCATAGCAAACATCATCTTCTTGATACCAGTTGTTGCTGTTGTTCTCTTTGACTCTCTTCTCATGTCTCATGAATCTTTTGAACTTCCTTGCTAGGAGTGCTTGATCTTCAGCGTCAGATCCACTGCTGTCTGAGTCACCTTCAGCAGCTTTTCTGTGCTGAGCCTTGAGAGCGATTGTCTTCTCTTTTGGTGCCGGCTCTTCAAAATCTTGTAGCTCCAGTTCATGAGTGAGTAGCTTACCCATGAGTACTTCGAGGGACATAGTTGTGAGGTCGTTCCCTTCAATGATTGCAGTAGCCTTTGGAATCCAGTTCTTGGTGAGAGCTCGCAGGAGTTTGCGAATCTTTTCATGGTTACTGTAATCTTTGCCTAGGGAGGACAAAGGATTTACAATATCCAAGAACCTCTCGAACATTTGTGTAACTGTTTCGTTGGGCTTCATCTTGAACGCCTTGTACTCTTGAGTAAGTCTGCTGACTTTAGATTCCTTGACTTGAGTCGTGCCTCATGTATGACTTCAAGTAGCTTCCATACTTCATTAGCCGTTGTGCAGATAGATACCCTGTTAAATTCAGTTCTGTCTAAAGTACAAAAAAGAGCATTAATGGCACGTGCGTCAAGACTGGCCCTTTTCTTTTCTTCCTCTGTATATCTGCTATGGGGTTTTTCAACTAAAACTCCATCAACATTTATACGAGGTGGCTTTTGATAGCCATCAAGAACAATGGACCATAAATCAAAGTCAAGAGATTTCAAGAAAAAACTCATCCGTGTTTTCCAATATGTATAATTCGTACCATCAAACAGTGGGAGTCTGTTTGTGGCCTGGCCTTCACTTGTGAATTTCACAGTTGTCATGTGTTGTGCAGTGATCTATATAACAGTTAATTAAAATGAATAAATAATTGCACTGTTACCTTTGCTTTACCTGTAACACCCGCTTTGATACCAATTGTAGGAACGAAATAGTAAAGCGTAATACTCTAGAGGGGGGTGAATAGAGTTGGCAGCGGAATAATGCTAATTAAAAATGTTAGCAGCACAATCACAGAATATTAATCACAACTAAAATAATGTAAAGACAAAGTTAAGAGAGAAAACGCAAAGACAGCGATGTATACTGGTATCCCTCTGTTGAGGACTAATCCAGTCGGTAGAACTCTTGCTACCAGTTGAATCCACTATTGGAAAAACCACAAGTTTTCTTACGAAGTCCTTGCAACTTCTACAACGCGAGCTTTGATACGAAGAACTCGTCCAACTTCAAATGTGAAGAGGTATTCTTCAATCAAGCCTTCTGATTACAATCTCTCAGAAACTTCTAGACCGTACCGCACTGGCAAATTGACTAGAGGATTGTAACTGGCTTGGGATCTGAAATTGAAAGCTCTAGAAAACTCTTTGGAAGACTGAAAGCTTTAGATAGAGAGAAGATTGAAAGTGAATGAGTGAGTTGAAATGATCGAAATCCTTTTCTATTTATAGGAGTTCCAAAGGCAGACTTCTGACAGAATTCGGGCAAAATTCAGACAGAACTCTTTGAGCAAATCTCGGTCAAATCCGCAACTGCAGGAGGACCAAGTTCCAAGGATTCAAAATCACAACGGCCACTAACCGAACTCTGGCCGAACTCTGGCCGAACTCGGTCCGAGTTCTATCAGGGTTAAGTCAGGGATTAGTTAGGGTTTTTAAAAAGCTTTTGGTGATGTTTGAAAACCTTTTTGAAAATCTTTTTGTAAACCTTTTTGAGAGGTCATTTTAAAAACATTTTGAACTCATTTAAGGGATAGCCTATTTGCCAGTACGACTCGGTGTACAACATATTCCTAGACTCAAATAAAATGAAAAATACATTGCATAAGAAATTACAGACTCGAGTAGACAAACAGATCTTCGGTCTTGAATTCAGTAGATAGCCAATCTTGAGCATGTCCAAGAATCCGAGATGTCCCGTATATCCAGACAAAGTTTGATCAATTATTAAAATTAGGTTGACCATATGACCAATGGGACAACACAAGCTATCTGTAAAATTTATCAACAGGTCCAGTCAGGACGGGAACGAGTACAATTCATCAAGAAATCCCAAGTAAATGACAGAGAACTATAAAGCAGTTATAGACAGTTATATTAATGAATATGGCAGTTTTATACAGGTAGTGATATAGAGAAGCAGTTAAGGTACAATGAAAGTAAGGTAACTGTTTGCCATTGATTGTAAAAGTACAGAACAATTATCGGAGGACTGAACTTAGACTCACAATATAAACTCGCTTGTACAAAGAAAGCCTAGGGACGAAAACCTAGGTACAACAGTCTAAGTACAATTGTTTATTTTAGATTCTGGGGGGTGACGATAGAGGCTCGAGAAGGCGACGGCAGCCCTGCCTTACTCCTTGGACGATCGGTATGCAGCCTTGGCTTCTTATGAAAAGATGGTTGGCGTTGACGAAGAAGCGCTCTTTTTGCTCCTCTGTTGCTCTCCTGGCTTCTCTCTCTCTCTCTCTCTGTGTATTCTCTCTCTGACTCTGTATATTTTTTATTTTTTTTGTTGCCGGTCCTTGTGCAAAGAAATGATGCTGGCTATTTATAAGAGTGAGGTACGATCATTAGGGTTTGCTAATGATCATTGTTTTGGAATGTCGGTGCTCCTTCAATCTATCTGAACCCTTGGTCCTGATTACAATGAATCTCGGCCATCAATGAGGATAGCACCGAATCTTGTGAGCAATTAATGTTGATTGCTTTAAATCTTCATGATTGATTATACCAATGCTCGATTGCTCGCCACGTGTCCCATTGGCTTGATGATAAATGATATGCCTTGATCTCAGTAATTATGATGATGATGTCAGATATATTTGTTGAGATTCGGTTAAATCGTTGATTGATCCGATGCCAAGTGTTTCGATTGTGGGTTCTGCCAGAGCCGCATAGGATGGGCAATACTTGAACCGCAGGGAGATACTCTTCGTGAGCCGCATAGGACAATGCTTCATCGAACCGCAGGGAACGAACTCTCAATGAGCCGCATATGCATAATCTTTGTGAGCCGCATGAGCTAACGTTGTATTGATCCGCAGGGACTGAGCTCTCAGTGGGCCGCATGTGGCTGATTTCTGCTAGTCAAATAGAGTGACTTCTTAGTGAGCCGCATGGAGCTGTTATCTATTTAAGCCGCATAAGATGTTGCCACGTGGCAACCTAGGATTTCTGACGGATCGGGTCAGAGATCTTCTTTTTTTCCCGAAGCGTCTGTCATTATGGCAGAGTCATTATGACACTTTATGCCAGAGCCGCCACAGTCGTCAAATCGTGTCAGAGCATTAAATGAGGCCACTATTCAAAGGGCCAGCTGTAGGGAAGGATCTCAGGGGGACACGTGGCATGGATCGAGCCGCATATTCCTGCTGAACCGCATACACTCTCGAGCCGCATGCGACAGAGAGTCTTCCTTTGAACTGTATAAAACAGCCTCCATATGAGCCGCATAGGCTTCGTATCCGGAGCCGCATGGACCATTATTCTGATATTTTCCATGCTTCTACAGGACCCCCTTCAAAGTTTTCAATTTGCAAAATTGAAACACTTTGAATAAGAAGTATGGTCCCGTTCATGTCGCATAAGTGTCCCAGCCGCATAGATTCATCTGTCCGCATAGGCTCTTTGCCACGTGTCCTGACTACGTGTGCAAATCTTCATTAAATGCTCTTGATTCGTTTTGATTTAACGTCGTCCTCTGGAGGAGGATCCCAAGGGTCGGTTATGTCTTGACCGAAGCATTTTTGCCTTTATTTTTTGAAGCGGCACGTAATCCGAGGCGTCATCCGAGACGTTTGTTCGTTTTATGGGTTTCTTTTGCCTATAAATAAGAGTCTTTTAATCCCCTTGGGTTTCTTTACCTTCTTTCTTTGCTCAAATCCCCTGTTGCAGACTTTGCTCTTCGTCTTTTCCCTTCATCGATCGACAATGGCTCCCAAGAAGGCTGCTGCTGTGGGCAAGAAGGCCGCATCATCCTCTGCGGCTGCGAAGGGCAAGAAGGCCGCGTCTTCATCGACTGCGGCGGCGAACATGGCGCTCCTCCACCGGCTGACGTGCCTGCTTTTCACCCCGACGTCCACCCGCCTATTGCTGGTAGGATTCGTTTTGAAAACCCTAACTGTTGCCATGGCTCTGCTGCATACTTTATGCACAAGCCGCATGTACGAGACTTATCGATGTGACCGCATAAGCACTTCCCCCATTGGGGTCGCATGAGCTTGTTTATACTCGATCTGAGCCGCATATGCGTTTTCGATTTGGGTCGCATAAGCGTCGCTCACTTTCGAACCGCATAGGCTCGCTTTCTTGTATCCGCGTCAGCTCGCATGGGTCTGGTTTCGTAGGCGTGCTTAATTTGAACCGCATGGGTCTATAAGCTCGTCTGAATTTGAGTTGCATGGACTCGACTAACTCGGAACCGCATGGACGTATCTAATACTGAGCCGCATGTGACTGTGACGACCCGAGCCGCATAGACTCAAATAATCTTTCCAATGCTTCTGTTTTCTTTGACTATCTTCTAACCTTGTTTCTTTTGTCTTTCTTCAGTGAGTCTGCCCGTAAATCCTGCTGGGGAGCTTATAGTGGGTTCAAATCAATTCGCCCTGGGCGTGCGTCTTGATGACTTAATTAAGCATGTGTTGAATCAATTCCCTACTGATGAGCCTTCGGAGAGGTTAAAGGCCATTGAGAATCAGACCCTCCATTACCTCCGTTCCATGATGAATACTGGGAAGCTGGATAGGAAATACCTGAAGCCTTTGTTCCTTTTTGGAGATGCTTTAATCATCAAGAATCCCCGAGTTTTAGAGATTACCGAGAACTGGGATTTCTCTTTGGATGTGGTGGCAATCCATATTCCTCTCATGGAACGTCATTATCCTTTGTCATGGTTCAATATGGTGTTGCTGGACAGGAAGATGGTGTGTAACTTAACTCCTACCCAATCAGGGATGTTGATGGGCAACATCCATTATAATCCGAACATGCGGTCAGCGTATGTGGGTAAGGATTCCGTCCTCCGGTATATGATGGGTCTGACCCCGGGCTCTTTCATGAATGTATACGGTCCCAACTTCACACTTACTCAAGCTGATACTTTCCTGAATCGGCTCGTTCGCAAGAAGTCTTATCCTGTTGGTAGGCTGGCACTGCCGAACTAGATAAACCCCACCTCTACGTGGGCCCAGTTGACTACTTGGGTTTTGCAGACCTATGGAACATTCTTGCGGGAGGTGGGGCTTTCTCATTGTTGCTCGGGATCGGATTAAGCTAGCCCGCGATACTGCTGGGCCAGTTGTACGGGGGGACCTTGATAAGTTCTCCGCTTCGTATGACCAGCTGGGTCGCAGAAGTCAGGCTTGCCGTGCTCGGAAAGAGTCTGCTTCTCGTGGAATTGCTGATACGAAGGAGCGGATTCTTGGGCTCCAGAGGCAACTGGCCTTCTTAGAGTCAGAGCTGGAGGCTGCTCAGGCGGAGCAGGAGTCGATCGTTCGGGAGGCCGAGAAGATTTCCCGATCTTCCGATAACCTGGAGCGGGCCTTTAAGAAATTTGAGGATAACTGGCAGGCTCACGCTCATCTGGAGGATGAGGCAGTGCTGACCCACGAGGCAGAGCGTCGAGCCTCCCAGAGGTTTGAGCGGTCGGTTGCTTTGCTGACAGACCGTCTCAGGGCGTTATGTGCCCCAGAGCAGTGATCAGCCGTCTGTTTTCTTTTGCTTTCTTTTCTTCTCTTTTTTTTGTAAGGGGTGTGATCCCCAAATGATGTAGTACGTTGAATTTTGAATAAATGAGCCTGTTTCAACTCATCATCTCTTTCTTGTACTTGTGGCGTCTGTGGAATTTGGACTTGCTGGAGGATTATTTGTGGACCTGTTACCCTAGGCGTACCTTGGTTTTAGGTACGGATAACAAGTTTGGTCAGGATATCCGGAACAGCTATGGCAAAGCGGTCATGGGTGCTCTCGGTATTGGGAAAAAGAATGCCGTAGAGCAGCTGGGCTCCCGGGGCATGGTGAGATGGTGGATTTATGCTAAAAAGCTTAGCAAGGGATATTTGTGGACCTATTATCCTTGGCGTACCCTGGTTCAGGATACGGATAATAGGATGAAAGGAAACCAACATATTTGCTCAGAGGTTATGAGGACATGGCAAGCATGAGGGTTTTACCGTGGAATCTTCCTGCTCAGAGGTAATGAGGACGTGGCAGGGAAGACTTCACGGAAGATATTCGTGGTCAATAGCGGACATTTGTGGTCAACAGAGGACATTTGTGGTCAACAGAGGACATTTGTGGTCAATAGAGGACATTTGTGGTCAACAGAGGACATTTGTGGACCCATTATCCTTGTCGTACTTCGGGTGTGGGTACAGATAATAGGTTGAAAGGAAGCCGACATACTTGTTCAGAGGTAATGGGGACATGGCAAGCATGAAGGTTTCTTCGATGGAGCCTTCCCACTCAGAGGTAATGAGTACATGGCAGGAGTGGGCTCAATGAAGAGGGGGTACATAGAACGACTCAGAGGTAGGAGAACGTAGAAGTTCTATGCGAGGGGGCGGTTTGTTTTTGGTGGAAGTGAAAACGACTCAGAGGTAATGAGGACGTGGCCGTTTCGAAAATTTGTGGATCGATTACCCTTTTTGTGCACTGGGAGTGCGGGTAGTGGATCATGAGGGAGGATCCCTTCCAGGAAGAAAGTTCAGAGGTATATTCATACGTGACTTACTATCTGAAAGAGTGACCGGAATGTGAGTTCAGAGGCACCAGCGGGTACATAACTCGATAATTTAGAATATTGAGAAAGTGTGAGTTCAGCGGTACCAGCGGGTACATGACTGGATAATCTGAAGGGAATGTGAGTTCAGCGGTACCGGGGGGGGGGGTACATAACTCACCAATCTAGGAAATTTGGAGGCGGAATGTGTAATGCCCCGCTCCGCATGAGGCATTTGATTGGCTTATTGGATGGGATCAGAATATTGGACCGTGACTTATGTTGGGAATCAGGAGAATTAAGACTGATGCAGTCTCTCTTAGCTGGCTAGACGGAATGGATATTGAAATGTGGCTCGCTGGTGGAGCTACGCTTAGTGGAAATTTGGGTGAGTGGAACTGTCCTTCCTCCTCCTTACTCCTTCATGCTTAATAGATGAAGTATTGAAATGCTATGAACTGCCCCTAAATGTCCCTTATGTTAGTTGCTGAATAATAGAGATGCTTTTGTTGAGAATTATTGAAATGTACAACACATTGAACTGTTAATGTGATTCGCTGCCTGAGAATGAATTGATAACATTGCCCCTTATGCTTAACACTGCTGGAACAAGTAGACACTTGAATAATGAGATGCCTTATGAATGATAGAATAAGAAATGAACTGGCTATGCTATCGAACCAATGAACTGAATGAAACACTAGAATCATGTACTCTCTATATAACTGTTGCAAGAATATGAAATGTTGCCTGTCCCTTATAAGAAATGAATGAATGAATAAATGTCCCTATGAAATGAATGAATGTTAAGTTCCCCTTAAGAAAGGAATGATATGAGATACGTTGCAATGAAGCAATGAATGAGAAATGATAAAGCTGGGATCGTTGAGATCACCAAATGAAATGATGGTAATGATGAAATGAATAAGTCATTGAATATGACTAATGATGCACTGTTGCCTTTACTTTCCTTAATATATTTTACCATGCGATTATGTTCACAATCGAGTCGGACACGCATTCGCATGGTCATGGACAACTTGTATACAAAGTTTGAGTAATAATTTCCTCGAACGGTTCCTAGGGCCCTGGGGACCGATTCGGCCTAGGAGGAAATAATGATGAGTGCTATGGGAGCACGGATAAGGCGGGGTGGCATAGAGGCTCGCCACCTACTATGCTGACCGCATTATCTTAAAAATGAAATGAAATGAGAAGAGTCCATATGGTTTAACAACACCAGTGACCATGTAGTCAGGATGCATGCTAATGAATGTTTTGTGCAGGCAGAGTAAGTATATCAGATAACCTGTAATTGATACAGGTACGAGGAGTCGGCTATCGGTAAGAAATCACATAATTGTGATATTGTATAAGTTGGTTTAACTTGCCTGCTTAACATGTTCCATTTAGTATGCTAGAAAGATGCCTTGCTATAATCATTGCTCAAACATAACATACATGCTAAGTGATGCTTGAAGTGAGAACTGTTATAACATGCTTAAAATGTTAATGTTAATGATGCCTCAATGATGCCTTTTCATGATAACACCTAGTATGCCTCAATGATGCCTTTGCATGATAACACCAAGAATGATAAATGATATGTCCACATGAATGCTACTAAAATATGTTTACATGCTTCACTCTGATTATTGCCCATGAACTGTAAACTGATGCTAGGCCCCAAATAGAAAGATCACTCTAACAAATGCATGCTTAAATGATCACTTAAATGTTGGTTTATGCGAGTGGGTTGGATTCTGCTCGCCAGTACATAGATGATGTGCTGACCCACGTTTTGTGGGCAGGTGCTCATGCTTGGAATGTTCTACACACGAAGTTTAGCTGGATTGGTCCCGCGGCATTGAAGATTTGTTGGGCATACAGAAGCTCTCCTTGCACAAGATGATGTCTTCTGTTTATAAAGGGCATAATGTATGGAACATTGTAATCAGTTGTACCAGTGAGATTGTAAGCCAAGTCAGTATATCGAGTGGTAATCCATTGTATCCAAATATCAAATGTAAGCTGTATAGCATTGTTCAGTTGGTTCCCAATGTAAAGTGAGATGTGTTGTAAATATTGTACTTCAATACAAGTCTTGTACTCTCCTTCAATTATCAATAAAGAGGATATAGTTCTACATATCTCTGTGTGGCTTCAAGTTACTCTTTTTCTCCGCTGCTATAAGAAGTGATGTACTTCTATTCAATAAGTAAGATTGTCCTCATTAAATTCAATTTATCTGCTTCTGCCGCTGCGATGTGTTCCTATTTGAAGAATAATCGATTATGTACCATCTTTGCCTTGTACAAGTGCAATACTAGATTTGTACGGCATCACGCCCAAGCGAGGACGATCGATTCCAAGAGATAAAATATGTGAATAAATGACTCTATGAATCGGGGCGTGACAAATTGGTATCAGAGCACGGCTTTACGTCCTTGGTCTCTTTTTTTGGTTCGTTTCAAATCAAAGTTGCATCGATGATTGACCAAAGTTGCTTCCGCGATCACTCAACGTTGCTTCCGCGATTAAATCAAAGATTGCTTCCGCGATTATATTGTTGTTGTTCTGCAATCATCCTATGTTGTTCGTGTCTGAAAGATCATTGACCCTCTTGGCTGCTCACTGGATGTTCCATACAATAAGTCTATATACATTGTGATGCCCCTAAATGAATGATTATTGTTGGTTTGGACACAAATGACCCAACAATGACTCGATGCCATAGTATGCTATATTGTGAATGCTGTTAGAAATATGGGAATATAGAAAAGTGGCTGGGTATACTGTAACAAGTTGAGAATTGCATGTGATGCAGAAAGAGTTGGGAATGAAATAATTGATGGATGAGTTCAACAGAATTGGTGAATTGACTCATGCGTGCTGGCTACTACTTTTTAGACCCTAAGAATGTTATCTTGTGATATTGAGACCCCGAGATGTTGGTTAAGTATTGTGATCATTATAAGATCATGAATGTCCGGAATAGATTGAGTTGGTATTGTTTAAGGATGGCTTCGTTTCTGAGTGGTATATTGCCTCTACCACCTCAGAACGAGATGTATGTTGACCTTTCCATAGAATAGCAATGAGACTATCTGTGGGTACTGGGTAGTGCCGAGACTTAGCTGGGAGTCATGTATTGTGCTAGATGACTCGAGTGTCCCCTGACAGTGATGCTATGTTGGGTAACGAGATTGTAGAAATGATAACGGTTGGCTGGGTTAGAAATTGTTTAGTCGAGTGATGACTCGAGCTAGAAAGACAGTTAGTATGCTATGGGTAAATAGACTTGGCTAGAGAATATTGTGGCTTAGAACATCTGAATGTTGACTTCGATTGGTTGGATACAAATCAAATGTGGCTAATACAAAGTTGGTTGCTAAGCTGAAAGTTTAAAAATATTGTCGGTGAATCAAAGGGATATTAGAAATATGTGCCTTGATCCTAAGGTGTAATAGATGTCAATCCATCTTGATCACCAAAGAATAGTTATTGCATAGATGAATGATGCTGAAGAATTGAATTGTACTAGAAAAATAACAAGTAGTGACTCAAAATACTGTTGTTGCCTAGAGGATGGTTAAGTGATACATAAATTGTCGGATTGAATGGGATGAACTACTCGACCATTACTGCATGAGATTAAGAATGCCGTAAGATAGTTTGATGATTGAGAAACAAATGGAAACGAGAAATTGCAAACATGTTGGATAATGTCGGTATAGGTGATTGTTGGTTGGGATATAGATTGTTGGCTTATGACTTAGTGGTTTGACTCTGTCATACAGACCGAATAGTATGATTCCATAGTTATGTTAAACTATCGGAATCGATGACCCTTGAATAGTTAGCATTGGCTTATGGGTTCGTGTGGGTACAAGGGAATTTGAATAGAAAGGTGGATTATTTGGAATTTACTTGATGGATTATTAGAACGATGACAATCGTATGTCGGGTTGGAATTTGACCGTAATGTTGATAGATCGATCTTAGTCGATCGTTGGGTAAGTCTAGAATGAGCCTCTGTGGGAATTATTTTCTTGAGGAAGACCCTGAATAGATAGACTTGACCCTAGCGACCAGTTGATGATTTACCAATTGCTGGCTTAGCCCAATTGGCGATTCGTTATTCAGACTGAATTGATACCCATAGGTTTGGGTAGAGTTCCTTAGAACTGTCGGTTGATTGTTGGCCTTAAGAATAAGAAACTAGTATAACCCTAGTAGCCGTCCACTCTAGGGAAGTCACCTGAATGATTAAGTTTAGCTGTTAGTGTAGCTAACCTTAGAGATTGATTGAATAATAGGTGACCATTGGAGACCCATAGAATAACCTTGTGGCATTGAATGAGAGATGGTGCTAATGAGTATTGACCTAAGGGAATGTATGCTTCAACTTGAGCCTTAAGAGATGTTTGACCAGTGAGGATTATATGTCGGCCATAAGTGGGAATTGCAATCGTAAGGTAAGGCTTGAGTGTACCTATAGTCGGGTAGCTAAGTTAACCTTGACTGTTGCATAGAATTATACCCTGACTCGGGTAATCGATAGTGGGTGACTTCGAATTGTATCTTTTAGAAAAGATGAATTGCCTCGGTGAAAAATGTTGTTGGAATTGGGAAGAAAAATGATTGTCGTTGTGAAACCTTGATATGATTGGCTCTAAGTTAGACCCTTGATCGAATGTTAGAAATGTTATGCTTGGATGGAGATTGTCCCTGATGTTAAGTGGTGGCCTGGAAGATAGTGATTGTGGCAAAGTGAATAAAGCAATAAGTCAAATGAAAGGATGCTAAGTCGGATTTAGAAAATAGAGTTATATTGTGGCTGATCGAATCGCACTAACATAGAAGTTGGCTGAAGTACATATATTTTGGGGACGCCTAAAATATGTGTATGGATCCAGCCGAAGTGATTGGTTGCGACTGAGATAACATATGGGAAGAATTTATCGCACTAGTACGGAATTTGGCTGAAATGCATATGTTTTGGGGACGCCTAAAATATGTGTATGGATCCAAATGAAGTGATATGTTGCGACTGAAATAGAAATGTAAAGAAAATGTTGGCGAATCAATGAGAAGTTACAAGTAATTGAAAAAGAGATAGACAGATCGAATCGTTGATGGATTTAAATGGTACAGTTGGATAGATATTTTGAAATGACCGAGTGGGCTGAAATGAATATTGATTTGAAGCTGAATGAGTAAACTCATGGTGATTAAGTGAATCTTGTAGAAGACTTATTTCCTTAAGTTTCGAGGACGAAACTTTTTCTGAGTGGTATATTATGTAATGCCCCGCTCCGCATGAGGCATTTGATTGGCTTATTGGATGGGATCAGAATATTGGACCGTGACTTATGTTGGGAATCAGGAGAATTGAGACTGATGCAGTCTCTCTTAGCTGGCTAGACGGAATGGATATTGAAATGTGGCTCGCTGGTGGAGCTACGCTTAGTGGAAATTTGGGTGAGTGGAACTGTCCTTCCTCCTCCTTACTCCTTCATGCTTAATAGATGAAGTATTGAAATGTTATGAACTGCCCCTAAATGTCCCTTATGTTAGTTGCTGAATAATAGAGATGCTTTTGTTGAGAATTATTGAAATGTACAACACATTGAACTGTTAATGTGATTCGCTGCCTGAGAATGAATTGATAACATTGCCCCTTATGCTTAACACTGCTGGAACAAGTAGACACTTGAATAATGAGATGCCTTATGAATGATAGAATAAGAAATGAACTGGCTATGCTATCGAACCAATGAACTGAATGAAACACTAGAATCATGTACTCTCTATATAACTGTTGCAAGAATATGAAATGTTGCATGTCCCTTATAAGAAATGAATGAATGAATAAATGTCCCTATGAAATGAATGAATGTTAAGTTCCCCTTAAGAAAGGAATGATATGAGATACGTTGCAATGAAGCAATGAATGAGAAATGATAAAGCTGGGATCGTTGAGATCACCAAATGAAATGATGGTAATGATGAAATGAATAAGTCATTGAATATGACTAATGATGCACTGTTGCCTTTACTTTCCTTAATATATTTTACCATGCGATTATGTTCACAATCGAGTCGGACACGCATTCGCATGGTCATGGACAACTTGTATACAAGGTTTGAGTAATAATTTCCTCGAACGGTTCCTAGGGCCCTGGGGACCGATTCGGCCTAGGAGGAAATAATGATGAGTGCTATGGGAGCACGGATAAGGCGGGGTGGCATAGAGGCTCGCCACCTACTATGCTGACCGCATTATCTTAAAAATGAAATGAAATGAGAAGAGTCCATATGGTTTAACAACACCAGTGACCATGTAGTCAGGATGCATGCTAATGAATGTTTTGTGCAGGCAGAGTAAGTATATCAGATAACCTGTAATTGATACAGGTACGAGGAGTCGGCTATCGGTAAGAAATCACATAATTGTGATATTGTATAAGTTGGTTTAACTTGCCTGCTTAACATGTTCCATTTAGTATGCTAGAAAGATGCCTTGCTATAATCATTGCTCAAACATAACATACATGCTAAGTGATGCTTGAAGTGAGAACTGTTATAACATGCTTAAAATGTTAATGTTAATGATGCCTCAATGATGCCTTTTCATGATAACACCTAGTATGCCTCAATGATGCCTTTGCATGATAACACCAAGAATGATAAATGATATGTCCACATGAATGCTACTAAAATATGTTTACATGCTTCACTCTGATTATTGCCCATGAACTGTAAACTGATGCTAGGCCCCAAATAGAAAGATCACTCTAACAAATGCATGCTTAAATGATCACTTAAATGTTGGTTTATGCGAGTGGGTTGGATTCTGCTCGCCAGTACATAGATGATGTGCTGACCCACGTTTTGTGGGCAGGTGCTCATGCTTGGAATGTTCTACACACGAAGTTTAGCTGGATTGGTCCCGCGGCATTGAAGATTTGTTGGGCATACAGAAGCTCTCCTTGCACAAGATGATGTCTTCTGTTTATAAAGGGCATAATGTATGGAACATTGTAATCAGTTGTACCAGTGAGATTGTAAGCCAAGTCAGTATATCGAGTGGTAATCCATTGTATCCAAATATCAAATGTAAGCTGTATAGCATTGTTCAGTTGGTTCCCAATGTAAAGTGAGATGTGTTGTAAATATTGTACTTCAATACAAGTCTTGTACTCTCCTTCAATTATCAATAAAGAGGATATAGTTCTACATATCTCTGTGTGGCTTCAAGTTACTCTTTTTCTCCGCTGCTATAAGAAGTGATGTACTTCTATTCAATAAGTAAGATTGTCCTCATTAAATTTAATTTATCTGCTTCTGCCGCTGCGATGTGTTCCTATTTGAAGAATAATCGATTATGTACCATCTTTGCCTTGTACAAGTGCAATACTAGATTTGTACGGCATCATGCCCAAGCGAGGACGATCGATTCCAAGAGATAAAATATGTGAATAAATGACTCTATGAATCGGGGCGTGACAGAATGTGAGTTCAGCGGTACCGTGGGGTACATAACTCAATCATCAGGGATTTTTTTTTGGATGTTGTTTTGGACGTAATACTTCTTCAGAAAGTTGCCGTTGATGGGCAACATGAGCAAGTCTCAGTGTGAGCAGCCATATACTTGGCCAGCTCTAACTCTTCTTCAGCCAGCCCCTGTGTAAATGCAGACTGAGAGGATAATTTGGGCAACTTGATCATCAGGGGTTCTGTTGGTGGAGCCGAGCGTGGAGTTGTTGGCAGACTAGCGACCCCCAGTTTGGCACTCGACGTGGAGCGAGGAGTGGCTGGTTCGCTAGAAGTGTCGGACCTTGCATCGGGGGTAACGACCCTTCTTGGGAAGGCGTATCGTCAGTGGCCTATCGGAGGGATTGAGCTTCTCCGTTTGGGGTTGAACGACTCTTGGCAGTC
The DNA here is from genome assembly GCA_029216955.1 of Iris pallida. NCBI lineage: Eukaryota > Viridiplantae > Streptophyta > Magnoliopsida > Asparagales > Iridaceae > Iris > Iris pallida. The sequence goes on from JANAVB010041818.1 coordinate 3,506,243, forward strand.
TGATGGTAAGTGGCCCTGTTGTGGGTATCGGCACCTGGCCGGACCTTGGCAGCCGGATTCTCAACTGCTCTTCCTGTGCCGAGAGGCTGATTGCGTCCTTACGCAGAGTGGCCGTGAGGGGTACGAAATTGCCTGGTTTGCGAGCCTGGAGGTGGATCGCTAGAGGTTCTTCTGATCCTGTGGCCGTCTTGGTATGAGCTTGCACATCTTCTTCGACCAGGTGCTTCTTCGATTTTTTGTACAGACAGGAGTCTGAGTAATAAGATTCGAACCCCTTGAAGGGATCGATATCAACAAATTCTGTCCTCACGAAGCCATGCTTATCGACATATTTGAAGCATTGGTGCAGGGTGGAAGGCACGATCATGTAATCGTGTATCCAAGGCTGCCCCAAAAGGATGTTGTAAGACGTGTCGGCGTCTATGACGTAGCAGGTGACTTCTGATTGGAGATCGCCAATCTGACATTTCAGACGAATCTTCCCGATTGGGTAGCTCCTGTCCGAATTGAAACCGCTAATGGCGGTGCTCGTAGGCGTCAGACGATGCATCGGAATGCGAAGATGATGTAGCAGACCCTTCGAAATGATGCTTATGGAAGACCCAGGGTCAATATGCATTCGGTCCACCTTTACGTCGCCAATGTATCCAGTGTAGTATAACGGGCGATCGTGCAGGTTAGTTTTGATGAGCATATCCTGCGGAGAGAAGACAATATTGGGCATCGCTCCCGTACACGCACTATCTTGGAGATCTGCAGGTTGATTATCTCCCGTGAGGTTGACCTGAGCCAAGTATGCGTCGACGTTTTGGAGTGCATTACTCAAAGCTGTGCGGACATCCTTTGAGAGCCTTAGGAGTTCATATAAGGATAATTTGGCCGGTGTATTGGCCAATTGTGCCAAGATGTCGAAGTTGTAGGGCCTCTCCAGCCCCTGAGGTGTCTCCTTTCGGAGGGATTTGTCGAAGCGAGTCTCCTTCGGCTTAGGCTTGTCGGTCGTCGAAGACTGAGCCGGTCCCGGAGTATCAGTAGAAGTGGGCGGATGATCATCAGTCGGATTCTCAACAACGGCCGTGACTTCTTCTTCATTTGTCGAGACGGTGCGGCAGGATCTGACTTTTCCGCTTCTCTTCTTCGTTGTGGGCTGAGTCACCTCGTGGACCAAGTCCGGATGGACCCACATAATTTCTCCTCGCGATGTAGTGAGAGGTACAAGATTGGCAGCTTGATCTCGAGCAGGCGGAAGATTAGCAATTTTTATTGTTGCCAGAGGGATGGGTATAACACCGTCTTGAGTCTCTGTTGGCGGGAAGCTGCCGAATTGTACGGATACCATGTTGGCTGCTACGGTTACCTCCTCAAAATCGATGGCTAGAGCTTTCGAATCGATGAGGTTTTGGATGTACCATTTCAGTTGGTAGCAGTCGTGTGTAGCATGGTGGACGTAGCGGTGGTAATGGCAGAACTTTGGGTTCTCCAGGTCAGCCGGCCGAGGCTCCCGTCTTGGTGGAGGGAGCTGAATTCTATCTCCTTGCATGAGCATGTCCAAGATAGGCTTGACGTGGCCATCTTCAAAAGAATAAGTGATTTGAGGCCATTGTTTGTCTGTTGGTTGTGACTCGGGCTTCTGGGCCGTGTCGGCCACCATAGCCTGCTTGCCTCTGTTGTCCCGATTGTTGGAGGGGCTACCCCCGTTGTCGGTGTTGGTGCTGGGACGCTTGCCCTAGTTCTCTCCCTCTGAGATATGCAACCCCAGCTGGCGGGCCTTCTTCAATCGTTCTTCGGCACTTGTAGCACTGATGATAAAAGCCTTCCAGTCCTTGAATTGACTTTCGCCCATCCAGAGACTAATTGTCGAGAGTAGTCTCTTTTGGCAAATTTCAATCAGGGAAGAATCCGGATTGCCAGATGGTAACTTCATTGCGGTTTGGCGAAACCGCTCAATGTAATTCCTCGTCAGCTCTTTCTCTCCTTGGATGACGTCCATGAGGGTAGACATTGTGACGTCCTGTCCTACCTCGTAGAACCTCTCCAAGAACAAGCGTTTGAAGCCAGCGAAGGAGTGGATGCAATTGTCTGGCAGGTTGCGGTACCAGTCGAAGGCGACTCCTTCCAATGCCCCGATGAATAACCGCGTGAGGATAGCGTCATCATGGGGCAAATGGTCGGTGGTGACCTCGAAGTAAGTGATATACCGACTTGCTGAGGTCTTGCCATCATAGGGGTTGATATTGAACGGCTTATATCTTGGTGGGAATGGAACATCCCTCCATTCAGCAGGATATGGTTGCCGAATTCTGAAGTCTTGAGAGTTTTCTCGGGCGTGGAACATGGCTCGGAGCTTTTGAACTTCTCTCCTTACTTCTCGGGTCTCATCTGTCACAGTCGGAGCCGTTACTTCGGGAGGATTATTGTCCGGGTTCGGTGCCGCCGAATTTGAATCTACGTTGACTGGGGGACCCGCACTTGTCTGGCCAGGTGTCACTTCCTGCAGAGTAGGAAGCGCCGCTTTGATCTCGTCTACAGACTTGACCAAGGCGTGCAGTATGGCCTCCAAAGTGTCGATGCGTTGGCGATCATTGGCGCCACCTTGACTGTTGTCCGTCATGAATACCGTCCTTACGTGAGGAGTGACGGAAGGGACGGTGGAGGGTGCGCCCTCCGAGTCGTACCCATGCATTAAGAAATCATCGGGGTAGGTGAGAATATTCTCTTCGGGTTCGGATTCAGAAGGAACAGTACCCCCAGCTTCGGAGCTTGCTTCATCTTGAAAGTCACGGATGTCCTCGGGGACATCAGCATCTATTATACCTGATGGGAGAGTTGTTTCTCCAGGCTTGTCTCCTTGAAACATCGGATTGTTGTGGATGTTCGGAGGAGTGCTACCCCCAGCTCCCTCGACCCTCATCGGTGATGAATCGCCCATTGCAGCAGATTTTGTCTTCGAACGGGTGTGTTGGTATACTCCGGTGGAGGGCAACCGTTTAGCCGACAATTTCTTGGCTGTAGTGGTTGATATTTTTGGGCTGGAGATGCTTGTCTTCTTCCCTTTCCCCTCGGCGGGGACTTTCTGTGCGGAATTGCAGGAGGCAATAGGAGGTGCTTCGTCTTCCGAGCTCGGATGCCGTAATCTTTGGAAGACGGACGGCCGATCTTCCGTCACTGCCGTGTTGTTGCAGCAGCAGTTGACGATGATCTGGGTGCAGTGACGTCCATGTGAGGACTTTTTGCACGCCGAGGCCCCTTCTCTTTCCTTGCGTTTGTGGAGGACAGCCTCACGCAGGTCAGAGAAACCACTTTGTCCGTTTGCCGCTGGGGACTGGACTTGAGCGGTTCGATACAACTTCCCATCAGAGGCCCGCGTGATAATCAGCGGGACGCCCCGATCGTCAGAGGTTGGGGCAGCTGTCTGGGCTTGATGAGCCCGCGCTGCCCTGGACTTCTTCTTCTTAGCACCTGTGGGTGCATAATAAGAAGAATCCAAGTTGAATACCACAGAGTTTGGAGAATCATCAGGGTTCGGACCGTACGAGAGACGGTCGAAAACTGATCGAGAGGAGCATGGAGCGGATGCTATGCGGCTGGGATTGGAAACCGTGCAGGCTGTCTGCATGCGGTTGTCTTCTGTCGTCGGCTGAGTTCTCGTGCGGCTAGGAGTCACGACCGTGCAGGCTGGCCGCATGCGGGTGGCATCTGTGGCCGCATGGGTTTTCTGCAAACGATTGACTTTGATAGCCGCATGAGTCTCATCCATGCGGTTGGCAACTGTAGCCGCATAAGTCATACGGCTGACAGATGTGGCCGTACGAGTTTTTTTCATGCGGTTGGCGGATGTAGCCGCATGGGCTTTCTCCCTGTGGCTAATACCCTTCTGCGACTCGGATCGCGTAGAGTTCCTCTTTGCCCCTGCAAGTCCAGCATCATAGTATTTTCTTCTGCCGGACTTGGGGACAGCAGAGTTGTCTACGGTTTGAAGTGGGGCCGCAGGAGAGTCCTTCTTGCCGTTTTGAGCAACAGAGGGTATCTCATCGAAGACTTGAGGAGGAGCAAATGATTTTGGCCTCCACTCTTTACGAGCCTTCTTGGTGCGGGTGCGCTTCTGGATCGGGCCAGCACTGCCTTCAGAGAGCATCTCCTCGAACGCCTGTTGGTCGAAGCGGACGACCATCTTCTGTTGTGTGGAGCCAAGTTTGGCTGCATCCGATTGCGTCACCAACTCCTCAGCCGTGGAGAAGTTAGTCCCCAGCAGAGTCGCCATCGTGTTTGCCATTGATTGTAAAAGTACAGAACAATTATCGGAGGACTGAACTTAGACTCACAATACAAACTCGCTTGTACAAAGAAAGCCTAGGGACGAAAACCTAGGTACAGCAGTCTAAGTACAATTGTTTATTTTAGATTCTGGGGGGTGACGATAGAGGCTCGGGAAGGCGACGGCAGCCCTGCCTTACTCCTTGGACGATCGGTATGCAGCCTTGGCTCCTTGTGAAAAGATGGTTGGCGTTGACGAAGAAGCGCTCTTTTTGCTCCTCTGTTGCTCTCCTGGCTTCTCTCTCTCTCTGTGTATTCTCTCTCTGACTCTGTATATTTTTTATTCTTTTTGTTGCCGGTCCTTGTGCAAAGAAATGATGCTGGCTATTTATAAGAGTGAGGTATGATCATTAGGGTTTGCTAATGATCATTGTTTTGGAATGTCGGCGCTCCTTCAATCTATCTGAACCCTTGGTCCTGATTACAATGAGTCTCGGCCATCAATGAGGATAGCACCGAATCTTGTGAGCAATTAATGTTGATTGCTTTAAATCTTCATGATTGATTATACCAATGCTCGATTGCTCGCCACGTGTCCCATTGGCTTGATGATAAATGATATGCCTTGATCTCAGTAATTATGATGATGATGTCAGATATATTTGTTGAGATTCGGTTAAATCGTTGATTGATCCGATGCCAAGTATTTCGATTGTGGGTCCTGCCAGAGCCGCATAGGAAGGGCAACACTTGAACCGCAGGGAGATACTCTTCGTGAGCCGCATAGGACAATGCTTCATCGAACCGCAGGGAACGAACTCTCAATGAGCCGTATATGCATAATCTTTGCGAGCCGCATGAGCTAACGTTGTATTGATCCGCAGGGACTGAGCACTCAGTGGGCCGCATGTGGCTGATTTTTGCTAGTCAAATAGAGTGACTTCTTAGTGAGCCGCATGGAGCTGTTATCTATTTAAGCCGCATGAGATGTTGCCACGTGGCAACCTAGGATTTCTGACGGATCGGGTCAGAGATCTTCTTCTTTTCTCGAAGCGTCTGTCATTATGGCAGAGTCATTATGACACTTTATGCCAGAGCTGCCACAGTCGTCAAATCGTGTCAGAGCATTAAATGAGGCCACTATTCAAAGGGCCAGCTGTAGGGAAGGATCTCAGGGGGACACGTGGCATGGATCGAGCCGCATATTCCTGCTGAACCGCATACACTCTCAAGCCGCATGAGACAGAGAGTCTTCCTTTGAACTGTATAAAACAGCCCCCATATGAGCCGCATAGGCTTCGTATCCGGAGCCGCATGGACCATTATTCTGATACTTTCCATACTTCTACAGTAACTAAACAAGAGGAGAAGCATAGCAATGAAGACTGTAAAATAAGATCTAGCTGAACTAGAGGAACATGATGAGTTCAGACAGTACAATATAAGTCGAGTGTAATCCCAGTGTGAGTCTAATACAAGAAGAGTCGAATGTGATTCTAATCATTGTTCTAATAAGGTGAATCGAATAAGGTGATACAAATAAGGTGATACGAATAGTGATTCACATGATGATCTAACAATGATTTGAATAAATTCTCCAAGTGTGTTTTAAAATACTTAGATAGACATGTAAACGGCTATGGGTAAATCCGGCACATCACGCACTGATCAGGTGAGAGATGGCTATCGTTCGAATATTATTCACAGGGGGTGGTTCGAATAGTGGGAATGTTCACATGTCTAATCAAGTATTTCCCCGCCCATCTAATATAAATGAATCCAAAATCCGACACATCAATCGAATAAAAGTCCAACCAGCATATGAAGATACGAATAGGTGGTTCGAATAGTGATTCGTATGGTGATTCGAATAATAGAGGTAAGACGAGTAAGTATGTGTGTCATATACATGGATTCAGAAATAAAAATACGTGTTTGTAACAGAGAATCACATACAGCTAACTAGAACTGAAGTACAGTAATTGATAAGTAAATGAGAGAACTATCAGTGAATGTACTCGCCTGCTATCTAAATGTCCAAAGGAAATGTACTGTCCGAGGAGAGGTGTCTGGCTCCTATTTAGAACAGCACAAGTCACAACAAGTCCAAAATGGTAAAATAAAGCTCTACTATGCATTCTACATGATTCTAGGTCATTCTAGATCAAAGTCAACTCTTGGTCAACTCTGGTCAACCGTACTAGTCAAATTAGGTTAACTAGGCAGTACTAGGTCTAAACCTAGACTAACAAGTCTCATTAGGCCTAACCAAGCCTAGACTAACACTCACACAAAATCACAAAGCTACACAAGTTATCAAACACACATTACATATATATTCATATATATTTTTATTACAAGCAAGGTGCATAAAGACAAGGAGTGAGTGATACATGAATATGGATATGGCAATGTGTACATAGCAGTACAATGTGTTCAAGTGTGAGGGTATTATGTTAGAAGGATAACATTTAGCAAGGGTTCATTGTGTCACATAGAAGAAATAACATGTAAAGCATAGATTTAGCATGTGCGTGTGGGTGTTAATCATAACAAAAGGGTTTATTTATACATCAAAGGGTTTACTCATAACAGTAAGTTGGTTTTATGTGTATTCATGCTTGGGGTTACTGTCAACATGTAGAAGGAGATTTTAACATATGAACATGGTGCTAAGTGCTAATATGGCATCATACATTCCTATCATGTTGGCATTCATATATAGCATACATTCATACTTGATTACGTTACTTACTTACATATGGATACTTGTATACATGTTTCAATACCTTGCATTACCCACATGCTTGCATTTCATCCATTCATTTATGCACCTATACATACATATTTGAATACATTATATACTTTCATACATTATATCATTTATGCATACTCTATATTATATTACATTCTCTTAACACACACACACACACACACACACACACACATATATATATATATATATATATATATATATATATATATATATATACACATGCATACATACATATTTATACATACAAGGATACACAAAATGCATATGTCGTATAGTAATCTTCTACTTAAAATCAATACTGTACAAATTAAGCATTCATTAAATTCTAGGATTAAAGTATGTTATAGATCTTTGTGTTAGCTTTCCAAAACTTTAAACGGATCGCATTTTCGTGTCCGAAAGCTCCCGGAATCGCAAAAACACCGAAACGCGTTCGTCTTTCGTATAGCTGACACTCAAATAATTTTACAGAAAGTTTTAGAACGAATTTGGCTTATTAAAATATATATTTGGAAAGCTAACTTCGATACGGTTCTTTTCAAAAAACGAGAGATAAATCGGAGTTTTAAGCTAAAAGTTATGACATTTCTAAGTTGCTATTGCTACTAAAAACGTGGATAAATATTATGACGAATTTAGGTAGTTTGAGACAAAAGAAACACAAGTATATAACATAATATATCAAGAACTCACTCTCTACACTAATATATATATATGAGACACTATAGAACACATCTCCAATACAAAAATATGAGATTAAACATGTAATAATTCATTCGTACATAACAACAACACATAGTGTGTCCAAATTTGAGATTTTTCCACATGGACACAACCATAACACAAAGGACACTCCTATGACCTCCAAATGGACACGAAATGGACACAAATAGAGATACAACCATGGGGGTCATTCCTATGGATTCAAAATATTTCTATATACATGTAGGGATGGATTAGAGGAGAAATTATACCTTCCGGAAGAGAGATTCAAAGGAAAATCCTTCCGACACGACACCGACACGTAGAGATTCTAAAAGGACACGAACGAGCTCCGAATCCTCCCAAACTTGGCTAGCACCCTCTAACCATGGAGTAGAGGAGAAATGAAGAAGATTTGGTGGAAGAAAGGGTTGATTTGGAGATGAAATCAATGGAGGTTCATCTCTAAATTAATTTGGGGAAGAACAAGAGAGAGAAAGTGGATGAAAACAAATGAATGAAGGAGTGACTCACTCCTTATCCCCCCATAGGTGGCTGCCCAAAAAGGGTGAGGTGTCCCCTATTTGAATATCCAAAATGCCCTTTACTAATTTATTTGAGTTAAATTAGGAATGGGTTAAAGGTTGAGGTCAATTTAGTCTAGTTTTGAGTCTCTAATTAAACTAAACCTATCCATAAATAATTAGTCTAACTACTAACTAAAATTAATATCATGTGGACTAAAATTAATATCATGTGGACCATGCCTAACTAGTGTGTGGGTCCCACTAGAGTCAAACTACCCCCGGGTCCCCGTTTCAAGTCGGTTTGAGTTGAAATTCGAACCCGACTCAAATAACCCCAAAACAATATCATAAATAATAAAATAAATTTCAACCCCAAAATAATATCATAAATAATAAAATAAATTTCAAAAATATTCAAAAATGTAAAATAACAAAAATATTCATGTTTCTGAAACTGGGGGTGACAAATCTATCCACCTTAAAAAAATTTCGTCCTCGAAATTAAAATATTCATACTCCCTCTAGGTCAAACCCCCACAATCGAAGTCCCATAACTTAAACAAATCATATGATTTAAAAGGATGACATACAGGGTCATGGCATACGGTGGTAGTGAAGCCTCATCTAGGTATACTAGTCATGCTAACCAAAACGGTCATAGGATATCAAAACACACAAGCAATCTAGGGTGCTAAACTAGAAAAGATACAGAAATAACAATCATCAAAACTGTAAGACAGTCTACCATCCTATATGAAACTGGTACTTATCAAAAATAAATAAAGATAACTACCAATTATCTATAAAGGGGTACAGAAAAAAAAATTAAAATCAAAAGTTAAAGAATGAAAGTCAATTGCATTGAAATCCAATCACAATATATAGTATTCTCTTAATCATGTTAAGACTAAATTGTAAGTTCTAAAGGTTATGTGGTTCGTGTGTGTATGAGTGTATGTGGACATGTTCATATGGTTAGATAGTTGGCATGTGTGTATGTGAAATATACATGAAAGTGTATAGGAGGATTTGGGTTTCAAAATAATAGCTATCAAGTTACACTACTCATGACATATTGGTTAAAAATCTACAATACACAACCTATTTACTCATAACATGCATGGCTAACCATATATATAAAGAGGTAAAGATTTAGTTATGTATCTATATACATTAAAACATGTATGCAGAAACTCTATATATATATCTATATAGATATATGAACATAACATAGAGAGGAAGGATTAGGTTTACATGGCAGTGTATAGTACAGGGTTATAGCTTAGTATTGAAAGGTTAACTCCAGTTTTAGTTCAGCATTTACATACAAAATCTGAAAATGAGCTAACATTTAAACCAGTATAATATTAACCAACCCAATGTTTATCACAACCTAACATGTAAGAGTATAAACCTAACATCATATCCCTACATACAACAATGTACATAGCTCCAAAATATTACATTTAAAAAAAAATAAAACAGCAATTGAACTAAACATTTGGAATCCAGTATTAAGGGTTAATATGCACACAGTCTTAGATTTGACAAATTCAAACACAAAACTCAACCAATTTTTTTTTGAATTGAAACCCTATGTATAATATACATGTGCAGTGATATAAACATAACTAATAACATGAAATTTATATTTGAATTACAAATTTTAACTGGAAATATAGAGAACCAGTCTCTGTTACTGTACTTTATCAGAAATATTGGGGTTTTGAAAATTTAAACATCAACAACATATTAATATGTATTTAGATAGGTTGGAAATCAAAGTGTAGCATGCATATGTGTCAGGTAAAGAGTCTGTGTCCACTATATATATATATTCTCATGTCCCAATATAAAAATCAAATTCTACATCAAGACCAACATTTAGATTCCTATCAAGATTGCAAAGTAGGTGATTGGTGAAATCAAGACAGTTTTATTATTATTATCATTATTTAATACAATAATAATAGCAAGAAGAAATAACAATGAAATCTATTCTGCTTATCTGTTTAAAGGAAGAACCATTTTAAAACCATAGCTATAATATCAAATCCAAGATAAGGTCTAGCAAAATCGTCGATTCATTGTATTAAGAAGAAATTCATAGTAAGAAGTTGCACAATGTTCATAAAAATAGCTAAAGCTACTCCTAAGTTAAATAATGAGAAGCAAAACAAAACAAATAATAATTTTTTTGAAGGACTGAAACAAAAGTAGAGAAAACATGTTCGAAAATATTTAAGGTACAATCAGATAATCATATGCGTCTATCCACAATCATGGTACTTTAAATCCTCGTCATACTAGTAAGCAAGGCTACGATAATCACAGAGTCCTCGACGTAGGCACATACCTCTAGAATCATGGTATTTAACATTTTTGCGATGCCGCTAGCTTGGCTGCAAAAACCTTAAATTCCCACACCTGAAAAATATATCCAAAATCAGACTATATGTCCTCACCATGCTGGCTAATGTGACTATAGAAGACTAGATTCCATAACTTAGATGACCTAGCCCATATAATTTTATCTTGACAAAAATTAAATTAAATCAACAATGAATACCCAAAAATCAAATTTATCAATGAACATCAAGATTCAAAACTGAACAATAATCCATCAAATCATATAAATACAAACTCGGATGCAACAGCTAACATCAAGATTCAAAACTCCACAATCATCAGCAAAATCAAGTTCAACAACAGAAAGTAAAGATAAATCAAATCAAGGAAAGAAGAGTTTTTCAAATCGAAGTTAAAATAAGATTCTCAAGGGTCGTCCCAGGAATCTCTCAAGAAATCCTAACTGTGATTGAGTACCTTCAAAAATATATCCTAATTCTACTGCAGGCTGTAGTAGTACTCTAGTTCGAATGCCACTACATAAACTCGACCTGTATGGGCCACCACTAAAAACGTGTCACGACCCGCACCCTAGAATAAGGGCACGAGAAGTGGGTACGTTCAGCCTACACTACAGTGTCGGCGGTAGAACGATGTCCTAGGTCTCATGCATCTAACAGTATAAGGCTAAACAGTTTATACTCCCCGAATGGGGGTGACATAGCAGAATGTAAACTCAATCACATCTAAGGTAGAGCATAATAGAAAATAGACAAAACATGAAATCCAAAAGAGATACAACAGATAGAAGTCTAAGTGTCTAAGTTACACAAACTCAGAAATATATTTCAAAGCTCAAATACAGTAATCCATAATACAACTCAAGACAACTAAAAATAAAGGAGAAACTCTAGCTATCTACTCCGACCTCTACTGTGTCTCCTCTAGGCTAGCAATAAACTCCAAGCTATCTGTAAAATTTATCAACAGGTCCAGTCAGGACAGAAACGAGTACAATTCATCAAAAAATCCCAAGTAAATGACAAAGAACTATAAAGCAGTTATAGACAGTTATATTGATGAATATGGCAGTTTTATACAAGTAGTGATATAGAGAAGCAGTTAAGGTACAATGAAAGTAAGGTAACTAAACAAGAGGAGAAGCATAGCAATAAAGACTGTAAAATAAGATCTAGCTGAACTAAAGTAACATGATGAGTTCAGACAGTACAATATAAGTCGAGTGTAATCCCAATGTGAGTCTAATACAAGAAGAGTCGAATGTGATTCTAATCATTGTTCTAATAAGGTGAATCGAATAAGGTGATACGAATAAGATGATACGAATAGTGATTCACATGATGATCTAACAATGATTCGAATAAATTCTCCAAGTGTGTTTTAAAATACTTAGATAGACATGTAAACGGCTATGGGTAAATCCGGCACATCACGCACTGATCAGGTGAGAGATGGCTATCGTTCGAATATCATTCACAGGGGATGGTTCGAATAGTGGGAATGTTCACATGTCTAATCAAGTAATTCCCCGCCCATCTAATATAAATGAATCCAAAATCCGACACATCAATCGAATAAAAGTCCAACCAGCATATGAAGATACGAATAGGTGGTTCCAATAGTGATTCGTATGGTAATTCGAATAATAGAGGTAAGACGAGTAAGTATGTGTGTCGTATACATGGATTCAGAAATAAAATACGTGTTTGTAACAGAGAATCACATACAGCTAACTAGAACTGAAGTACAGTAATTGACAAATAAATGAGAGAATTATCAGAGAATGTACTCGCCTGCTATCTAAATGTCCAAAGAAAATGTACTGTCCGAGGAGAGGTGTATGGCTCCTATTTAGAACAGCACAAGTCACAACAAGTCCAAAATGGTAAAATAAAGCTCTACTATGCATTCTACATAATTCTAGGTCAAAGTCAACTCTTGGTCAACTCTGGTCAACCGTACTAGTCAAATTAGGTTAACTAGGCAGTACTAGGTCTAAACCTAGACTAACAAGTCTCATTAGGCCTAACCAAGCCTAGACTAACACTCACACAAAATCACAAAGCTACACAAGTTATCAAACACACATTACATATATATTCATATATATTTTTATTACAAGCAAGGTGCATAAAGACAAGGAGTGAGTGATACATGAATATGGATATGGCAATGTGTACATAGCAGTACAATGTGTTCAAGTGTGAGGGTATTATGTTAGAAGGATAACATTTAGCAAGGGTTCATTGTGTCACATAGAAGAAATAACATGTAAAGCATAGATTTAGCATGTGTATGTGTGGGTGTTAATCATAACAAAAGGGTTTATTTATACATCAAAGGGTTTACTCATAACAGTTAGTAGGTTTTATGTGTATTCATGCTTGGGGTTATTGTCAACATGTAGAAGGGGGTTTTAACATATAAACATGGTGCTAAGTGCTAATATGGCATCATACATTCCTATCATATTGGAATTCATATATAGCATACATTCATACTTGATTACGTTACTTACTTACATATGGATACTTGTATACATGTTTCAATACCTTGCATTACCCACATGCTTGCATTTCATCCATTCATTTATGCACCTATACATACATATTTGAATACATTATATACTTTCATATATTATATCATTTATGCATATTCAATATTATATTACATTCTCTTAACACACACACATATATATATATATACACATGCATACATACATATTTATACATACAAGGATACACAAAATGCATATGTCGTATAGTAATCTTCTACTTAAAATTAATACTGTACAAATTAAGCATTCATTAAATTTTAGGATTAAAGTATGTTATAGATCTTTGTGTTAGCTTTCCAAAACTTTAAACGGATCGCATTTCGTGTCCGGAAGCTCCCGGAATCGCAAAAACACCGAAACGCGTTCGTCTTTCGTATAGCTGACACTCAAATAATTTTACAGAAAGTTTTAGAACGAATTTGGCTTATTAAAATATATATTTGGAAAGCTAACTTCGATACGGTTCTTTTAAAAAAACGAGAGATAAATCGGAGTTTTAAGCTAAAAGTTATGATATTTCTAAGTTGCTATTGCTACTAAAAACGTGGATAAATATTATGACGAATTTAGGTAGTTTGAGACAAAAGAAACACAAGTATATAACATAATATATCAAGAACTCACTCTCTACACTAATATATATATATGAGACACTATAGAACACATCTCCAATATAAAAATATGAGATTAAACATGTAATAATTCATTCATACATAACAACAACACATAGTGTGTCCAAATTTGGGATTTTCCCACATGGACACAACCACAACACAAAGGACACTCCTATGACCTCCAAATGGACACAAAATGGACACAAATAGAGATACAACCATGGGGGTCATTCCTATGGGTTCAAAATATTTTTATATGCATGTAGGGATGGATTAGAGGAGAAATTATACCTTCCGAGAGAGAGATTCAAAGAAAAATTCTTCCGACACGACACCGACACGTAGAGATTCTAAAAGGACACGAACGAGCTCCGAATCCTCCCAAACTTGGCTAGCACCCTCTAACCATGGAGTAGAGGAGAAATGAAAAAGATTTGGTGGAAGAAAGGGTTGATTTGGAGATGAAATCAATGGAGGTTCATCTCTAAATTAATTTAGGGAAGAACAAGAGAGAGAAAGTGGATGAAAATAAATAAATGAAAGAGTGACTCACTCCTTATCCCCCCATAGGTGGCTGCCCAAAAAGGGTGAGGTGTCCCCTATTTGAATGTCCAAAATGCCTTCTACTAATCTATTTGAGTTAAATTAGGAATGGATTAAAGGTTGAGGTCAATTTAGTCTAGTTTTGAGTCTCTAATTAAACTAAACCTATCCATAAATAATTAGTCTAACTACAAACTAAAATTAATATCATGTGGACTAAAATTAATATCATGTGGGCCATGCCTAACTAGTGTGTGGATCCCACTAGAGTCAAACTACCCCCGGGTCCCAGTTTCAAGTCGGTTTGAGTTGAAATTCGAACCCGACTCAAATAACCCCAAAACAATATCATAAATAATAAAATAAATTTAACCCCAAAATAATATCATAAATAATAAAATAAATTTCAAAAATATTCAAAAATGTAAAATGACAAAAATACCTATGTTTTTGAAACTGGGGGTGACACATATAGATGTGTCGGCAAGAGCGGCTATCCGCGTGTATGCCTTTGGATTACATCGAGTACTAGCAGGTTATGAGTTGGGTTATCAAGTTACGCTTATAGCAAGCGCTAACCTTGAGTCGGCACGAGTTATGGTGTGCACGGTCGTATTACCATTCTGGAGCCTAAGAGTTGGCTATAGCAAGGACACATGCTTCGGCATGAATGTGGCGTTATCTCGAGTTAAGTCAGGAAGGGCCGTAAGGCAAGTTGGTTCAGTCTGGTTGATCTTGGGAGGCACGGCCTCGATCGTAAAGTACGAGCGAGTGTATTGGCACGACCAACATGAGTCATCCCCTTGACGTCGTTGGCATGAGAATGGTCTTGAGACACGTAAAACAAGTAAAAGTCTTGGCACGATTGAGTTGCATAGGTTTCTGCTCGACAAGGCACTACCTCGAATATTTATTGAAGTCACGAATAGAGTATGGCACGACCTTGTCGTTGCGTCGCCATGTATAGGCCAAGACGTCCGTCCTAAATTGATCCTAAGACAAGACTAGAAAGACAATCGAAAGGGATTTAAGCTGCACAAAGTAAATGAACGTATCGGTTTTGTATGGGTGGGCGAGGAGCTCACTCCACCAGTACAGTTGAGTACTGACACCCACACAGTTTTTATGTGTAGGAACAGGTAGAAGCTCGTGGCACGGAACTCGCTTGGATGCGTCGAGGCACGGAGTTCCTTGGCGATTTGAAGCGTACGGTCACGTATAGTCAAGACTTATACGAAACGTAATGTATGGACATCGCTATCCTATAGAATCTGTACTCGTCGCCTTGAGGCATTGTATCGAGAGATGAGAGAGAGCAGAGTGACTTGTAAAATGAGAGAAAAGTGAACTTGAGAGACTTGTAGTCATGGCCTTGTGTCCCATTATAATCTTATTGTTCAATATTAATAAAGAGTACTTTTGAATAACTTGTGTGTTGCTTCTAAATTTTTGCTGCATGTTCAATATTTCTGCTTGGGACTTCTGTGCGACGACCCCGTCGCAACCACTGAAATCGGCCATTATGAAACTATCTTCCACGAGCACAATCTAGGCTCATGCGGCATCACGTCTTAGCGAGGACGAATGCTCCTACGAAAGCGGGGCGTGACATAATTGTATCAGAGCACGGCTTTACGTCCTTGGACTTCAAGTTAAATCTCTCAATTTTTGAAAGCTCATCGTTGATAAAGATGTGTGCGCTCTCTCTAAAATGTCCCACGCATGTCCATATAATAAGTCTAAATATTTTCAAAAGCTCATACAAGTGTTTAATCGAATGCATCAGTAGGCGATGGCTTTTGTGCCGAACAGTGTCAAACTTGACTTGATAGAAAATACATGCTAAAGTTAGTAAGTCGCGTGCGTGCCTAAATAGTCCTACGTCGATATTAGCAATGAGCGAGGAAACTCGAATATAGTCCGTACGGAAGGGCTATGCACACGACCTTTTGGCTAAGTTGTGCCGCGTGTCGCGCACCTAGACTTTATGGTGCAAACGAATTGCGAGCGATATTGAGTATCACTCGGTCGAGAATGGAGATACACTTAGAGTGTATATCGATAGAAATGCTATCGAGCTAACGCTTAGGCGTACACGGAAGATTGGTTTAGATTTTGAGGAATAGTGCGAACGACTCAGTACGTCGAGATGATGTGAGCGATTACGCTAGAGATTCGTCGAAGTGAATCTAAAAGATGTTTTAGCGAATGATGCGAATGTGATTGTGGACTAAGTAGAATGGCTCGAATCCTGAGTGGTGTATGGTCCGTCTTGGAAATTATTCGAGCGAAATTGAGGATTAAGGGTAACGGTGAGTATGTCGGCGAGGCGATGCGATCGCGCATAGCCTTAGAACGTGTCACGCTTAGTTGGTCGTGACTTCGAATGTCCCAAAAGAGATGTCGTTCGGACAACTTGTGTATGAGCAATGCGAGTTAGAAAGCGATATTGAATCGGGATTCGAAACGATGATTAAAAGTGAATGTCTTGATCGAGTAAGCCTAGAGGATTGCACTTGTGATTTCGGATTTGATTGAATGGAATCGCGGTATATCCAATTTGGACAATAGCATTAGTTGCACGACACGGAGTTTGTTACGAAAGAATATCGTCAGGTTACGTATATCATCGATGGTATTAAGGCGTATCAAAGATCGATGTACGATAACTCGGGGGTACTCTGATTCGAGGAACGATGATCGTGTAAAATGTTATTGTTCCGATGGATGCTATACTCGAGATGTTAAAATGTGTCGAGAAAAAGATAGACTTGGCTTGAGGGATTTTCTAGTTGAACGAATGTCGAACGGACTGTCGAAGTGAGATCTTGTCTTGGATGAAAATAAAATGTTGGATTGCTTCGACGATAACCACAACGTTGACGTTCTTGTCTTATGCGAGCGTAACTCCAGCCTCGCACATACGTCACGCCGATTAGGGCGATCACTCCGCGTGAGCGCTAATATGGTGATTCATACAGCAGGGGTGATCGAACTTGTATGGCATGACAATTTAATTATTTCGACTTGTGGTTTGACGCGAAGGTAGGACTCGA